>CM077443.1:3303108-3628108 GCA_039654765.1 Mylopharyngodon piceus | reverse complement strand
GAATTAAAATAAAGTATACATGTTATGTGAAAACAAACAAAAATGAGAAATGTTGCTTTGGCAATGTACTAAAATAAGTGTAAGTTGAAGTACTAAAATGACTATAACCGAAATAAAAATTAATGAAAGCTATATAGAAATATTAACAGACTAATAAAAATTACATAAAATTACTAAAATTTAAATGAAAACTGAAATAAAAAATATAAGATAATTCAAAATATTAATAAATACTTTAATGGTATATAAATAATATAGCACTGGTGTTATTGTTAGATTTACAGTTAATGTCATTTTAAAGCTTATTCAAATTGAAATAAAGTTTTTTACTATATAAAAGAATGTTCTGGGTTCAATACAACTGTTTCCACCCCCTCCCAATTAAAATAATTAGACCTAAATTAATTTTTATTGAATAAGTTTTATAATTTTTAATAAGGATTGTGCCACTAATATTGTCAATAGAGCTTACTTGTATTAAAGGGGTCATATAATTCCACTTTTACAAGATGTAAAATAAGTCTCTGGTGTCCCCAGATTGTGTATGTGAAGTTTTAGCTCAAAATACCGTACAGATAATTTTTTATAGCATGCTAAATTTGTCACTTTTGAGGGTGAGCAAAAACGCTCCGTTTTTCTGTGTGTCCCTTTAAATGCAAATGAGCTGCTGCTCTCAAAAGGGGGCGGGGTTTCAGAAACTCGTGTTAGCACTTAGCAGGGCCTCACATTACCTCACGAAGACTCACTGAAAATGTCAGAAACAGCCTTTTATGTTCAAAAAGGAGTCGGACAATAATGGAGAGACTCAAGAAGAAGTGACAACATTTTGAATGCAACAGGACGCTTTTGAACGGTTGATGAATTTATGTAGCTGATGTGGAGTTAACTATTTTAAGTCATTGATTAGCATATTCTGTCATGATAATCTATAAATCGCTCCTGTGGGAACTGTTGTAAGATGCTTACAGAGCCAGAGAATATATGCTGCATGAAGATAGAACGGGTAAGGTTTAGTTTAATTATGGTTATAACTTGTCATTTTGTCATCTTGCTTTTATGACATGCTATTGCATTTGTGTCACTTTCTGTAATGCAGTAACATGGCGTCACTCCTTTGTTGCGTGTTCTCGGGGGCAGGGTTTATGTAAATTTTAGGGTTAGTGATGTCACCTACCCAGGAAGAAGATCGCTGTAGTCCCTACCAGCCGTTTGTTGTAGTCCTTAAACAGAGAATTCTTTAAAAGACAATATCTCCGTTTGCATTGAACTTTGAGCGGCGTAACTTTGCAGATGTTGTTTATACTCAAGCAGCAACATTACACACTAAAGTTAAAAAAGTGAAATTGCAATGAACCACCCCTTTAAACCCCCCCAAAATCATTTGGCTGTAGAAATCTCCAGGAGCCAAACTTATAAAAAATTATATAAATAAATAATAAAAAAGTACAAATACATATGGTAGGAAAAAATTTATTTGGCAAAGAACTGAGATTTCCCAGCAAATTTAATCATTGCCAACAGCACAGCATCTGGCAGCGTGTTGTGCTCTGGCATGGACTTCCCCAATCGAAATGTTTTTCACTCCGAGGAAACCTGTGGCAATCCCTTAATCGGATTGCTATCTGTTCCTCACAAGACATATCTCTGTGCTGTTGCCTCATGCCACTAAATTTCCAGAAAACATCTACTGTGTCATTTCAAAGACAAAAGAAAGTGTAATTGTATTTATGAACACTGAGCTGAAACTTGTAATTTATGTAAATTATACTGCATGTGTGGGTCAAGGCACGTTGGATCTTGGTTCGTTTTGAACAAAACAGTAAATAAAACATTAGCTGTTCAGATCTACCTGGTTGATGGAGTTGAATGATGAATATTTTAAAATCTAGTAATTTGAAAACAGAGTCACTGATGCAAAGTGCACAATTTTTCATTCATCTACTCACCCTTGTATCATCCCAAACCTGCATGACTTGCTTTCTTCTGCAAAACACAAAAAGATACATTTAAAAAAAATAGCACTAGTTGTTCTGTTCACTTTTTTCTTTTCCAAAAATGATGCAAAGCAGCATAAATATATCATAAAAGTTGTCCATTTGACTTGTGCGTCTTTTGAAGTCATATGATAGCTTTTTGCTAGTAATCTTCCCCAATAATAAGCTTTAAAATTCTTTGAAATCTGTGTTTAAAAAAAGTAACACTAACCCTTCATTTTTAGCTGCATGCTTGACTTTTAAAGATATCATTATTATTTTTATAGACAGTGCTATTTTTATGAGCAGGTACAACTTTTGATATACTGTGACAAGTGAGCGCTATCATGCTGGAAGGGCTGTGGTCTAATCACAACCCTTACAATAGTGGGTTGGAACAGTTGTGCAGTTGCCTAGCAACAGGCAGAGGTGGGTTTCCCAAAAGCTTTGTTGCACAATGAACATTGTTAAGTCCACTGTAGAGCCTCCTCGGTATGGTTTCCCAAATTTTCACACATCATTATGGGGTTTTTATAAACTGAGCTCAGAGGTGTTTGTGACAGAGGCCTGATTCTTTATTTCAAACAACACCTACATAGCACCATACTTATTACACATTAGCCCCTTTCACACAGTAATCCCAGTAAATTGTCGTAAAATGACCGGAATTACTTTACTGTAAATACACAAATATGCTGTTCACACAAGCAACAGCGTTCTGGCCTTTTACCGTTAAGAGACCATTCACACATCAGCACCAAAATACCGGTAAATTCTGTGATATCATGTGATTCATGTCAGTCTTGGGAAATTATCTTTAAACGCTGCGCCGTTGTCTTCATTCGCGCGCATAAGGAGAAGCACTTTAGTTTCACTATCTGTTCAATTTGACACCATTTTTTGACTTCTGAGTGACAGGCGTAAGTGGATGATTATACAGAACGCGTTTTTGATGTTAAAAACACGAGACGCGCATTATAGTATCCAACTGCAGGGCCGCAGCGCTGATGAATGAAACAGAAGGCAGGGTCTCGAGTGCGACAGGCTGAAAAAGCTGTGAGATACGGCGCAATGGTCAAAGATGTTCATTTTGCGCATATTTACATAGAAAAACTATTAAAAAGCAGCAGAGCTTACTGTAAATAGCGCGGAGTAATCGCGTCATCTCCATAAGAACTGGATTGGTCCAAAGCAGACTTCGTTCGGATCTCGTACGTGCTCAGTTGAAAGCTAAAGGTTAAAAGTGAATCAGTCAGTCAAAACAAATGCTGATACACTTTAAAATTTCTCTAGAAAATTGGTAAGTCATGTTAATATCAGTTTTCTGTTTGTCATATGCTGTACCTTTGCGATCACATGCAGGTTGAGTCCCTGTATGGTGGAAGTCGCTTAAAAAGTCTTAAAGTCCCCCTGTGGTGGAAATCAAGTTTTTAATGTTGTTGTGGTGTTTTTCATATGCTTTAAGACAAACCACGTGCAAATTCAACACCATTGCTGAGTATTTTCTATTTAAAACTGCAGTAAAAAAAAGACCCGTGGTTTGAAATCGCTGGTGTTTCTGACATCACAAACTACCTTGTAACCAATCATGTCAGCGTGCCGACGGGCTTTAGCATATCATTAACCATGATTGCTCTGAAGCAGGAGACTCTCTAGAGAATATATCCAGGTATTTTTTTCTGTTGATATAAAAAATCAGGTAGATTTGACAATATAGCGGTGTATGATGTATATAACGATGTTAAGATGAACTATATGACTTTCTCTACTGACGTTAAGGTGTTCAAAGCGTTTCTAATGATAATGATTGTTAGACTCACGAACGGGAACATGGTTTGTGTAACATTAGCAACACATTATTAGCTGTTAGATAATGTAGTCAAGCAAAAGGCTAATCATATTAATTCCCGTTACGTGTCTGGCGTTGTAAAACGCAATACCATTGTGCAGCGTTTACCTCAGTAAGTTGAGTAAAAGTTGACAGAGTGGATCTCTTGAGCTTGTGTGAGTGAGTGGAGGCGGGGCTAATTAACATATTCATATATCTGCGTATAATAAATGAGGCAAGGGTGTAGAGTTACATTCTAGCTATTTTAAGGCATGAACACATTTTTTTCACAGGATAAAATGTTTAAATGTGTCATTTTGGTGATCAAAGATGAGTTTTAAGGGATAAAATTATTGACTACAGGGGGACTTTAAATTATCACCTTTGCATAGCATTAATTACCTGACTGTCAATCAAGGATATATTTAGACAAAGAGGCCTGTTGTCTATTTCTGGACTGTAAAAGTACCTATTTGACTTAGACATTATTATTTATTAGATTGAAGACTTCAAGCTTTATTGTTTTTGTGTTCTTCATAATAATCATAATCACACCGTGTTTGTTAGCTGGCCAGAGGAGAACTGACTGAGCCTGGTTTCTCCCAATGATTTTTTTCTCCATTTCTGTCACCTAATGGAGTTTGGGTTCCTTGCCACTGTCGCCTGTGGCTTGCTTAGTTGAGGACACTTAATATTCAGCAAAATTACTGATTTGACTGCACTGAAACTATTGGATGAGAACTCAACTGAGCTGGATGATGACATCACTGTTTTCTCCAAAGCTGAATTTAACTCATTTCATAATTGATTTACTTTACACAGTTATTGAACTGGAATGAATCAACACTGAACTGATTGTCTTTTTAGAGCTGCTTTACAGCAGAATTGAATTCTGTTTGCATCACTGAATCGTTATTTTCCTGTTTATCATTGTAAAGCTGCTTTGAAGCAATCTGTATTGTGTAAAGCCCTATATAAATAAAGGTGACTTGACTTGACTTGAATAATGATAGTTTTTGTGGTGTGCTCAGACAGTTGCCACATTATTTCAAGATTATCATTTCTATTATTTGTTCTTTACAATGTTTTAACACACTGCAATATAGGCTACCGCACAATATTCAACAACAGCTTTAACAGCTCGCGCTTCGGTTGCTCGACAACAACAAAGCTGGAGAATCTCACGCAGCCAAAATGACAATTGTCAGTAACGGTGTTCAGCCTTACATTGTTCAAACCGGAGTCGGACACTGATGGAGAGACTCAGGAAGAAGTTACAACTTTTAGAATGCAACTGGACGTTTCTGAATGGTTAGTGGATAAATTTATGTAGTTGCTGTGGAGTTGATTCAACTCATTGACTAGCATGTGCCGTCATGTTAATCTTTTGTGTAAAACCCGTATGGACGCCCACTATACATAGTGTACCTGTTTGCCAAACAGAGCCGTACACACCAGGCTTACGTTTATGATTGCTATCAAATGCTGTGAATAGTCTAATATTTTTTCCAAAATATCGCTCGGACAGAAACGCTCCTTTTTTAGCAATCGAGCTTGCCAGGGTCAACTTGCAGGCTATCCAAGCTAATGAGACTCTAAATAGTGTTTAGTGCTCGTCTGTGCAGCCAACGACAGAACAGTTAGCATGCTTTGCTCGAACTTTTGCCATAGCCTTAGAACTGGTACACCGTTGTTGCTGTGCGAAAACAAAATGGCCGTGGGTGGAAACATGCAGATTAAGGGGCAGTAATATTATAATAAGATCCCCTTCCTACGTCACAAGGGGAGCAAAATCTGAGCGGCTAGTTTTTTTCACATGTTTACAGAGAAAGGCTTACCAAAATAAAGTTACTGGGTTGTCCTTTTTCATGTTTTCTGGGTTGGTAGATACACTGGGGACCCGATTATAGCACTTAAATATGGAAAAAGTCAGATTTTCATGATATGTCCCCTTTAAAGAATTGTTGAATTGCAGTTATTTGTTAGTGTTTCATACTCAAATGATCTACTTGCTGAGCTTCTTGAATGATGTGTGATAACATGAGCATGTTAATGATCATTAAAATCTGCAAATGAGTCTGAATATCCTGTTTGATTTTCTCTCGTCTGGTTGATAGGGCATCTTCTTTAAAACCTCATTTCTTTTTTGGGGCATCCAAATGTGTTGCTTGCAGCTAAATTGTTTTGCTTTGAAATGAGCAAATTAGAGCCCACACTTCTCTTCCGTTTGAAATTTGCTTACTTCCACCATAATGCGGAGTAAAGTTGCTTTCACCATCTGTTGCGGTTGGCTATTTGGCCCAGCAGTACCATCATTTCTTGTATTTTTCTCATATTTCCTCCCTAATTTCCTTCACTCAGGGGAGCAATAGATTTAATGTGCTGTTTTTGTTTGGACCCCATGTCCAAATAGCCATTTATCAAACTTACAGCACAGTGAGCAAGCCACAGTACCGAATACTCCTGTTCACACTCCGTATTGAATATATTATCTGGATTTATAGTAATATCTTGCAGCCTGTGTGGTTCATATTTCATAATTATGAATATGGCATCATGGCGTGACAAGTGGAAAATTGCGAATAACTTAATGATGATGTATAATGCATATACGGTGAAGCAAGTCGGCTCAACCGACCGTATGCGTTGCGGCATTTTCCCATCTTTTAACAAGCCTGTACAAATGTAACAGAAATCATCCTGCTCCTTTGTTTAAATCAATCAAATCAAGAGGGTCTGTGCTCTGCTGAATGTTTTTAAGGAGCAGAAAGTGAATTATTGTGGGAAAAATCAATACTGTAATCATCCCTTTTCTTTGAGTCACTTGGGTGTGATGATTTTAAAATCTGTCTCTTATAACAATGTTGCAGAGTAATACTTTTAATATTGGAAGTATATAGCACCGTCTTACAGATCTGTGTGTGACTCTCTTCCTCAGAAATCCGGGAGGCGTTTAAGGTGTTTGATCGAGATGGGAATGGCTTCATCTCAAAGCAGGAGCTCGGCATGGCCATGCGTTCTCTAGGGTACATGCCCAATGAGGTCGAGCTTGAGGTCATCATTCAGAGACTCGACATGGATGGTGAGGAGACACATACACAAGACTGTGAATGGACTGCCATGAGAAAAGACCAGAATAGCTAGTCGTTCTTATAGCATGGGATGCCGGTGTGCTGATGTTCCCATCAGGCTGTGTAAAGTTCCCATATAATGCTATTTTAAAGGTTCCTAATTTTGTTTTGGAGGTCTTCTACAAAAGGTTTACATGCATCCAAGGTCAAAAACACTTCAATTTTCTCATTGCAGCATCACCTCTTTTCTCACAGTGTCTGAAACGGTTCGGTAAAGGATTAAGTCTCTCTAAGCCCCTCCTTTCCGAGAGCCTACTCTGCTCTGATTGGTCAGATGGCCCAGTCTGTTGTGATTGGTCTACTGCTTACAGCGCGTGTCAGAAACGAAACGCCCATTGCCAAAATCTTGTCAATGGTGGGGAAAGAGTTAAAGAGATAGTTCATCCAAAAAATGTCAATAATATTCAATCAATATAAGCTCATGTTGTTTCAAACCTGTACGACTTACTTTCTTCTTAGATCACAAAATAAGATAATTTCAAAATATCATCTTTTGTGTTCTGCAGAGGAAGAGAGTCATACAAGTTTGGAATGAGTAAATAATGACTCAATTTTCATTTTGAGGTGAATTATCCCTTAAATTGAAGCCCAACAGACACCAATTAGATGCATTTCTATCTGCTAAACACAACTGACAGATATTCAGCAAATAAAAAAGCTAAATAACTGTAACCTTTTATTGCTCCAAACTATCATATTCCTCACAATGCATGGAGGCATACGGATTATGCATGGGCTGATAATGAGAACACTGTTTGACAGTAGGCGTTTTGAAGTTTGACAGTAATTGTCTTGAAATTAATTGAAGGCGAAAGCGGTGCTTTGATGGCTGTAGTGGCGGTGCTTTAAAGAATGTCTCAGAGCGGGTCTTTCAGCTCGATAAAACCCACTCCATAAAGTTACACTCACTCTGACACTTAAAATATTAAAGGTATAACAAAAAATGTAGATAAACTAATCGACCCAATCCAGTAAAGAACTAGTTGACCAACCATTCCATGACCAGTATGGAAATTCGTGCAAAACTTAAGAAATGGCTTTGTTTTAATGAATGAGTTTGAATGTGTTTGGCCACATTTTTATCAAATCATTAATGATCATTAATTTTGTCTAATTGTAGCTGTTTAGTCTCAGATATGTAGTAGAATATATATTTTTTCTGATTAGACATACATCTCCAAACGCAGATTTTATTTCTGTCATACAGAATCACAAAATGCTTCCATGATCCGTTAAATGACAGTTAATATAAATTTTATTATATATATACATTTATTTAAAATAAATTTTATAGGTGGTATTTCTAGAAATACTCTATTTCATGGATTCCCAAACTTTTTTATGAGCCGAACCAAAAATATGTTTACTTGAAGTACCCTGAGAGATTTTAAGTTCTATTTGCATGTTCACTGTTCTATGATTTTGGTTAATAGTCACATGACATGCAGATGAACAAATAAAATATTTAATCTTTTAATTCATCTATATCTTAATAATATTTAATCTAATAAAAATCTAATCTTTTTAGTAAAAGTTTTATTTTATTTTTATTTTTTTTTAAATGATTATTATTATTATTATCTTTTCATCAACTCACAAACCAACAGCAGTTTGTAAAGCCCAAGCTGGGAAACTCCTCTCCATTTCATTGTTTTTGATAACATGTTTATAGGTAATTTAGGTAAGAAATTACTGTGCAGGCATTCTCAATTCAATGCTAAATAGCACACTTCCCTGACAGAAAATATATATATTATATTTCTATCCATTTCTATACTTGTTTCATAGAGCCAACAATTGGAACTTGATATCATGCTAGGATGCATCTAATACATCACGGTCTGTTTTTTAGGAGACGGCCAGGTGGATTTTGAGGAGTTCGTTACTCTCCTGGGGCCCAAACTCTCGGCTGCCGGGATGCCTGACAAGTTCAACGGAACCGATTTTGACTCTGTGTTCTGGAAGGTGATTATTAGCCACTTCTCTCTTATTTCAAGTGACAACAGGCACAAAGTCTGCTGCATCTGTTTCTCCCTGCCACACACCGAAACTACATCTAGATTAGAGACACTTCCAATCAGGGCCTAACACTAACTTGTTGCCACACCTGCCAATGGCGGGTGACTTAAGAAAATTTACCAGCCATTTTTGCAAAAACAGGCAGTTATGACATCAAACTTTTAGATACCAATGAAAATTCACTTTTCAGGTAAATTTAATAAAGTAAACAAATGCAAAATAACACTGCATAGTCTTCATTGTATAAATTAAACAGATTAAAGTTACAAAAGTCATTCAGTCAAGAGCAGTGAGTGATTTTTTTTTTTCTTTGTCTTTTGATGTTTAATTAATATTAAAAACATAGACGGCAGCAGGAATATTAGGCTGCTGTCACTTTAAGAGCTAATGCACGGATCCAATATACTGATACACATCCGTTTTCTTTCTCAACTGTTTATGTTCACTTAAGACATAACTGACTATGTTTACGAGGATACTCGCCAATACAGGCATTTTGACATAATTTTGTTTGAATATGTCTTTTCAAGCGCAAGAAGATATGAAAGAGAACTCAATTCAGTATTTGCGCGCTCTCTGAGACACGGATTTCTGGGCTCGTGCTTCGGATATTTGCGCACAGAAAACTTTCCAAACAGCTTGCGAGTAACAAACTTTTACGTCTTCTTGTGCTTAAATATTTAAAATGACAAGGCTTAAACTTTTGTGATGAAACGGCACTGGCTGTCAACTGTCCGGAGCATCGTTCACGCTTTATCACGTTCATGTTCTCACAACATTGCATTGTTAGAATTCATAAAAATGTTACCGGCCAACTGCCAATGGGCACTGTTTCATATACTCTCCAACACCGGTTTTTACTCGCATTTGGTGCTTGGCGAGTGTTAATTTTAGACCCTGCTTTCAATGCTCTCTATGAAGTCACACAAACAGACATGAATCGGGGGTTGGGTTAGTAGAATAAGTTGACGTGTAGTTGCAAAGATACTTATAGTCAGTAGAATGTCTGTTGAGGGACCATCAAAATAAAGTGTAAGCAGATATTAAGCAGACAGTCTACTAATACTCTACTAATACTCAAATGTTAGTTGACAAGTTGTTGCTTATAGTTAGTAGAATGTCCATTGAAATAAAGTGTTACCAACTCTACAAATCTAAATATACTTCAATGCAGATATATTGCTATGTGACATGATGACTTTAAGCAATATTCATTAATAGATTTCATAACCGAGTCTCTTCCACTGCAAGTCTCCAAGTGAGAAGAGCAGAATATCATTTGTAAGGGCCATATGGTGATTCCCCCAAAGGGTGTGCTTCTCTAATCTCAGCTCGCTGCTGGTGCATTTTTTAGCAGCGTGTTTGACCCCAAATAGCTACAGGGGTCTCCCTCTTAAACGTCTCTCTGTGTAATTATGAGTTCAGTGCTATTAATATGTGTGCACTGAAATCAAAATCAACCCTATCTATTTTCTTACTACACATTCTTGGTCAGCAGTTCATGTTATTTTAAAGAAACATTTTTACACTTTTAATGATCCAGTTAAATCCTGAAAGACAAAATCATGTTGTTGTTTTTTTTAAATTGAATATCCTTTTGTACTTTTGACCAAAAGTCTAGTGTGCAGAGGTTCAAACAGTAGAGCATGACGTTAGCAACACCGAGGCCATGGGTTTAATTCCCAGGGATTGCATGAACTGATAAAAATGTATACCTTTAATGCCAGGTAAGTCTCTTTGCATAAAAGCATCTACTGAATATATTAATGTAAAGTAATGCATTTAGACTAATAGAAGATCGCATAAAGAATTTCAGAATGAATTTATACAGCTTTGTCTCTATTTTTAGTGTGATATGCAGAAGCTGACTGTGGAAGAGCTGAAGAGACTCTTATATGACACTTTCTGTGACCACCTGTCAATGAAGGACATTGAGAATATCATCATGACAGAGGAGAATCACATCGAAAATCCTGAGGACTGCCAGGTTGACATTGACAGTAAGAATTTTTTTTTTTTTTTCATAACGCACAGTTCTGGCTGAGATTCAAGTTGAATTATTATTATTTTCCTGTCAAAATCATAATTTCATCATCTTGATCAATTATGTTAGGTGTATATATAGAGGGGTTGAATTTTGGAGGAGGAAGACCCCAAAAATCCTAATATCTTGAACTAGGCATACACTGCTGGTGAAAGGTTTGGGGTCAGTATACATTTCTTTTTTTATGTGAATTAATACTTTTACTCAGCAAGGAAGCATTAGCAACAGTAAATCAAATAATCCTGAAAAAAATGAATCAGTTTCCACAAAAATATTAAGCAGCACAACTGTTTTCAACATTGATAATAATAAGAAATGTTTCTTGAGCAGCAAATCAGCATATTAGAGTGATTTCTGAAGGATCATGTGACACTGAAAGATGGAGTAATGATGCTGAAAATTCAGCTTTGACATCACAGGAATAAATTACATTTTAAAATATATTCAAATAGAAGAAAAAATATTTTAAACTGTAATAATATTTCACAATATTTCTGTTTTAACAGCATTTTTGATCAAATAAATGGAGTCTCAATGAGCATAAGAGACTTCTTTATAAAACTTTAAAAAATCTTACCGACCCTAAACTTTTGAACGAATAGTGTATGTGTGACATTATATAAATAGTGCTTTTTACAGACCATGAAAGAGACTTGATTAAGACAAATAAATATTTGGTTTAAATATTTCTTAAAAATGATTGAATTTTTTTAATTCAACTTTTTATCATTACTTTTCAGTACTTGGCAAAATAAATGTACATTTCTAATTGACCTTTCCTTCAATTTTATCTGACATTTTCATGGATTTTCATTAAAATTACCTATGCTGCCTTAAAAGATTGTCTAGGTAGGCAGCTCGCTAGGTTTTGGAACAGATCTGTGATTTCTTGGGGCCTCATTTATAAAATGTTGCACAGAAACCATCCTAAATTTGATCTTAGTCATTTCTCAGATGTGCATATGTGTGATTCATAGAATGAACGTACACACAGAAAACGAGCGTACGCCTCTCTTTCAGATGTGAAATCTATAAATCGTGAATGATCTTGAACTTGCGTGCAGCTGAATGGTTTCCGTTCTTTGTGTTTTAAACGACACCTAATTAATGTCATTTACATATAAAAGATCACCAGTCATCCAGTCAAATCCTTTAATTTAGAATGGTGAGCTGCAAGAATAGCTTAGATTTCCAAAAACCTGCAGTAATCTGACCAGGAAAAGTGTGTATGTCTGCTCAGACCCTGACGTGGCTCTAAGCACTTTTCCACGTCAAAGACCGTTTTTATAAATATGAGCATTGGCGTGGATTTAAGTGTACGCACACTCTAAGATCAAATCTGTGCGTATGCACGCTTTATAAATGAGGCCCCAGGAGCATCCAGTAAGCATCCAGTAATGTTTACTATCTTTTCAAACACTTTTGAAACTTTCACACATTTTACATTTAATTTCAAGTCATCATCTCCAAACCTTGTCTTATTTTTCCTGATCTTCTTATTTGTTTCCCTCTGCTTCTTCAGCGGAGAGTCCAACCCAGCAGGTGAAGCAAACATGCGTACGGAAGAGTCTGATCTGCGCCTTTGCGATTGCTTTCATCATCAGTGTCATGCTCATTGCAGCCAATCAGGTGCTTCGCAGTGGCATGAAGTAACGTATGGACCGCTCACAACGTAGATTCAATTCAACATAAGACAGTGACAAAAATGGCTAAAAAAGAAAAAACACGCACACATGCACACACAAACTGGAGCAACTGAAAAGTTAATTTTATCTACGTGAAATCCAAATGTTGTAACTGAAATATTTTTGAGACGACCTACAGCTTCCACTGGACAGAGTTTTTCATATTTGACAACTGTTTCAAAACGTAACGCAGACAAACATGTAAACGCACACATACTGTGTCTTACCCGCAATGAAAAGTACATTAAAAGAGAGAAAGAAGAAGTTTATACTGTAATGGACTCAAAAAAGTTTCCCCTTCAAACCGCTCTCTCCCTCTTCAGTATGTTTTGGGTGAGTTTAGCCGCATGGACATCTCCAACCGAGGATCCTACTCTTCAATGCATGACGATGCATGGATTTACAATAGCCTGGATGCACCGGTAGAGCTCAGCTGTGCATCCATTCACCTATATATCAGATCCCAATGCAAATTTTCCGGAGAAAGACCCGTCTCACACATGTGAAGAGTTTGGGATATGGAGCGGAGGCCGTTTCTGACATTTTACATCCAGTATACTGATCCCTTTGCATGAGAATAAGGGCTGTTTAGGGCATGCTCATGTCATGCAATGTTAGTCTCGTGTTTGTCGAGTAACTATCGTGGATTTTTACCTGTTGCACATGCCTGAGATGATTGTAGTAGTACTCTATATGGTCAAAGGGGGCGTGAAACAACCCAAAAATCATGCTATATCACTAGTGACATACAGTCAGTATTAAGAGGTTTGTAGTACGTGGATAAAAATGATTTTCTTTTCACCTGAAATACACTATGCATTTTCAGGCTCACTGTTTTGAATGATCAACAGCGCTCATCGGTGCAAATGTAACTTACATTTTTGCAAACATTTGCACTGTAGTTATCACATAGAGGTGATAATTAGGAGCTTTTGAATTGAAAAGACACGACTGACAGGAAATGATACCAAATGATTACGTAAGACACAGAATAAAAGGAGTATTTGATTTCTGACATATCAGGAAATGATTTAATGGTCGTTTTTGAACCAAATCGATGTCCATTTAAGCTTATCTCGCCTAACCTTAAATGGATGATCATGATGTTTTTATTCATTTGCAGTGTTAGGAATCTGTGTATTAATATAACCTGAGAGCAAACACTGTGGTATATCAGTGTTTCATCTCTATTTCAAAATATATTGTTCACGTGTCCATATGAATGTGCCATTTGTGACATCGTTCAGTGTTTTCCTGGGAAACAGTACGTTTGTGAGCAGGTTCACTTGATGATCATGAAACAGAGTATCTAAGGTGTGAATAATGTTTAAAATATGAATGTCAGGGTTTGAATATGTATCAGCTGTTAGTGTGTCATTTGTTAAAGGGCATTTTCCATTAGTTTTCAACTCTGCCCAGGGCCTGAATTGATTTAGCTGTTAGTTACAGCACCATGAAACTCTTACATTTGGATGTCCAGGTATAAATGAAATATGCAATGGATGGAAACACCCATCTCAGCACGCACACAGGCACTACCATCGAGTGACAGTCAAAGAGGAGTCACAGGACAACAATGTACAGGTTTCCCCCATTATACAGGTACGATTACTTATTCATTTATAGAAATGGGAAAGCTAATAATGTTTCTGAGCTGCAATCGCCTTAACCAGAGAATAGCCTATTATTTAAGACTCGTCCAGAATAGCACAAGCTGATAAAGAAATTCTCATTATATCATTATCGGATTGGCAGGTAACCCCGTCTGCCCCAGAGTTTTATTTGTGCTTAGTAAATCAGATCCAGAATTAATTATTCACAATAGCTGCTCATTTAAAAAAAAAAGAAAAGTAAGAAGTATAAAAGAAATGCAACAAAAGCAGAGCCTTGTTGAATGCTTAGTTTTAGATTTATCACACTATAAATACCTTAAGGATCTATTTCTACTTGCTCTAGCCCTTAAAATGTATCATGTATCATAATCAGATTAAATAGATTTGACTTAAATATTAAATAATTTTTTTAAAAAAACTTTAAAATTTTTTATGTAAATAAGACCATTTGCTTGAAGGCTTAAATTATTTTATTATTATTAAATTAATTAATAAAAACAGTTAATTCGAGGTGTTACTACATGGAGCACATTTTTAGGTTATCTGACAAAACTATTTTTGCCGTGCAGCAAGGACCAGTGTTGGGGAAAGTTACTTTTAAAAGTAATGAATTACAATATTGCATTACTTCCTAAAAAAGTAACTAATCATATTACTTAGTTACTTTTTATGGAAAGTAATGTTACTTTACTTTTGTGTTTCTTTTTCTCATCCAGGCTGGGCTAGCTTGACTGTTTTTAATAACAAAAAAAAAAAAAAAAAAATAACAAAAAAATTGGCAAATGTAAAGGCCAAATGTTTTCTCAACATGGGGCAGGAGAGGTGTCAAGTCAGTCAATAAATTTGAAAACAAAGTAACATATTTATTTGAAAAAGTATCTCAGATATTTTGTTGTAAATTTAAAAGTAATGCGTTACTTTACTAGTTACTTGGAAAAAAGAGTCATTTGATTATAACTCATAACTTATGGGCCGTTTACACGACACCGTTTTCAACTAAAATCGTAAAACTATTAATCCGTTTTGGCTGTTCATTTACACGACAGCGGCGTTTTGGGTGGCTGAAAACGCAAGCTTTTGAAAACGGGTTTCAAAGTGCAAGTTTTTGAAAACGGTCTCCGTGTAAACAACAAAAACGCGAATCTGTGGAAACGATGACGTCATCAGGGTTCCCACTCGTCCTGGAAAACCTGGAAAATTGATGACAAATTTTCCAGTCCTGGAAAACACATGGAAAATTAGAGAAAATGTAAAATGTCCTGGAAAATCTTGTAGTTGTCCTGGAAAATTATTTTTTAAAAAGTTCTTGGGTTTTTCTTTAGTCAAGACTAAAGAGTTTATCACTGGCCTAAAACAATCATCATTAGTTGCAGAAAGTGCAATGTTCATAAATGCTGCGTTTTGACACATGAGAGTAGTATTTTTTCAATGATGATGTTTAGTCTTGTGTTGCCACTTGCAGCAGTTGTTATTATATTGTTATAGTATGTTATTAACTGCTTA
The DNA here is from genome assembly GCA_039654765.1 of Mylopharyngodon piceus. Lineage (NCBI taxonomy): Eukaryota > Metazoa > Chordata > Actinopteri > Cypriniformes > Xenocyprididae > Mylopharyngodon > Mylopharyngodon piceus. The sequence goes on along the minus strand of CM077443.1, from coordinate 3,612,312 downwards.
AATGCATAATCTTTTGCTTAATTATTATGCAAGTTGATTTTCTGATCATATTTTTCCCAAGCACATTTTACCAATTCCAAACCAATCAATCTTAATAACTACCATTAATTTTGTATTTAGTCATGAAGTTAGTTTATGAAGGCTTGTTTTCTTTTACAGATAAAATGAGCCAAAAAGAGATTTATCTTAGACTGAAAAGTCAAAAATTATTAAATCCCCACAAGAAGGATGCAATATTAATGCAATACTAGAAATTGCAGTTAAGGCATGACCATTGGACAGCAAAATTGCTCAGTGAAGAATTAAGTGTGAAACCATCAGAAACCCTTTAGTCTTCAGCGCCACCATTTTCCAGAACTGCAACCTACCTGGAGTCTCCAGAAGTGCGAGGTGTCAGGATCTCAGAGACTTAGATTAGGTAAAGAATCCTAAAAAATGCCCCCCATTTAAGAATCACATACTGAATTGTAGTAAAATACAAGAAGACAGATTTTTTTTTAATAGGCTTTATAGACAGACAGATTGAGAGTGACTCTTGAAGGACCAGCACCACATCCTCTTGTACCACTGTTTGAAGAATTTATCTTTTTTATTTATCGGAATCTAGCTGTAAGGTGTTGGAGTTTATTTTTAGTCCATCTCTTACCCTGAAAAGTCCACCTTGCAAAGATAATGATCTTCCAAAACTTACTGCCAAAAAAATAGAAGTGTGCATCAGTAGTTAAGTAATGACAATAAACTATGGAATCTTGTTTCCGCCACTAAATAATAAATAAAAAAGTTAGCCTAATTGCATTTTTTTATCAAAAGTCTAAATATTTTTCTTACAATTGCAAGTTTACATAATTGTGATTTAAGCTCGCAATTGCGAGGGAAAAAAAGTCAGAATTGCGAGTTTATATCTCTATTCTGATCTTTTTTTTTTCGCAATTATTACTTTTTTCTGGCATTTGACAGTTTATATCTTGCGATTCTTACTACTTTTCTTAGAATTGTGAGATATAAACTTCCAATTGCGAGAAAAAGTCAGAATTGCGAGTTTCACGCAATTCTGACTTTATATCTTGCAATTGCGAATATCAAAACACAATTATGTAAACTCGCAATTGCGAGAAAAAAAAAAAAGAATAGCGAGATAAAAAGTAAAAGTAAGTTGCAATTACCTTTTTTTTTAACGGAAACAATCTTCCATAGTCATAATGTATGATTAAGAGCTCATATTAAAAACTGATTTTATAGTTAAGTCATGGCAATAAACCTTTTAAAGACTTAGAGAGCAATATATTACTTTAGGGCGTAATCCCAGTCTTTTATTCCCATTGTTGTAAAATCGAAAATGTCCTGGAAAATGATCGCTGAAAAAGAGTGGGAACCCTGGTCATGCACATGCGTATTACATATTCAGTCTATAGTGTTTCATCGCCATCTAATGGCCTGGCAGCAGAATACAGCGTTTTTAGTCGTTTTCGCGGATCCGTGTGAATGGTGTCGTCTGTACGCGGAAAACTCAAAGGACAAACTTCTCCGTTTTAAGCATATCGTTGTCGTGTAAACGTACCCTTACTTGTAATGTTTCACCCCTCAACACTGGTAAAGACTTATTTACTTTTCTCTTGAGAATGCTGGCAAATGACCCAAGACAAATGAAATTCAAACAGATGCCTTCTCGATGTTGCTCTGCTTGATGTCAACAAGACATGTATTTTGTTTAAAAGCTTCTTTGAACATTTCTCATAAAAGACACACATGCTTGTAACTGGGGGACACCTGTATATGAATCTTATGTTCCATTTTTAATTGGGACTATAAGGTTCATTATAATGTACATTACATACTAAAGCATATAGTATATCTAAGTATTTCATGTCTACTTGGCATCATGAAAAAGGGTATCTAAAAAAAAATGAGGTTGTTTGCGTCATCTTTCCTGAAGAGGAAATATTGAGAATATATTTAAGCAATACATGAAAGCGACTATAGGAAATGTGGTTTGACAAATGCTAACTACATATAACTGTGGATTTTAATGAGAATGTTGGTTTGTACAAGATTGGGCAAAAGAGGATGGTTCTCTTTTCTCATTAATCATAGAGACCAGTAGTTTATTATCTGTAGAGCACTTTAGTATCCAAGATTTTTAGTAATTTTACATTGAAGTCATTTTTATTATATCCAGATTTTTTGTATTACATGAATTATCAAGATGTTTATGTTTGTAGAGCTTCATTATTTTTGTTAAAGAGATGGCAATATATGACATAGACTTTATTCGAGATGTGAGCCACATTACTGTGTATTTCTAAAGAGACATGCACACAAATTCTGCTCACACTTAATTTATGTAAACAAGTATTTGGCCGTCCTTCGGCCTGTTTCAATACTTGAGACGTCAAGCGTGTTGAATGTTGTCCTGTGACATTTCTTACTTTGCCTTATGCTGTTTTTTTTTTAAGATCATATAGAATATTGTTTACAGTGATGACATTTCTATGATGTTCCTATCAGGTCTGAATATAGCTACTTCTGTTTGGGATGAACTATTTTTGAATGTGGATAATCAATGTGCCATACATATGTTTATTAGTGCGACTTATGCTCTCTGAGGAGGGTCAATGTATAACATTATACATTCATTTCACCTTGTGAAGTGTGTTTACCGAGTGCACAGAATCTATGTATCCACCTGTGACATTGTACTGTATTCCAAATGAATAAAGATGATACCAAAATACACTGGAAGAAGAAACTTAAAAACAAGTATTCCTTTACAAACTGCACTGCAAAATAGCAACATACTAAACAACAAAACTAGAATGGTCTACACTGGTTTTGTGGTCTACACCAAAAATTTTGAAACCTTGATTTGTGTCATTTTCCTAGCAATAAACATTAAAAGTAATGTAGCGATATTAGCTCAAAGGGGAAATATTAATAATTATTCATAACTCACTATGATTATTAATTATGATTAATTATGAATATTTGAATCAGTTAATCAGATTAACTTGAAGTAGCTACATTAAAATTACAATCAATTACTCAGTTCATCCTGTGAACACTCAGTATTGATTATTAATTAATTCTAAGAGAATGGTATTTTTCATGGCCACAGAAAAATAATTCTTTCTTAGGTTTTACAGTGCTTTGTAATAAGCATTTACAGAGCTGGTAATCTATTGCAGACAGAGCATCAGAACCAAATATGTATTGTGCACAAGTTTTATTAACTAAGTCACGAACACATAGCTAACTAACAAACACAAACATACATACACGCAAGTCACACATAAACGGGTAAAATGATAAATTATAGAGTGAAACCGGAAGTGGGAAACAGTAGAAGCAATGAAGAACCAAAAACCAGGGAAAGAATCATCAGTATTCATCATAAAAACTCCCTTGTAACAAAGGAGGTTCACAATTTTAACTAACTAGCAGCAATTTAATATATCGTACGATACTTGCATTAGGCCTCGGCCTTTTTGAAGACCATCTGGATATATTGCTGCCGTAGGAAGTCTTGAGGATTCAGTCCGATGGTACTGAAGTTGCAATCTTCTGCGCTGAATGAAGAAGCGATAACAAACTTACACGGTTAGTTTGAATCTTGTGGTAGGAAAGAGTTCTTTCACTCTTCTAGAGGAGCACATGGCTGGGGTTGCAGGCCCATAGGCCTTGGCCTGAAGAGGCCTGCAGCACAAGGGGTCTCTTCAGTTCGTCCAAAAGAAGCAAGAGAGAGAGGCGGAGTTGTGTGTCTCCGCTTAAGGTCTGGGAGGAGCCACACCTCTTCGGGTGGACCTGACCCATGAGCAAAGTGGAATGTCTGTAGCGGGAACTTCCTTTTTGGGGGAGTTTATGGCTCTTGTCTGTGAGCGTGATTAAACTAGCTGAGCTGTTTTGAAGAAACTATTCTTGTAATACTGATATGTGGCACAGGAATTAATATATCATATACACAATCATTTAAATCTTCAAAATACAAACTCGTAGACACCAAACTTGGTATAGGTTGGTTTACGTTAACCATTGGTTCTTATCATAAAATATGCATAAAACAGATATCATGCACACAACAGTTTGCAAGACAGTTATAATAATGTCATGGGATGCATGTTCATTTATAGATCGGTTCATCTATAAATTAATGCAGGAAAGTCTGTTTTGAGGACTATGTGTCTCTTTGTCTCTGCTCTTCCATGTGGCAACCCACATACTTCGGCGCAACAAAACTTGTAACTGAGGCCCCCTGTACAGTCTTCTCGGGGGATGGGGGACAGACCCCAAAGTGAGTTTTAAACAATTATTTGTTAAATATACAAATAATTGTGTCTGATTTGTCTCAGTCGTTACATAATATACACAAAATTTATAAAATTAATAATTATAATAAATATAGCTGTGAGCAGCAATTATCGGGGTTCAAGTGCTTTAAGGCCTTTAAGCACATGCGTAAAAAGGTATTATGTTTTAATTAGCAAGCCTGTAACCATCTCGATCATAGATGTAAAAGACAATTTACAGACAATTTACCATAGTAAATATATGGTTTTTAAAGCTTTTTAACAGTTATCAAGGTTGAGCCAAAAACCTAGGACTAGTTCGCGAAAGTTGTTTTTTGAAATAATCTCCAATATTTAACGAACGATTTGATTGACAGCGGCGGTCCTAGAGGCAAAGGTGCTCAGAATGAGGAGTTCTACCATGTGGTATGAATGTCATGGGCGTGTGCGAAAAATCGTGTGATATATAATCCTTTACGCACATGGAAAACGCAAATCACGAACCCCGCATTCCCCCTATGACCGATTTCTTTCGAATTCTGTGAGTCAAACAGGCCCGGCAAGTTTCAGTCTGCTCGGCCTCCGTTGACCTGGTCTGATAGCTGCTCAAAATTCATTGGCCGCCTCCGGCCACGTTTTTTGAGATACGTGAATGGCCTCACAGGCAGTCTTGCCACCTTGGACAAGAACACCACATGCCAATTTTCAAGTGAATCAGACTTAGGTGTTGCGTAGTTAGAGCCATTTTTAATTATAGCGACACCAAGTGGCCAGTCGACGCTCAACCAGTCGACCACAGAATGAGCTCTTACACTCTTAAAAGTGGCTCTGCCCACTTCAACCATTTTGGCGGCCCTTGAAATTTCAACTTTTTTTGATAATTATTGACAGACTCCAGAGAATCTTGCTGCGCTGGTTCCGATTTATTTATTATGTGGCGGAAACAAGCTTTCATAGTACCCTATTCGCAGGAAAGTGCAATTCATTAGGAACTCATATTTTAATGATAACTGCCAGTACATTACCAGAATTAGATATGCCTATGTTTTTTGTAATCCTTTGACATAATCACAATCACGTTGTCGCATCTTACTGCAGTGACGATAACTAATCCTGATCTCAATACAAATCTGACATATTCAATTTCTTTCTTGTGAAAATCCCTTTATCTCTGTGAAGAACCTGCCTGTTTACTGATCACAGGTTCTAGATATACGATGCTATCAGTTTCCTAATTCTAGTACACTGTCATACTTTCAATCAAAAGCAAGAGACTCTATATCCGTTCCCTTTATGCTGTTCGATTTTTCTCTCTTTTCCTAGCACAGAGATGAATCAGTTTTAGCCATGGGTAGGCCTATCATTAAAAGAGAAGTTTTGATATTCTGAGAGTTAAGGCCCGGTTAAAGTACATACAGAACTCCATTATGGTGGTGATTCATCAGAACAGACAGCAAGCAGAAACATAGTAAAAGTGTTTATCTGAGACTATAATGTGAAGTCATTGCAAAACATTTGAATCACAATTGAAAAAAGTAGTATTGTAGATAATTAAATCAATTATGAATTTATACAGTTTATAGTCTAATAGCATGTGTAAAGGACAATATGCATTATGTATTTACAAATAATTATATTAAATACTGGCTGTCATACAGCAGTCATTATAGCCAGACCAATCTCACGGCAATTCATATCGAATTTTATGAGGTGGCGAATTCGTATGAATTCATACGATTTGTCTAAACCCCAGTGACGGGTAGGTTTAGGGGCGGGGTTAGGGGTCACAAATTACGAGTGAGGTCGTACGAATTCGTATGAATTAGCCAGCTCGTAAAATACGTACGAATTGGTCATGTTAATTTTCCCTCTAATACAGATGAACGTGATGGTGGCAATATTTTATTACGTTGTTTTTTATGTAAATGGAAGTGAATAAATGTAAGGCGGCAGTTCGGAAATGAATGTCCAGTAGGTGGCGCTAAAGGTTTGATTGAGTATGTAACAAACAAAACAGGCTGCGTCTGAAATTGCGTACTGTTGAGTAGGTACTATATTTGAATTTAAATTTACTTCACGACCATTGAAAAAGTGTTCTATATAGTACGAATGCGTGTAGTATGAATGAATTTTGACGTACTACATCCGCCATGTTGTTACTGTCACATGACCTACCAGCGTAAGTTACGTCCCTTCAACTCCATTCATAAATCCTCTTCCGTGGCCTCATGGGATAGTAAAGTGTCCATCATATGCGCACTTCAGAATCTCACCGGAAGTAGCAAGTCATCCGGGTACTTTTCGCCTACTCGAATACTATGAATTCAGACATACTATTCTGTTTGCATACTGTTTTTCGCGTACTATATAGTAGAAAAATATTCGATTTCGAATGCAGCTATAGCCTACCCCATACACTAAATCCTATAATGTGTGCAAAAGCAAATGTGAATTAAAAATAATAATAAAATAATCTATTCATTTTGGAGTAAAGCATTTCACACGACACTTTTATTATTTATTTTTGTTATCAATCTGTTGTTGTATCAAATATTTCAGACAAACAGCCCTAAACTTTACATTAAAACAACATAAATTGTGGTTGGTTGCTTTAGTGTAGCCTACATGTTGGTCAAATAATCTCTAAAGGGGCAGTTCATGGCCAGAATAAGCAACAAAGTGGATCCGACTTAATGGATATCTGATGGTAAACTGCAGAGAACAAAGAGACGAAAGAAAAGGAAGAACAGAGTTGAGAGGCAATGACTTTAATCTCAAAGAATACACAAGGTTAACATCGAACAGGTTGTTTACGTAGCTGTGGAGCTTCCTCAATTAATAAACACAGAAAGGAGCTCGACTCTCTTTAAATAGTGCTTTAGTGCTTCATTGCGGCCGGTGGATCAATCTCATAATAGAGTCCATTGTGATAAACAAGAGACGAATCGAAGCAGAGCACTGATTCAATGTCATATTCATTCAAAGAGAAAAAAATAAATCCCCTCCCTATCTTTCTCCTGCTCTTTCTTTCTTTGGTATTTTCTCATTTTCAAGGGCAAGAACTTTACAAACAACTCCATTCCATTCACAAACTAATTAGAACTGTGAGAAGTGCAAAATTCACAGCCACAGTGTTTTTTAGGAAACTGATACTTTTTTTTAATGATAAAAAAACATTACTTCAAGTCAAATTTATTGACTATTTGACTATTTGTATAGTCATCAAGAGCTTCTCCACTGCAGAACACCAGGAACTGGGGCGCAACCTTCAGTATGGTCAGATTTTTAATATGTCTCTCATTTCAACTATGAAATTCTCAAAAATCAATAGCAATGGAACGACACAACTGTCCAAGTGAAAGCCATCGACACAAGCTACTGATGATGAAATCTTCACAATACTTGCGGTATTTCTCTGTTAGACCATGGAAGATGTTCTGGTATTGGAAATATTGCATAAAATATTCTCTGCAAACCAAAATGATACTATTCATATATGTCTTTCCATGTGCTAAGGCACATACTAGATAGGTGTATGTTCATTTATACTGAATAAACCTTCGGGACTTCAACCATGAGCTATTGAACCTACAATACTGTAAATAAATAACACTGATGGGATTTGATCTCATGGGTGCCTGCTATTATAACTGTAGGCTGTTAAGTGGCAGCGAGGATCCATCTATTCCTGGTGCTTTTTCCACATGCAGTTAGATTCCAGATTGGAGACTGGGGCAAACTTGTGTACAAATGATAGCACTCCCTATTAATCCTCAACGGGGTCCCCTTTCTCTTCTCATTTCTCTCCCACAGGCTATAGAAAACACATATTTTCTACTCGGTCACATAAATCAATGTTATCTTGAATGGTTTGGGGGCTAAAGTAATCAAAAGCCCCCATGATGCTCATAATCTGTCTTTTTCATACACAATGCCCAGATGCTCCAATTTGAGCTGTGAAACAACAAACATTATAGACAAATATTTAAAAATATAAAAATATCTGAATATGTGTGTAATTTCCAGTAAAATACATAAGCTATATATTGCATAAAGAACATGATAATGCAATATATACCTTTCAAAAATCTGGGGTCAATTTTTTTTATGTTTTTGAAAGAAGTCTCTTACAACGCAGCTCACCAAGGCAGCATTTATTTGATCAAAAATACAGTAAAACAGAAATATTGTGAAATATTATTACAATTTAAAACCACCACAGAGTGAAACCTGGTAGGAGAATATGGGGGAAACAGAGCAGATGAAAGCTACTCATATATCATTTGACTAATTTGTGTCTTTTTAGCTGTCTGATTGGAACATTTCCGTTTTTATTATGTCTGTTTGTTTTCTCTCAGCACCAGGTGTTTCTCCAACAAAGCGCCTGAGCTGCCACTTTATTTCTAGAAAATGTCAGAAACAAAAGCATCCCGAGAAATCAAATCAGAGAGCTCAGGAGGAATCTGGAAGACAAAGTACTCTCTCATATGGGGTTTGTTTCCACAAGTACATTTATTCAAAGATTTTCTTTTCCTAGCATACAGGTTTAATCTTGGTATCAAATAGAAGATAAAAGTCAGGAGAGTTTCAGTCCCTGGGTAAAAAAGTTTTTGTCAGAAAATGCCCTGAGTTGGAGGTTTTATAAAAGTTAAGGTCCTCTATGTTTATTTCTCAGTCACATAGTGGAGGTCACATCATGAAAAATGCATTTTCCTTGATCTTTTGAGATAAAATAGTTTTATATGGTGTTCTAACTTTCAGAACTCAAAATTAGCTTGAAGTAGGCTAACACAATCAGTTCCTTTTTATAATGAGTAACACAATATTGTAACCACTGATCTATCACTAGGAAAAAATGTTTAAGGGGGTATGTTGCACGGTATACCGGTACAAGGGAAGTATCGCGATACTAAAGCTTCAAAATACTAGCGATGCCGCTGTTCGTTTCTAGACTACTGCGCTTCTCCAAGCAACACACAGCGGATGTTTCGTTTCTGAATGAATCCGTGTTTTTGAACGATTCAGGCGAGTCAATGATTCAATAAGCCACTCATAAAACACAGTGCCTGCGTCTCAATGTGCATACTATCCATCCTAAATAGTATGTGACATTAGTAATATTCAATACTACTTAGGGTGAATAGTATGCACATTGGGATGCAGGGAGTCACTTACTTCGTTCCTAAATGAATCAGCCATTTTTAATGAATGATTCAGTGATCATTAAAAACTTTACGCCATCTACTGGCGGTTTTAATTTCCCATTTAAAAGTAGGCCTATTATTTCATTATTTTTTTTAATATATTTCTTTATTCAGAAATGTATATTTAAAATATTAAAGGGTTAGTTCACCCAAAAATGAAAATTCTGTCATTAAGTACTCATCCTCATGTCGTTCCACACCTGTAAGACCTTCGTTCATCTGCGGAACACAAATTAAGATATTTTTGATAAAATCCATTGCCAGCAAGTTAATTTCCTTTTTCAGATGCCCAGAAAGGTACTAAAAACATATTTAAAACAGTGACTACAGTGGTTCAACCTTAATATTATAAAGCAACAAGAATGCTTTTTGTGCGCCAAAAAAAACAAAATAACGACTTTATTCAACAATATCTAGTGATGGTCGATATCAAAACACTGCTTCATGAAGCTTCGAAGCTTTACGAATCTTTTGTTTCGAATCAGTGGTTCGGAGCATGTATGAAACTGCCAAAGTCACGCGAACCATTGAAATTGCTAAACACTTATGACGTAACGAAGCCTCGTTTACTAAAATCACGTGACTTTGGCGCTCCGAACCACTGATTCGAAACAAAAGATTCGTAAAGCTTCGAAGCTTCATGAAGCAGTGTTTTGAAATCATCCATCACTAGATATTGTATTGATCCCCAAAACTCTCGTTATTTTTTATTTTTTTTTTGGCGCACAAAAAGTATTCTCGTCACTTTATAATATTAAGTTTGAACCACTGTACTCACGCAAACTGTTTTAAATATGTTTTTAGTACCTTTCTGGGCATTGAAAAAGGAAATTAACTTGCTGGCAATGGAGGCCTCACTGAGCCATCAAATTTTATCAAAAATATCTTAATTTGTCTTCCGAAGATGAACGAAGGTCTTACGGGTGTGGAGCGACATGAGGGTGAGTAATTAATGACAGAATTTTCATTTTTGGGTGAACTAACCCTTTAATCTCATAACATTATTTATACAATTTTGTTTTAATTTTTTGTAGTGATAAAGTATGTTTATGATCTGTTTAATTAAAAAAAAATGTAATCAAAATAAAAAATGAAATAAAACTAAATTAATTAAGTATAATTAAATCTATAAATTGATCCTATGATGGGAATCCCTAAAAGTTGTATATGAAGTGCCTGACAGAACCCTTTCTATACAGTAGAACCTTTTCTTCTAAGAGTGTTTATTCTCTATTATAGATCAGTGTAACATTAATTTTAAATGTAACATTTCCCAACACGTTCAATCAGAAAATGTATGAAGAATTGAAGGTTTTGCAAACATTGAGACATTATACCAATATCCAGGTTGTTTGTGTATTTGTTACTCACTTAGTTTGTTCATTCAAAGCTCCTAGGCCAGGACTTGCAAGAAAAAAAGCAATCAAAAAATAATAACAATTTGAAATGAAATCATTCAAAAGGAAATAAATAAAAAGCTAGCCGACTAAGTGTGAAGAATAGAAATGAGCTTCACATAGGTTTCTGCAGTGCTGATATCTCGTGTGGCACAGAGGAACAAATCTGACAAAAGCTTATCGTTTATATTAAGAATTTATTCCATCAATCAATACGAGATGCAGCCACATATATGACAGAAAAGCAAGAAAGACAGAAAAAACTATTTATATATGACATATCTCTGTAAATCATCTGTGAAATAAAGGTAGCAGGAAGCTTTCGCCTACAAAGGAAGCTGCATGCATTGGAAATGAGCTGGAAGCAGACAAAAAAAAAAACTTTTCCTATAAGAAGGAATTCTCAGCTCCACCGTCAATCACATCCTCTGCAAGGTGAAACAGAGGCCATGTCACATGCAGCGACATGTACAGAAGCACTAATAGAAAATCAGAAGAACTAGATCATTTTCCATTCTTCCAAGGTTATAGAAAACTTCAAGAGAGAGAACTGTTCCCTCCACTTCAAAAACAGTGGCAGTAAAGAACAAACTCAAGGTCAGGTATTGAGAAGAGGGAATTCTTCAAATCCACTTGGTAGGACCCATGTGCAGAAGCTTGTGGGAAGGAAAACCCAAGCAGCAAATCCAAGCTCTCGAGAGGAACGCCTGGCCAAGGAAGAAACTGAGACAAAATGAGACCTGTAATGGATGGATTACAGAACGAGGCATAAACAGGAAAGGGGGAAAGACAAAAGCTCAAAGCTATAAGGAAAGGTGAGGCAACACATCAAAGTGCATGATTATAAAGAGCTTCTTCAATACACTGGAGCTTCTTGACAACACAAACACATATCAGTGACAAATGGGAGACACAAGATCATAATTGAAATGCAAGAGATGTAGGCTACTATATACCTTGCATTAGCAGAGCACAAATTCCACTTCCTGAAACATGTCAAGGTTATACCCAAATCAACAGAAATTAATATGAAATCATATTTTACATAAGCAAAACGAATGCTGTTTTAGAACCATTAAAGTTTATTTCATTGTGACATTATTTTCATGACAATTAAGGACATTCCCCTCAAATTTAATCTTCAAATTCTATTTGAAATACTCAAATTATTCTAAAAATACTCTAACAATTAATCTTTTAAAGTGTAAAATAGTTATACTTTATTATTATTCATTATTATTATTATTAATTTACTATAGTCTATAGGCTATTTAGTGTATTAATATTAATAAAAAGGGCCAATCAGAGACTTTCTTATCGGTGACGGCTGTAAAGGACTCTAGGGGGCGATGTAAGCCCCATTAAATGGATGAGTAGGCCACATAATCAAAAACATTTATTTTAAACATTATTTAAAGTACATCCTGATTGACTAAAACAATCTTTGTCATAGAATACACTTGTTTGTTCACAACGAGTTGACAGTTTGAACGTTGTTGTGCCCATTTATTTATTTTCACGATCTGAAGTGAATTATCCATGCTACTTTCAGTAGAGGCTACAAAGCTGAGAACACAAAATGATATTCAAACGGACATTAGACGCTTTTAACAATAAATAAAGCACATTATAGTACGTGAGATTATCATTGCCATAATTTGTGTTGTTGTTCCAGCCGCGACGTCGCAGAAAAATAGAGACCGTTTCTAAAACTCTGATTGAAAAAGATACCTTTTATAGCGTGTCGCAGCATCGCGTCGCGTCTGGTTTAGGCTGCATCCGAAATCGTATTCTTCCTATATAGTAGGTCGAAAAATAGTATGTGATAAGATTTCAAAGTATTCATAAAAGAGTAGGTAAGAAGTACCCGGATGACCTAATCTCCATCGAGGTTCTTAAGTGTGCACGATGGACACTTTACAATCCCATGAGGCCACAGGAGAGGATTTATGAATGGCAGTGAAGCGAAGCAGATGACACTGGTAGGTCACATGATAATGACAACATGGCAAATGTAGTATGTCTGGATTACATTCATAATACACACATTCATACACATTCATCAGCCAATCAAATTAGTGTATTTGTACATGGCGTGTAGTCTTTTAAAGGTGCAATGTGTAAAATTTGGGAGGATCTATTGACAGAAATGCAATATAATATACATAACTATGTTTTCAGTGGTGTAAAAAGACCTTGCATAATGAACCGTTATGTTTTTATTACCTTAGAATGAGCCATTTATATCTACATACACCGCGGGTCCCCCCTCCATGTTAAGTCGTCATTTTGCGCCGGCATCTACAGTAGCCCTAAACGGACAAACTACAGAGCGCATTTCATAACTATGTTGTTGTTGTTCTTCTAAATAGTTTGTGTTTTTAGAGGCAACTTGCATCGTCACTACGTTGAATACGCACGAAGAAGAAGTAGTAGTAGTAGTCGTCTGGTTTATTAAAGGCAAAGACCATTCTTTGTTAGAAGTAAGAAGAAACCTCATTGCTTGACTGGCTAACGTATTCTCTGCTGTCTCAGATGATAGGGTGACCACCCGTCCCACTTTGCATTGTACCTCACAGCATTTTCACCCCTTGTCCCGCACGTCACATATTGAGAAAATGTCCCACATTTTCATCAGTCTGCTGGTTTTTAATGATCATATTAAAAAAACGTGCATGCGTTCTTTTGCCTTTTTAAGAAAGCATTTTATTTATTCTTTTTGCGGCGTAGTTTTTCACCTATATTTAACAGTGTTTCATCAGAAGTAACATCCCGCCTTACACAAATACAACAGCCGTTTTTTAAATCATATCCAATGGTTGAAAAGAAAGGAATAAACACAGTCACTAGTAGGTTGTGACGGCTGTCAATCAAAATGTGGAGCGGTGATTCGTTCCATGTGTTCCCTGTCAGAAAACAAATGGATAATTCGGTAAATTAAATTTTACAAGGCGGCATAATGGCAACAAAAAAGAGAAAATGTTCTTTTAGTAAAGATTGGGCTAGGACATATACCTGGGTGAGGCCGATAGAAGGGGATATCGAAAGAGTGTTTTGCAGTCTATGTAAAAGCAGCTTTTCTATTTCACATGGAGGAGAATATGACGTTAGGCGTCACAGCATATGCGAATCACACAAGAAAAGGGAACAACAGAAAGAAACATCCAAGTCAATGCTGCCTTTGGGCTCAGTGATGTTGAATTTAAATTGAATGTTGAATTTGTTATGTTACATTGTGATGTAATGGTGTTTTCTGGAAGGGACTAAAGAACAAAGTATTTTTATCAGCTGAAAGGCAGAATACAAATGTTTTTATTAAGTTAGATAGACATTATATAACAGTTTCAGGTTATGTTTTAGTGTTGGTAACATGTCCCACATTGTCCCACACAAACTTAGTAATCGTCCCACATTTGGTTTGTTTGATGGTGGTCACCCTATCAGACGACGACATCTTTGACTTGTGTCGACCAGACGGCCACCGTAGCTTCTCTATTTTGCTTCGAAAGGGAGGGGTGAGCTGCTGTTGGTTGCAGTTTGCAACCTCACCGATAGATGCCGCTAAAATTTACACACTGCACCTTTAAGCAATATGTGACATATAGCCTATGCAAAGAGAGGGATGGGAGATGGTAATTAGGTAAGTGCTTTTTTGTGGGTTTTCTCAATTAGCTATTGCTTATAGTGGGTTTATTGAAGTGAATACTTGACTAGCTTGAGCATTTGGTGTCATGTTTTTGTTGGTGGGTGTCTATGAAGTGTCATTAGTCTGTACAGTAGTCAAACTGTACTGTACAGTTGATGGAACTGTCACGTTATGTTAAATCTTCTGTACAGTTATTTTGTGTGTGAAATGAAATCTGAACATACTGTGGTCTGTTTGTTTTATATACACTGCCATTCAGAAGTTTGTGGTCAGTAAGATTTTTTGAAAGAAATTAATGCTTTTATTCAGCAAGTATGCATTAATAGTGATCAGAAGTAAAGCCATTTATAATGTTACAAGAGACTTTCAGCTCTGTTTAACACATTTTACAATATTTAAATTCTGCAGATTTTCCCAAAATAAAAGGTCTGCAGATTCCATCTGGACCTGGAGGCCTATACTTGGAATGCAAAAAAATGTGATTAAATATACTTGCTTTGAATAAAAATGCACATTTATTAGCGTAATCAGCAAACTGGAAAAAGTGAGCCTTCTGGGATACTGCTTACTATTATGTAGTTTTTTTTCGCTGTGCAGGATTGGATCTACTAACAAGAACTAACTAGAATAGCTCATAGTATCTTTAAAAATGTAATAAAAGAGCTGACTTAAAATACAAAGTTGATTTCACCATTGAATCTTACACTTCTCAGTCAAACTCTCTGGAATACACTGGATTTAGAAATCTAGAAAATTGTAGGACCAACAGGGATGGGATTATTCAATAGCATATGTTCATCAAAGAACTAATAGGCCTCAAAGGGAATAATTAGAGGTTCTGTACATACACGTAAATGCTGTTCATATGCATAAGATCAAAGTTCAAAGGAAAAAGTCAACTAGAATACAAGAGTACTACATGTCATTTTTCATCAGGATTCTTGACATGGTTCTATAAAGACACTTCAACATCTTGAGCATGCTGTGTATTCCCCTTCATATGGAGGCTCATGTTGCCTTTAAATCATGAGAGATGAACCTAAATGTAAAGCCCTTCATGAATAATTTTACCATCTCTTGGATACTCTGTTTGCAGTCCCCAGTGCTCGACTTTAGTTTTGTTCTGCCACGGTACTCCTGTCGACAAGAATCTGAGCTGTTCTTGTCTGCAAATTTTGAGAGTCTGATGCTCAGGACTCAACAGGCTCTCTATACGGGTCTGTAAATGGTTATTTGCTCTATTCTGCCATTGAGCTAACATGTGTGGAGAAGACTGTCTGGGGGTTAACACCTGATCCCACATGAGCTTTGCAGTAGGATACAGATTTTTTATTCTAGTGTACTGCTGTGTGAGGAGCATGAAGACATCTGAGACTTGCAGTTCCTCAGTCCTGTGTTGGTGGAAAAACAAGTAGTATTTTATCCTCTCGAACTGCTTGTAGCATACTGATAAATCATGTTCTGATTTAGTTTTTCACATACACTACACTGGTTTGCTTAGTCAAATGTGGTATTTTTAAGTCCCTTATAATTTCTGTCAAGAATTCTTGCACCAAAAAGCATGGCAATTTAATTTTATCTCATTGACAACAATTTGCAGCAACAAAACAACTAGAAGTCATTCGTTTTCAATGAGTTTGATTTATGTGGATAAGTAGCAAATGCCCCTTTAATATATAAAAAGACAGTTTTTGCTTCTCTGGCTTTAAAACATGAATTACCTTGTTTATGATTGATTATGATTATATGATTGATTGGCTGCACAAGATATTGGTTCTATATTGGTTACTGGGCCATTACTGGAGATTTTCTTTTAATTTTATCAGTATTAGTGGATATTGCATGCAATGTAATTGTGCATATTTATTATTTTTTTTACATTTAGATTACAGCACAACTGTTTTCAACATTGAAAATAATAATAATAAAAAAAAAATGAGATCATGTGACACTGAAGCTGTTGAAAATTCAGCTATCACAAGAATATATTACATTTTAAAATATATTAAAATAGAAAACAGTATTTTAAATTGTAATAATAATTCATAAAATTACTATAAAATAAAAAGGTAACACTTTACAATAAGGTCTTATTTGTTAACATTTGTTAATGTAACATGAACTAACAATGAGCAATACATTTGTTACAGTATTTATTAATATTTGTAAATGTTAGTTAATAAAAATACAATCTTTTATTGTTTGTTCATGTTAGTTCACAGTGCATTAACTAATGTTAACAAAAACAACTTTTGTATTAGTAAATGTTGAAATTAACATTAACTAAGATTAATAAATGCTGTAGAAGTATTGTTCATTCTTAATGTTAACTAAAGTGGTTAACTAATGTCAACTAATGAAACCTTATTGTAAAGTGTTACCAATAAAATATTCTGTGCATCTATAGAAATGAGTAACAACATTGCCACCCAGTGCTGAATACTAAATAGGTGTTGTTAAAGTCACAGTACACTCTAAAAAAATAATGTGTTGGCTCAACAACAACAACAAAAAATGAACGCAACAGTTTGCATCAGTTTTTTTTAGTTATGACAACTTTGAGTGAATTTACGTTCAACCAACAAGCTACATTGAGTTAGAGGAACTTAATAATTTGGTGCATAAACACATTTTTTTTTAAGTTTATTACTCAAAAATTAAGTCGCTCCAACTACCAGAGTTGTAGCCCTGGAACCAATTAGGCCTAATCTTATCTATTTCAGTTAAAATCAACAGCTATCATAGCGCTAGCATAACTTATTTAACATGTTTATTTAAGGAACAAGTAAGATATTACTTGTCACTGGCATTAGCACAGTCATTGTCACAGTCACAAAAACTTCAACATTACAGAAACTCTTTTAAATGTCAAACATAACAGCATTAAACTCTAACAGGTCTTTCCCTTCATTAAAAACAAATAAATTCAATTTCTACATTTATTCTTAACTTGTAACCATGCATTTATTTAAGTTGTGGTAACAGGTCCCCTGAATTACTTTTATGTCTGAATGACCCCTGTTTTGTAGTTTGATTTGTAGTTTAATTTCCATAGTTTGGGGACTTAGTAATGAAAATACTCTTTTCTATGATGCATGCCTGTAGATCAGGAAAAATGAGAGGGTTCCCCTAATAAACGACACTTGTGTTTAATTAGAGAATTGGTAAAACAATGCTATATGGTTGTCAGTGTTTTAATTAGCACTGAACTCTTTGTCCATTCACTGCAGGTACCGAATAAATGGTGTCAGTTGAAAAGCTGGTGTCTGACATCTCCATAATTAAATTTCAATAAACGCATGAATTGAGCTAGAATTATAACAATGTATTGTTTATATCATTATTGCAGTCTCTCACTACTGGCAATCTCAATTAGTTCCAAATGATAATGTTGTACAAACACACTGTCATCCTGTGTTAAATGTTTCTATGGTATATCAGTGATAGATTGGAGTTTTATCTCTATTATGGCAGCTCGATTAACTGGGGTCCTGACTCCTGGAATTGTGTCCATTTTTCCAATACTGACCTTTTCCCCCTTGCCAAACCCACTTCACTGGTTTTTAATTATAGGAATAAGATGACAGGGGACATTGTGACTTTGTCTGTGAAAAAGCAGCAATCAGCACCTCATCACAAGAATGTAGCAAAATGATGAAGAAATTATCATTTGCAGTTGAACAGTCTTGAGCAAAGTTTACCTGATTTGAATGTAGATAACGTGTGTATGATTTGTGAAGGAGATGGCGAGATAAAGATTAATATTTGATAATGCACTGTAGTTCAATTATGTCTTCTTTTACTAACTCTCTCTCTCTCTCTCATTTGGGTTTCTGCAGAGGAAGCATGTGCAATGAAGGGAAAATGTTCCCCATGGTAAAGGAATAGTTTATCCAAAAATGAAAGTTCTGTCATTGAATCACCCTCATGTCGTTTCGAACCTGTGACCAAAATGCCACAAAAGTTTTTGTTAGTCCATATCAAGTTTTTGAAGTCATATGATACCTTTGAATGAGGAACAGACAGAAAAATAAACTATTTATTGGTCACACTTTAGTTTAGGGTCCAGAACTAACTATTAACTACAACTTTTGCCTCAATAAACTCCTAATTACTGCTTATTAATAGTTAGTAATGTAGTTGTTAAGTTTAGGTATTGGGTAGGATTAAGGGATGTAGAATATGGTCGTGCAGAATAAGGCATTAATATGTGCTTTATAAGTACTAATAAAAAGGCAATGTCCTATATGCATGCTAATACGCAACTAGTTAATAATGAGAACTGGACCCTAAACTAAAGTGTTACCTATTTATTAACTAATAATTCAACCCTCCAGTGAGCTCTTAACACCATATCCATTGTTACTGATTATTGAGTTGGAGTGGAGAACCAGATCAGTCTGGTTTGTGAACCAGACCAAACTGTTCATTGAAAAGAACCAAAACTTAAATTCTAATAGACTCAGTGATCCAGCTCTCAAGTTGACAGCTCACTGGAGGGGATGAATATCCGTGAATAACAAATTTTGGTCTGTTTCTTTCACAAAGCTTTCGTATGACTTTCAGAGGACTTTAAATATAATGCACAAATGGTAACTCAAAATATGTAGGCCTGTGTTTAAGATTTATGTATTTTAATTACAAATTAAATTTCCATCCATTTGGATGATACAGGTTTAACAAACTAATAAACGTAATATTATGCAAATTGTCAGTCATACATAAATGCAACAAGTTTTATGCAGTGTTGCCAACAGCTTTCAATTAAAAGTAGCTAAAACTGGTAGCTAAATGTCACTAGATTGATCTATATAAATATGAATATAGATCAGTGGGCAAAATAAGAATCTAGATAAGGTTTGTCCAAGAAGTTACTAGATTTGTCCCTAAACTTTTGTAAAAAGTCTCAAAAGGGGCGGGGAAGTCACTAAATCTAGTGACAAAATCGCTAAATTGGCAACACTGGTTTTATGCAATAGTATTAATAAATCAAATGTGTTGTAAACCCAGATAAGTTGGCAAAACTCAAAAAATTTGAGGCAATCAGTTGTACTTGCAAATACTTGTTCTCAAACCAAGCTGCATGCACCACTTGTCACCATGATGGTAATTCTCCAAAAACCCACATTAACAGAAACTCTTCTGAATTAGCATAACAAAACATTAAGCACTACTAAATCTCCCACTTAACATTAATCTTGCACAAAAAAAAACATTATATAATGCTTAATTTTAGCATTTACTGACCCATTTGAGTGCTATGGCCAAAGCATGCTGGGAAATAGAAATCCCAGCCCAGTTTCAGTTAAACTTAAGTTAGTCTAAATTAAAAGAAATAAGTTCATAAAACTCAAAACGAAACAGTTCAGTTTATTCAAAATGTATCAGTTCTGTGAACTTGAAAAAAAAAAAAAGTGCTAAATACTCATAAAAGTTAATTTAACTGAACTAATTTGTTTAATTTAAGTTTGTCCTACTTAAACCAATTAATTATTTTGAGCATTAGGGTGTACAGTGCACTGTAAAAAATGCTGGGTTGTTTCAACGCATGTTTGGGTCAAATATGGACAATCCCAACCGTTGGGTTTAAAAATTAACTTAAAAAATTAAACCAGCGGTTGGGTTTGTCCATATTTGACCCAAACATGAGTTGAAACAACCCAACATTTTTTAGAGTGTATATTTATCAGGAAATTTTATTTCGCTCTACAAACTATCATTCCATGGAAAAGACTGAGGAGTGTGAAATTTCTTCCTTCACGTTGCCTGGAAAAAATAAGAGCTTACATGTTTGGAAGTGAGCAAAATATTGACTGAATTTTTAATTTGAAATTTTTCTTGTGGACTGTTCCTTTAAGCATTCTACATGTTTTCGTGTGTGTGTGTGTAAGTGGATTTGGGCATGTTTGTACGTAGAGAATCTATCAAGTCCAACTGGCTGCAAAATGTCCCTGGAGCATTGAACAATTTCATTTCTCTTACTTTAAATTACATTTTTACTCCCCAAGCTCCCAGAAGCCTCACCTGGACACAATGAAATAAGCCAGTAATACCATCTGGATTCCACACAATGTGTTGATGATGATGATGATTTATGATATTCTCTATCAATAGTAAACAGAAATCAAGCTCCAACAACAAGTGCTGCATTCATTTGCTAATGTTACAAAGGTGTTGAGTGATTTGTAGTGTGATGCTACCATGTTCTGGATAGGGCTGTGTATTGCCAAGAATCTGGCGATACGATATGTATCACTATATCACAATATCAATATATTGTGATATATTGCGATACTCTAGGCGATATATTGCGATTTTTCTTGTTTTTTTAGAAAGAGGATCTAATTTTAGAAAAAAACGGTTATAAAGAACACACCATCATATGCATAAAACCTGAAAACAACTTTATTTTATTTAATCAATACAGTATCATTTGCATTTATATCACTAATCACTATTTTGTGTAATCTAAGGGAAAATAGTAAAGTGACTGCAGGATTCTTTAGGTGTATGTTTTAAATGTTCACAGTATAGCAGTTTTTAATTTCTAAACTATTTAACAACTAGTGCATAGTCCATTTCATGAATGTCTGTTTGTTTTATATTTAATACTGTAGCTGCTTGCTTTAAAGCAGTCTATTGTATAAAGTGCTATTTAAATAAACGTGCCTTCACTGAAGTGCTGAACAGAGCTGGTGCAAACATATCCACATCGCTATGATCAGATGCTTTCTTTCTGCTGTCACCGCTATCATTTTTGTTGTGTGTTTATTTTGTTACTGAGAGGAAAACGTGCAGTAGCCTACATATTACATATTCTATCGAACGCCTCTCTCAGTAGCGTGGATGGCATCGGGATATTAAGTGAGCTCTCAGATTCAATGCGTTTCCCGAGTTTTGGATTATAACATGGTCTATTTTGCAAACAACTGACTCTCCTTAGTGGTTTCTTTACAGTTGAAGCCAAAATGAGTCCACACTTCAGCTCTGTATACCGCGGGAGTGGAATAATTCTATCGTGTTGTGAGCTGGGTTTGCTAATGCTAACGCTAGCTATGCACCTTGCGCTTCTCCGGCTACGCGTCAGTTGACGTTCTGAGATAACGCTGACATCTAGCGGTTGGGTTTTATACAGTGTGTGGTTTAAACCGAACACAAACCCACGAATATTGGATGTAAATAAATAATTAAATAAGTATCGATACAGTGTTGAGAATCGATAAAGTATCGCCAAACATAATATCGCGATATTCACGTGTATCGATATTTTCTTACACCCCTAGTTCTGGATGGTTGCTGTGACAGTCGTTTATCTGAAAGAATAAACTTGCAGCAAGATGCTTATAGAGCTAGAAGCATTCACGTTCACATGCTTTTGTAGAGCATTTTTCGGGCCTTGCGTGTTTGGATATTAACTGGCACACCCATCCTCACTCTCTTCACTGTGTTCACACTTTTTTGTGGTGTACATCCTTTTTTTTTAAGTTTCAGGATAAATGAATGTGCCTCACATCTGCATTGATAATAAGCCAACCGTATGGTGAGAAATCAGGCTCTGGCCTTCATTAATTATTCATACAGGACCTCTCCAATTTTTACCGTGACTCAATTAGTTTTTGAGAGCCTTCTGCTGGGCTGGGCAACAGGGTTCTGTAATTAAGTATGCTGAGCATATCCATGATGTGACTTATTTGAGATATTGCAGAAGGGTGGAAGAACATGTTCAGATGATTAGAGTTTCAAATATACACGCTTGGGGGACCCCGACTGTTATATTGCTACACTTTCAAGGTTAAATATGAAATGTCTTCCCAATAGTTGCTTGACAGTTAAAGTCAACATGAAGTCAGAAGTGACCCTGTTTACTTTCTTAAAGGGATAGTTCACCAAAAAATGAAAATTCTTCTTTTGTGTTCAACTGAAGAATGAAACTCATACAGGTTTGGAACAACTTGAGGGTGAGTAAATGATGACAAAATTTTAATTTTTGGGTGAACTTTCCCTTTAATACATATTGGTTCCGTACACACTGCGTGGAATTTCTGTAAATGCGGTTGTCACTACCTGTATTTTTCGGGAGTTAATTCGGTTGTAGAATGCGGTTGTCACTCCCGTATTTTACTGAACTGTGTGTGAACAGAACGAGATTAAGCACTAAAAGGTGAACTGACAACCGAATTTAGCTGCAGTGTGTACGTGGCCATTGTGCACATCTTGGTAATCTTTGTAATTAAAATGTAATAAGTTCAGAAACGTATTGGATAACATCACAGGTGCGCAGGTCATTGTTTCATGTTTACCAAAAGTCAAATGTAATCATTTACAATATACTGTTGCCAGTAATTTAGTTTTTAAAGTTGTACATTAATGTATTTGGCAAATATTTTTTATTAAAATTGACTTACATTCCCTTCAAGGTACTGTTTTTTCAGTTCATCATGCTTTCCCTGGGAATCAAAGTCATGATCTTAACATTTAATGCTCTACTTTGTGATATTACATTCGGCTATGACGTTACCAAGGCATGTGGGAAAAAAAATAAAAATAAAATAAAAATGTAGAGTTCATTCTTTTTTTACATTGTAATGTTACAAAATAATAAATAATATTTTTATTTAATATTCATTTATTTTCAGTATTTATTTTCTTTAATTTTAGTTTCATTACACCCAAACAACGTATCGCCAATGACTATCTTTAAAATTAAATGTTCATGAAGAATCATTTGCAGAACCACATGTGAAATCTGGATGTGAAATCATACTTTTTGTCAAAATATGGTGCTGATTAACATTAAAGTAAAAAATGTTATGAATTAGTAGCACGTAATGTATATTGAAACATAAGAGTGAACTTTGGGATATTTTGAGGCTTCTAGACCTGCACGATTCTGACTAAATTGAGAATCACGATTTTTTGGTTTAAAATAGAGCTCATGATTCTCCCATGATTCTGAATAGACAACTAAACAAAATAACATGTAATTGCTAGCCTAATTTACTACAGATTCTGATTTTTTTTTAAATTGCTGCAGTCTATATAAAACATTTAATCAATTTGAATTAATTATTTAAAAAATCATTTTGAATTAATGATTCAATGACCCACTCATAAAGACTTCACTTGTTTCATTACTAGATGAATCAGTGTTTTTGAACGATTCTCTTGAATGAATGATTCAATGACTAACACATTTTTAACAGTCATTTGTCGCCAACTAGTGGTGTAACGATGTAATTGATACAATCTTTATTTGAGAGGTCCAGTTACGTGCAAAAGATGATTTACTCTATTTTGATCGCTACCATAGACATCAGTGTTAATATCCCAACTAAACTTTTATCTATAAATTTTATCCCAGTACTTCTGTGATATTTTGAATTATTGTAACACAGAAATATTTATAGTGTGGTTGAAAAGAGTTTGTGAAGCAGTTTCATACCCATACAACTGCTCTCTCAAATGTAGATTTGAATATTCTGGTGTGATTTTGTCAAAAGTTTAATATAGAAATAGCCGAATCGTTCTTATTTAGGAATAAGATCGAGTGGGTGTTTGAATTGTGATCTTTTAATGATTAATCGTGCAGCTCTATTCGCGATGGTTATTGCAATCAAGTCAGGCTCCGCTATGGTCGGTAACATTCACTTTTCATTATCCTGTCAATTTTTATGGATAAGTCCTATAAGCCCCATAACTTTTATGTACTGCACTACATTTTTTTCAGTATCCTGTTTTACTCAGAAAAACATCACATTAAATAAAATGGGTTGCAGTTTCTGTTTCATGTTCTGTTCTATTACTTTTTCATCAACGGGTAATGCAAATGTGATTAAATTGGGGGGAAAAAATTCCTTAAAATACAATTAGACATGATGGACAGGCCTGGGTTAGAGAAAAAAGAGAGGGTGAGAGTCTCTCTACATCTTGACGTCAGGAATGTAACCTTTCAGTGATTTCCTACCCTATTTCCCTGAGCAGCTGACCTCTGAACTTTTGTCACAGTTTCTTGAGTGCTCCCACATGGACACAAAGCTACTTAGAAAACAGACTCCTTAGTGTGTCTTGGAAAGGGTGCAGAATAAGACTCAGTCTGACCTGCGGGTCATGAGTGGACAGGTGCTGTAGGGAACTAGAAGGGTTTAATCACATCTGATTCCGCAGTGGCATTAGATCACCTCTGGCCTCGATTACATCACTGCCTTTATGTGTCAGAATGAAAAACATGTGTTGTGAGATGGAGCGGCTCACCCTGAGAATGTTTGAGCCGATCTCTGGACAGGTTATACGTTACTGAGCATTTGGTTAGCTCCAGGAAACAGCTATTGGATGACAGGTATTTTTCTCCAAGGAACACAATATATGTGCTGTAATGTGTTGACACCTATATGCCCAGTTGAGTTACTTGTGTTGTGGTATGAATCACTATTACTATTGCTCACATCTCTACATATTAAACATTTGTTTGTGCTGCAGACATGATACCTGAAATCATGGCTTGTGTGCAATTACTTTTACATTTTCTAAGTGATCAAAGTTGCGTTATTTATTTAATTGCTTACTTGTGCTACTGCTTAAAAGTACTATTTTAGAACCATTTTTTAATATAAACGAATACTTTTATTCAGCATTGAAGCATTAAATTGATCAAAAGTGACAGTAAAGACATTTATAATGTTACAAAAGATTTCTATTGCGAATAAATGCTGTTTTTTTTTTAAAATTTCTATTCCTTAAAGAACTGTCATGGTTTCCACAAAAATATTAATCAGCACAACTGTTTTCAACATTGATAATGATAAGAAATGTTTCTTGAGCAGCAAATCAGTATATTAGAATGATTTCTGAAGGATCATGTGACACTGAGGACTGGAGTAATGATGCTGAAAAATTGGCTTATAGGAATAAATTACATTTTAAAATATATATTTAAAAAAAAACATATTTCACATGATTACTTTTTACTGTATTTTTGATAAAATAAATGCAGCCTTGGTGCACATAAGAGACTTTCAAAAAAATTAAAAAAATCTTACAGACTGCAAAATTTTGAACAGTATTTATTTTTTATTATTTTTGAAAATGTATTATTATACACTATATTGCCAAAAGTTTTGGGACGCCTGCCTTTACGTGCACATGAACTTTAATGGCATCCCATTCTTAATCCGTAGGATTTAATATGGAGTTGTCCCACCCTTTGCAGCCATAAGAGCTTCAACTCTTCTGGGAAGGCTTTCCACAAGGTTTAGGAGTGTGTTTATGGGAATTTTTGACCATTCTTCTAGAAGCGCATTTGTGAGGTCAGGCACTGATGTTGGCGAGAAGGCCTGGCTCACAGTCTCCGCTCTAATTCATCCCAAAGGTGTTCTATCGGGTTGAGGTCAGGACTCTGTGCAGGCCAGTCAAGTTCCTCCACACCAAACTCACTCATCCATGTCTTTATGGACCTTGCTTTGTGCACTGGTGCGCAGTCATGTTGGAACAGGAAGGGGCCATCCCAAAACTGTTCCCACAAAGTTAGGAGCATGAAATTGTCCAAAGTTCTTGGTATGCTGAAGCATTAAGAGTTCCTTTCACTGGAACTAAGGGGCCAAGCCCAACCCCTGAAAAACAACCCCACACCATAATCCCCCCTCCACCAAACTTTACACTTGGCACAATGCAGTCAAGCAAGTACCGTTCTCCTGGCAACCGCCAAACCCAGACTCATCCATCGGATTGCCAGACAGAGAAGCGTGATTCGTCACTCCAGAGAACACGTCTCCACTGCTCTAGAGTCCAGTGGCGGCGTGCTTTACACCACTGCATCCGACGCTTTGCATTGCAGTTGGTGATGTAAGGCTTGGATGCAGCTGCTCGGCCATGGAAACCCATTCCATGAAGCTCTCTACGCACTGTTCTTGAGCTAATCTGAAGGCCACACGAAGTTTGGAGGACTGTAGCTATTGTCTCTGCAGAAAGTTGGCGACTTCTGCGCACTGTGTGCCTCAGCATGCGCTGACCCCGCTCTGTGATTTTACGTGGCCTACCACTTCGTGGCTGAGTTGCTGTTGTTCCCAACTGCTTCCACTTTGTTATGATACTATAACAGTTGACCGTGGAATATTTAGTAGTGAGGAATTTTTATTATTGCACAGGTGGCAACCTATCACGGTACCACGCTTGAATTCACTGAGCTCCTGAGAGCGACCCATTCTTTCACAAATGTTTGTAGAAGCAGTCTGCATGCCGAGGTGCTTGATTTTATACACCTGTGGCCATGGAAGTGATTGGAACACCTGAATTCACTGATTTGGAGGGGTGTCCCAATACTTTTGGCAATATAGTGTATTTATATATGTACTAAATTATAAAGTCATGCTCAGTGTGTTCTTACACAGGAAAATATTTTTTTAACAACATAATTCTTTATCAACAGAAGTTGCTCCAGATTATCAATCCATTCTTTCTATCCTAGGAAACTCTTGCAGGAAAAACAAGTTGTAACATCTAAGGAGTCAAATCATTGTTAAATTTTCCAAGTATTGATTTTAGATTAGGAGGAAATTCTGATTAATCATCTGTCCACTGAATTGAACATCATGCATTACTGGCTATATTTCAGCTACAATGCATACTATTACTGTGGCTGTTGTTCTTGAAAATACTTCAGCTGCAGTAACTTTTTTGACTGTAAATAAATATATTTGTGTTATTAGAATGTCATTTGCAGTTATATCAAAAACGTAATGTGATTATGTAATGTATGTTACTTGTAATGCATTACTTTACTCATTACATCAAAAAGTAATCTTATTACATAATGCACAATACCTTTAATGTGTTACTTTACGCGTTACACCAAAAAGTAATCTGATTACGTAATGCACAATACTTTTAATGCGTTACTTTACTCGTTACATCAGAATGTAATCTGATTACAATACATGTTACATGTAATGAGTTACCCCCAACACTGCTCATTTCAGATGAGATTGAAAACACCTGATTGCTAGTTTTTCCACAGTCTGAAAACATCGATAGATCAATTTCAGTCTGAGGTTTTCTCAAAAAGGAGAGCTACGGTAGAAAGGTGTTCATTTTGAACATAATCAGAATGATCAGCTAATAAGGGTAAATCGACATACTCTGGTAGATTGGAGGGAGCATGAGCATTTTCTACATGGTCTGAGTTGGGTTTCCACAGATATGAATTACTTCAATCTTTAAATCTTGTTTTTCATGTCCTAAGGCCAATAAAAGCACACAAGAAAAAAAATCCTGACTGAGGTTGTCATAATTCATCATGAGTTAAATAAAACTACCCAGCATGGGCAAACAATTAACCCAGCCGCTGGGTTAAAACAACCCATTCGCTGGGTTTGTCCATTTTAAACCCAGCTTGGTTTGTTTTTAACCCAGCATTTTTTAGAGTGTAGGTTTTACTCTCAAAACTTCCATAAAAATACTTTAGGACCTGTTGGATGCAGCAGTGATGTTTGAAACAAAGAGAGGCCATACTAATCCATCTAAATCCATTCATAACTATGTTTGGAAACATAGTTTCTGTTTATAAGTTAAATCATTACATCCCTTAACTATGATTTATCAATATGATAAACTTAAGCCTCCCTTATGGCATCATTAAGACTGGCTAAGCTGCTTCTTCTTTCTTCTCCTCCTGATGGGTTATTTCAGTTCTCTGGGTTGTTAACTACAGAAACACGTAGCATCTCGTTTGTAGTGATTTCTGTAAACTTGTTTTCACAAGTCAGTGACTCGAGAACCCAGTGGTTTCTTAAACAGTTGTTTGTTTACCATCTCACAAATATTGCCTTTCATGCGAATATGCGTGTGATTCTCTAAACAGAAAGTCAAACTTGACACTGTTTGTCTGGAGGACTGAATATGTTTGTACACATGAAGAGGTGACAGGCAATTCTGTACACGCCTTAGATTGTTGTTTTTTTCTTTTCTTTCCCAGCACTCAAAACTAAGACATTAAGACTTTCTTATACACGGTTATTTGTAGGATCTGCGGCATCCAAACTGCAAACCGCACTGATACGATTCATACACAATACCAAACCTCACTGCTGGGCAGAGCCCTGCTCATTTGTGTGCACATCTTGTGCGTTTTGTCTTTAGGATTGTGTCTGTGTTGGTGAAGATAATGTGGTATTTGTTTGGTAGAGTGTAAGACATTGAAACAAAAGCCTGTTTGCAAGGCATGTGCAATATTTTGCTAATTTAGAAGTAGCCTCAAAATGTAATGGCAGTAAATTTTGCCATTGTTTAACATTTGTTATATGGCATTTATGGTGAATAATGAATGACCTGCAGCTCTGTATGTCTCGCAGAAACCCTTAATGTCATATTTTGTCTCATGCAAATGGGTTGGTTTTTGAATAATAAGAGCCTGCATTAGCATGTCTTCACCTCTCTTACCGGAAACATGTATTAGTTAAATTGTTTCTAGTACATGGCCTATTTTCTCACAAAAATGTTTGCAGACATTAAACATGAATAGATTTTGTTTGGGGGGTGGGGGGGAATCAGGAACCTAAATATGTCAGTGGGAATATTAAACACTCTGGAAAAACATGACGTCCTGAAAAGGGGAACTGCAAGTACTTTATGATAAAATAACATGTCTATGAATTTAGCCACAGGGATGAATATATTTAAAACTTGTGCACAAACGACACCTCATAGATATATATCGAGACCTGGACTTTTGGATTATTTTTAAGTTTATAACTGATATGTAGAACATTTTTATTGTAATAATGTTTTGTGTGCTTTATGAAATGATAATAGCTATATGATCATTAGACTACAACAATAAAACAAAAAATTTAATTATATATAATAATTTATTATTTTGAAGAATATGGTTAACCAAATTCCATACGACTGATTCCATAGTATGGAAAAAAATACTATGGAAGTCAATGGTAACTGTTTGGTTACCGACATTCTTCAAAATATCTTCTTTTGTGTTCAGCAGAAGAAAGAAATTCATACAGGTTTGGAACAACTTCAGAGTGAGTAAATGATGACAGAATTTTCGTTTTTGGTTAAACTATCCTTTTAAGTATACACTGATAATGAACTAAAAGACTAACAGGTGTGATGATCAAATGAAATGCCATGGTAACTGATGAGAGCGGGAAAAGTGAACAAAGACAACAGGAAATAATGAAAAGCAAACTAAAAGTCCATGAAAATGAAACTAAACTAACAAATGACTAAATATATGTGACAATAGTAAAAATAGTATTATTTATTGTTGTTTATGTAAAACTCTTTTGTGATTGAAATTGCTACCTCTACACTCAATATTAGGGGTGCTCCGAAATAGAAGTTTTGGGGCTGATCACTGGAAGCAATATCGAATGATCGCTGAAATAAGGCAACAAGTTGACGATACTTGGACGTTTTGTTCTACAACGTAAATTACACGGGTCATTGACAAATAAGGTTTTTAAAAGTGTAAAAAAACATAATGGAGATATAATTAATTTTGAAGTTTTAAGTGTTAATGAGATTATGTGGTTTTTATAATCAATTAACACTGCTTTTGTCATTTTTTAGAAGATGGACAAAATTTGTCACCAAAAAAGTCATTCGGTTTAACCAAAATTTCAGTTTTACCGAATGACACTTTTGGTTATATCGAAAGATGATATTTTGCTAACAGGCTGATATCTAGCTATAGCTAGCAAAAGGACAATCAAACATTTTATATTTAGTACAAGTTTTTAAAATATTACAACATTTTTCATGTTTTATAGCGGTTGTACCGAATGACCTGATGTTTCGGGACATGCGTATGAGCAAGTGAAAACATGAATTTTTCAAATAGTTAAAAGAGAGTTAGTTATTTTGCTTCATGACCATGTGGTCCTTTGCAGGTGTCTGAATGATGTCAATTCCTGTCACATGATATTGACAACATGACTTGATCCAAAATGGACCCTTTATATTGGTTACTCCGAATGACATCAATGAAATTCGTTTTTCCGGACATTCTTTCTCATAACAAAGCAACGACTTCTATACATGATTTTAATACCATTTTGTACTATGTTGATATATGATGTTATAAAATCATGCCAGAATAAAAAATATATACATTTATTACATTTTAAGATATTTTAATCACAAATGAAATGGCTGTATTGGCCTTTGGATCGTTAAACCGCATGACCTTTTGACACTTTAATATATTAAATAAAAGAGATCTAGTTGTACTACCTTACATACTTTGGATGTCATATCTTTGTTTTTTATTATTATTAAGGCCTTTGGACAAATAAATGACCCATCACATCACTGACCCACACACACTCACACTCCAAACGTTTTTATCTACTTACTTATTAGAAACATACATCTTTTTTTTATCATCAGTGTTCGCGTTTTCGATATAGGTGTGCAGTTTACGTTGTAGAGCAAAACGTTCAAGTATCATCTATTTATGTTGCATAGACCTTATTTTAATCATAAATTGAAAAACCCAATTATAAAAACCCATAGGAAGATCTTGAGGGAACCAGTGGCAAATTAGTATTAGTGGGTTTTGTCGTCATCCCTGCACTACCCTGTAGAGACCACCGATCAAACTATTTAAAGCGATTATCAGCCGGTAATGATCAGCGGCCGATTGATCGGCGCACCCTTACCCAATATTAAAGAAACGATAAATGATTTAATTGAACAGTATGAGTAAACATTAAAAAAAAAACATAAAACAGTTTTCTTATCTAATTTAATGGCATTTCAAACATTTTTAAGTGTGACTCACTCAACTATCAATACTTTTTGGGGCCACTTTATGTACTGTATAATTTATACATTGCATCTTCTGTCTCTCACTGTCAGTATCATACTCTAGAGTGACACCTGAATGCTCCGGAACATTTCTCATCCTGTAGTGAATGTCAAATACAGTGTTTTATTCAGCTGCTCGTCAACACTGAGGCTGAAGTCATTAACCACGGTGCAAGTTCTTAACAGGCCCAGCGCTCATGGCTGTCACAGAATCCTGAGATTAAACACAAACCTCCACTAAGCCAAATTCATCAATGTCCTGAACAGCCGCTTATACCACCTGTAGGGCCCCGTTATTTCAGAATTGCCTCTGACACAAATGGCCAGACAAATTGAAAATGTGATTTTCTCAATTGGTGTCTGGGAAGAGAGGCTGTGTGGATGCAGCTAGCTAAATAAAACTCAATTCTCATGCCAGAGATGAGCTCCGCTCACTTTGGAGGGCCACGGTTCTACATTACATTCAAGTAACAATGGCTGGTTTAAAAATCACACATTGCATTATCAGGTGCTCTAACTCAGGAATGCAATACTAGCATAACGGCATTTAAAATAGTTTGCTGCATTGATGTCACATGACCTTACTATGCCACATCAGTGCTATTTTAGTTTTTTATTTTAGTTGTATTATAGTTTTAATAATATTTTGAATGATCCTTTATTTTTTTTTTTTAGTTTTCATGTTAATTTTAGTTTAATATTTTTAATTTCATTATGTTCTTTTGTCATTTTACTATTATTATTTTTAAAAAATATGTCTATTTACATTTAATTTTTCATTTTTCGTTGGTTTTATTTCCAGTTTTAAGTGCTTAGTGCAATTTTAGTGCTTCAACTTAAACTTATTTTAGTTTATTGCCAAGGCAACATTTCTAATTTTTTATTTAGTTTTCAACAACAACTTAGATTTTCAACTTTTTTATTTTGTTTTGTTTTATTTTATTTTATTTTATTTCAATTAACCGAAATGTTTTTAATGGTTTTAGTTTTAGCTAATGATAATAACCCTGTGCCACAGATTCAGCTAACTGAGTAATATTATTATTATTATTATTATTATTATTATTAATAAATAGACTGGCTGATTATACATTAACCTCATCTTGCCAAATAAATGATAAACAAAATTGTCATATTTGGACATAAATGGATATATTTATTGTTAAATCGACTGAATTGAACTTTAAGTTATTTTATTATGTGAGAGGAGAACCAAAGTCATACACGAGCAAGCACTAGCATATTTGTATAAAACCGTTTGCTTGATAAGATTATGTAAATTATGCAGTTTAGCAAAAAAATATTTGACCACAGAATTCCATGATTAACTAATCAAAATTAAAGACATAGTTCACCCAAAAATGTAAATTATCCCATAATTTACTCACCTTCAAGCCAACCTAATATATGACTTTCTTCTTTCAGCCGAACACAATCGGAGTTATATTGAATAATATCCTGGCTCTTCCCAACTTTGTAATGGCATTTAATAATGCCCAAATTTTTAAAGCTCCAAAAAGTGCATCCATCCATCATAAAAGTAATCCATACAACACCAGTGGGTTAAAAAATGCCCTCTAAAGTGAAGCGATGGGTTTTTGTAAAAAAAATACCAAATATTTAAAACTTTATAAACTATAATCACTAGCTTCTGGCAACGGCCGTATGTGAGTCGAGTTTCGGCAGATGGGTGACCTCTGACCTGATGTATGATGTAGGACGTATGACGTAGGCGTAGCATAAGCTTAGGTGAGAACTGATGAAAGTGGGAGCACAGAGGATAGAGCAAAACAAAACACCGGTCACAAATTAGAAGTCTAAAATGAGAAGCTTTAAAGAGAAATGTTGGAGGATTTCAATATAAGAGAAGAGGACATCCTACTTCATGCGTCGGGTCAGAGGTCAACCTTCTGTTAACGTGCATATGGCCGTTGCCTGAAGCCAGTGATTATAGTTTATAAAGTTTCAAATAAGGATATTTTTCTTACAAAAACCCATCACTTCACTTCAGAAGGACTTTATTAACCCCCCTGGAGCCGTATGGATTACTTTTATGATGGATGGATGCAGTTTTTTGAACTTCAAAAATTCAGGCTCTATTCAGGCTCTATTACAAAGCTGGGAAGAGCCAGGATATTATTTAAAGACGAAAGTCTTGAGGGTGAGTCTTATTCCTTATTCCATATGTTTTATAAACTGTTTTATATACTGTTGTTTTTTTTGCATCTAATTTGTGTAAAAGTGTCTTTTTTGTCAGTCTGATCAAATAATGACAAATACATTTTGTTTCCTTTTATTTCTGTTTATTTGTAAATTGTAAGAAATGAAACATTGAAAGAAATGCTCTGCATTATGGGTTTTAGTATTTCAGGGCTCTGTTTTATAAAATGTGTTTGCATATTTTTCAAATGTAGTGTCATCTGGTTATGCATACAGACAATTTGCATGTTGTGTACATAAAAAATAGTATAGAGTCATATGACAGTATCCGAACACACTCTGAGATAGACTTTACATGATAACGCTTTATGTTAATATTAAAAAAACACAATACCCTCCTTATGAAATAATAATGAAAATGATACAATATTACAGTATTATCTGGTCCACTCATCTTATGATATGTGCCGCTCTAGAAACAGATTCAGAAATGATATTTCCACATCTGTTAATAAAACCTATCAATCATGCGCATAACAGTCCGAATGCAGTTCTCAAAGGACATTCCATCTGGGAAGTGTCAACATGTAATGAAACCATCCACCCAATAGCATCCATCACTTTCTCATTATTGCTTTTATTTTACACATGTCATGCAGCCGTGGATGGGGAAAATGTTCAGCATTCCCTGAAGAGCGGCTAAATAGAATCAAGGGAATTCCCTATCGAGTTTCTCATTCAACATCAGCCATTGCATCCCGCCCCATGCACTCCCAGGGATGCTAAAGGATGGAGATGATGACTTTTGTGCTGCGGCTGTAAATGTTAATCTTTAGATTAAATGTAAGAGATTAATCTCTAAATAGTAGCGACATTTTTGCCAGGTTGAGATGGATCTCCTTAAGAAATGCAAAGGAGATTTTCCTCTTTATCATTTCCCAGCAGGCTGATGCAGAAACTATAGGAGGTGTATCTACCAGCCTCAAACACTTCAGAAGCGACTGCTGCACAATACAAAAGGACTCACGGGAAGCGAAGCCACTGCTCTATACTATTAATACCAGACTTCTGCACAGAACATATATTTATAGTATGAAAACTGTCTTTATACTGACTGTGCGTATTACTGAATTACCTCTCAAAGGCCTTTTTGTGGTAATAAGCTTTCTGAGGTAGAAGCTACTTTCCAGTCGTAAATGCAAGATTATTTGACCACAATGTAATTTAAAGAGATTTTGATCCCAGTTTGCAGTTGACGTATGTAATTTCAGCGAAACTAATTATTGTTTTGAACAGCTTTCTAAGCACTTTCCCCATCTCCCATTGCTCAGCCAAACAGAGCTAAATGTTGCTTTATTGGTCTAGTCGAGATGCTCAAACAAACAGAGCCGCAGTGTTTACAATCTTCAGGGAAATCAGCCTACAAATGACTTGTTTTTGTAGTCGTCTCCCCACATTAAACTAGGAGAGAGTATTTTAGTATTGAAAAAGTTGCACACTTCAGCTTTAACATGACTGTACACAAGTATAGGACATCCATTGTTGTTCTTCTATCAGTCCTCATATTTTAGGCATGATAAGAATGTTGTTCAAATGGAAATTTTCTACAATACTGATACTGATAATCATGTAATGGTTGCATGAATCATCCGCCTAATCAGAGTTTCTTTAAGCTTTAAAAAAAAAACAATTTAGATGTAGATTGGTGATGCTGTTGAAGAATTTGCTCTGCTTTGACTTTGTTGACAAAGGTGTAGCCATGAATTTTATGTATCTTACATCAGAATACAATGTAACCATAATTTAAGATGAAGTGTGTCATTGTTAATTTGGGGAATTAGGAGAGTTACTTAAATAAAATGAATAAATAAAATATTTATTCGATATTCAAATTTATTCAATATTCAAAATATTTATCATTAAACCTATGCATTATTATTACATTGAATAAATAATGACGAATATTTATAAATAACTGTTTAGATATATTATATACATACAGTATTAATACATGAAAAAAGCATTTAGAAATTATTTATAAAGCATTTGCCAATTGCTTTTTTTGTGATTACATTTTAAAAGATAAATTAAATTGTTAAGGTTTTATGCATTCATTCATTCATTTGACTACCACTGTTTTTGTATAAATTTAATACAATAAAAATCACAGAATCCAAAAAATTAAAAAACAAAAAACAGAATTTCTGAAAGAAAAAAACACATTTCACAGGGCAAAATTATTGTTAAAATTGAAAGTTTTATTAATTCAATTGATTAGACATCCTTTGTGGTTATTAAAATTTAATTAAATAATTAAAATGAAATCTAGACATTTTTTTCTGAATTTGAGAAAAATAAAATGGAATTCATATTGTACTAAATCAAGATTATTGTTCATGAATGTCTCATTTGGTTGTGACATTTTTATTTGGCAAACTGTCACTTGCTTTAAATGTTTTATTCTATTTATGAAATTTATTACTTGCAATTTTTCTGGCTGTTTCATGAATACTGTTTATATTTTGCTGTATAGCCTTTAATAGGCTTTTTAAAGTGCTTATTAATTTATGACAACTTACAGCAAATGTTGTTTTGACATCATGCTCTGCTTTAGGACTTTTACAGATAAAACTGGAAATATTTATTCTGTACACTCATATCTTTAGTCCGTTTTCTCATACTTGTCTGTATGTGACAAGGGAAAGTCTTGGAGCATCTGCTGTGATTTTACAGTATATTGATGCTGGGACTTAGAGAGTGTGGAGCCACGGAGGGTTATTTTTAAGTGAACTATGGATGTGCTCGAATATGTTTAAATAAAGATTTCTTTTGTAAACATAAAGCTGTCCTATTATAAGGTAGTGTTTTCTCAGTGTTGTTTTTAACTCAAGGTTGTTTACTGATGAAGACTTCCGAGAACTATTTTATTCTTTGGTTGGAGTAAACCTGCACTAGTGGGACAGTAAGGACTATGCTTCGTCTTTTTTTTATAATGGAGTAAATTATTTGATTCCTGAAATCACGGTTTGATAAATGGCACAAATGTGAAGAGCTAAAACTGTTTGAGAAGACTCAAATGACAAAAGGACACATATTTTATAGTGATAGTTCACCCAAAAAATGATCATTTTGTCATGTTTGTTTACCTATACCAAACCTGTTTGACTTTCTTTCTTCTGTGGAACACTTTTTTTCCACAATAAAAGTCAATTTTGTTTGGATCCCATTGACTTTCAAAGTGTCTTTTTTTTGTGTGTTTGACAGAAGAAAGAAAGTCATACAGGTTTGGAACAACGAGTACGAGTAAGTGACGACAGCATTTTCATCTTTATAGGTGAACTATCCCTTTAAGAGTCATGTATATACAGTATATAGATTATATTGACCTCTACTGCGGGAGAGAGGAGACAAGTAGAGATTAGAGAATAGAAGAGATGAGAATTTAAGTATGTATGGGAGGAGGTTTTCTCCAGCAGAGCGTTTCTTCCTCATCTCATTCAACATCTTGGGGAGTTTTTGCCTGACTGTGGCTGCTGCTTATAGAGGGTTTGTGAGCCGCTATTGTTTGTAAAGCTGCTTTGGAACAATATGTATTGTGAAGAGCACTATACAAATGATTGGATTTGAGACAAGACTAGATGAAACGAAATACATGAAAAAGAGAAACAAAAGGAGATTTCTTGGTTTCTTTGTGTTTTTGTTAACGTACAGTTCAGGATGTTTGTATCTTGATTAGTTCATTGTTTTGAATCTAATTAACACTTCCACATATAATTCAACAGCAATTGGGCCAAACTGCCAGTACCAGTAGTACGAGTACTGGGTATATTCGGTACCCGCTGATAGGCTGCTGCTTTCAAATTCAAATTCAATTTCAAAGCCACTGTAAAGAGCGTCAAAGGTTTCTTTTTACAATGTGTTTTTAAAGCGTTGATCATTGTTGCCAATCACAGACATATCTTGAACACAATGGCCACTCAGAGGTGTTTACTGTTTAAGTTAGTCAGAATCCACTCAACACCACTCAAAACACCGAATTTTTATTCACCGCATGCTTTACGGTGAATGTCCAGTACAACAGCAAAACTCTGCTCAGTGCCGCTGACAATGCTAAAATGCCTCTGCTTTGGGCAGTGTTGCCAAGTCTGCGGTTTTCCCGTGGAATTGGGCTACTTTAACACTGTTGCTGCGGGTTGTTTTTCATGTCCGCGGGTTGAAGTGACCCCAAATAACATGATATTTAGCCCCTGGAATGCGAATTTTACCAGGGGACTCCCCCTGAAACGCGATTGGGCTAGTTTTGGGCTAGTTTCGAGTAGCAACTGGGCGGGTTTTGTTGTGAAAACCTGGCAACCCTGGCTTTGGGGTGTCTGTAGCAAGTGTGTTAATGGATTAGTCCACTTTCAAATAAAAATTTCCTGATAATTTACTCACCCCCATGTCATCCAAGATGTCCATGTCCTTCTTTCTTCAGTCGAAAAGAAATTAAGGTTTTTGATGTAAACATTCCAGGATTATTCTCCTTATAATGGACTTCAGTGGACTCCAAACGGTTGAAGGTCAAAATTAGTTTTAAACAATACCAGACGAGGAATAAGGGTCTTATCTAGCGAAACGATCGGTCATTTTCTTAAAAAAAATACAAATGTATATGCTTTATAAACACAAATGATCGCCTTGCAAGTGATTCGCCATTCCACCTTCCATATTCTTCAAAAAGCTTGCGCTGTATGTCCTACGCCTTCCCTATTCTACTTAAGGAAAAAATAGAACTGGCACCGCGTTCGTTCCGTAAGTTGAATAGGGAAGGCAGCCCTAGTATTTTGTGCAATTGTTATTTATTCATAATTATACTATGGGGCTGTTGAATGCTTGAATCTGATTGGTTGACGAACAAAGAACCAAAACCCACAATGACACTGACCAAGCAAATAAATATAGCAAACAATAGGATAAAAACGACAAATTATTTCCATGATTTTTTTGCCACAAAATTACATTTTATTATGTACGGAAAGCACATACTCCCTTTCTCACGCTCTCTCTCCCACTACAGAGCCCCTAAAGGGGCATGGTGAAGGAAAAAAATATGAGATGGAGGAAAAATTATTTGTCAGTGCTTTTGTGTTTTCTCGCAAATGTTTTGCGTTCCCCCGAGAAACTTTGCGTTCACTCGCAAAGAGCTCAAAAGGTTTTGCGAGCGAACGCAAAGTTTCTTGGGGGAACGCAAAGGTTATGCGAGTGAACACAAATGCATTGACTTTATTTTTCCTCCCTTCTCATATTTTTTTCCACCACCATGTCCCCTTAGGGGATACGTACAAACACACACATTCAGTACAGACAGAAATGTGTTGTCAGCGCTGCTCTGACGATTTTATCAGTAAAATAGTTTAGCAACTTAAAAGCTACATGAAATTTCTCACTAGCGAGGTAATAACGCCGCTGTTCTTGAAGCAGATAAACTTACAGTTTCGCTATTAATAGAGACGCTGCTGCCGAACACTGTTGAGAGATGCACAGACTCAAGTAATTCACACATGCTTAATCTCTCTCTCTCATAGCTGCATTAATAACTGCATTAGTCTGCTATCAATGGCTCAAGCCTCCGTCACTAGCACTAAAATGCGTAGGATGAGATGCGTAAGAAATTAGTCCTACACACAAGAGCGTTTAAGGACAAAAACCTGACAAATGTCTTGAAATACAACATCTGAACAGTGTCTTGAGGTGTGGTAACTGTATAAGCGGAATAATTGACGACGGGCCATTGAATTATTAGAAATAATGGACAGCCTCGGGTGTGCATTATTTTCTAATAATTCTACTGCCTGTAATCAATTATTCCTTACATATTCTGTTTTGTTAACAACAACCAGCCGACTATGAATAAAGAACGGTTAAAAGCTTTTAATCAACACTCACTGATGTAGTCCCACCTGAACCACTGAGCTCAAAAGAAAATGAACATTTATTTTTTTTGAGACGATAAGAGAACTCTTGCACATCTGCAGATAAAACCCTCTTAATATGACAATTTGGTTTGTGATATTAAAACATCCCCATGTTTGAAGCACTGCCGCATTTAAAATGTAAACAAGGATGGAGGAAAATACAATTACGCTGTGAGAGCAGTTCTCAAAAACCAATGTAAGCTCGAATGCAAGACTCTATCTTCTTAATTGACTGCGTTGCAGATTCAGACTCTGTTTAATGCAAATGAAAAACAACACCTGGAGCAAGTGCCAACCAGACTGTCTGTGGCTCTGAACACAGGAAAGAGAGATATTTATGGAAAAAAAGATCTGTAAGAAAAA
This sequence comes from Mylopharyngodon piceus, assembly GCA_039654765.1. Lineage (NCBI taxonomy): Eukaryota > Metazoa > Chordata > Actinopteri > Cypriniformes > Xenocyprididae > Mylopharyngodon > Mylopharyngodon piceus. Next base: position 3,572,490 of record CM077443.1, on the reverse strand, counting down.
ATCTGAAATATCATCCATTACGGTGAATAAACAGAAGTGCTGACAGAAATCATTAGAAATGAAATCAGAGGCGAACGTCTAATCACGCCAGTGTTTTCGTTAGCATTATAATGTTGTTCCAGCATATGCTGACAGGTCTCCCATCTGTTATAGTAATAATTAGATGTGTATCAGCGTTCCACACATTGACAGAGACTCTCTGTCTCTCTAGGAACTGCCAAATTACTGCTCAAATGTAAGACACAAGTCAATATGGTGCACAAGTTACTTTTATCTTCCTACTCATGAAAAGCCCCTCAGATCTCCAGAGAGGGGAACGTGTGTGTGTTTGTGTGTGTGTGGTCCTGGTAAAACCTAAGTTGTGAGGACCAAATGTTCTCACAAGAATAGTAATACCAGTAATTTTTGACCATTTTTGTTGGTCCCCATGAGGAAACAGCTTATAAATCATACTAAATTATGTTTTTTTGAAAATCTAAAAATGCAGAACGTTTTCTGTGAAGGGTAGGTTTAGGTTCCTGGTTAGAAAATGTTATTAGTTCAGTATAAAAACCATAATGCCTATGGAATGTCCTCATAATGATATGAATACCAGTGTGTCTGTGTGTGTGTGTGTGTGTTGAACCTGCCAACTGGCAGAAATTGTTAAAACAAACACATCATATGACTAATGATCTGTATTAATGAATAATACATTTGGATAAAGTGTAGGCCTATGTGATATGTGTCTATATGTAATGCATTATACATTTTTTTCACCACAGTTGTAATGTATAGCATTTTATGTTTGCACCAAAAACTATAGTGCATTAAAGCACGTTTTCATGTGTCAATTTTTTTCTCATATGAATTTTCAACACTAACCCTTTTAGTTTTTTGCTTGACCATGGTACAATGCATTATACTCTTTAAAGGTGTAATCATGAATTCAAATGTAAACTGATTGTAAGTAGTTTTGCAAAGTCACAATAATGTATTACAATCTATATTATGAATACCTTTATGAAGGTAATCCCAATTTCAATGCAGTTTATACAGACTTTGTTATCTGAATCTGCAATAATAGTTGGGTATATTTTACTGTTATTACATCATACTTCATTTTTGCAAATATGTTAATTGAAACACCCAGCCAGCTTCATGTCACAGTGAGAGAAAGTATAATGTGTGTCTCCTCCTCATGGGAGTTTAGGCTGATGAGTCATTCTTCTGTGTTCTGCAGCAGTGTGGACTGGTGAGGGAAAGTCTCAGAGCGCCACCATGTGTCTAGATGATATATCACATTTGTTTGCATTTGCTATATTTTGCAATTGCATTGATTATGTATTTTTTTTATACCTCATTTATATATTAGTATATGTAATATTTTTATTTATACACTATCATTCAAAAGTTGGTTAGTAAGATTGAAGGAAGTCTCACTAAGGCTGCATTTATTTGCTCAAAAGTACAGTAAAATTTAATTTAGATTGTGAAATAATATTATTACAAAGTAAAATAGCTGTTTTCTATGTGAATATATTTTACAATGTAATTTATCCCTGTGATCAAAGCTGAATTTTCAGCATCATTACTCCAGTCTTCAGTATCACATGATCCTTCAGAAATCATTCTAATATGCTGATTTTGCTGCTCAAGAAACATTTCTTATTATTATCAATGTTGAAAACAGTTCACTTTTTTCAAACAGAAAACTTTTCACTGTTTCACATTTTCACTGTTGTTGCCAATAATGGTGCATGTCACCATCATATATGGGGTACGTTGTCACAGTGGGATCCTTTCATTAAGTAATTTTCAAATTTTAGAAAAATTAGTTAAGAACACATCCCAGTCTTTAAGTTAAAATCTGACTTCATTATGTTGTTGTTTCAATTTATGGCAGTTTTGAACTAGAGAAAACATGCATTTGTGTAATTGCACATTTTGACTTGTTGTGGACTGTTTAAACTCCAAACCTCATGGTTACTGAGCTAAAGTGTTTGTGGCAACATCCTGTGTGACTACTGCTGGTCATGGGTTTGTAGATTTACCAAATAACATACTCTTATTACAAGAAGTGCACTTATTGCTGAAGGTCACATTGGTGGAAGACCATTCCAACTATTCGGTTACCTGCCCAGATCTTTAAAGGGTTAGTTCACCCAAAAATGAAAATTCAGTCATTAATTACTCACCCTCATGTCGTTCCACACCCGTAAGACCTTCGTTCATCTTCGGAACACAAAATAAGATATTTTTGATGAAATCCAAGAGGTATATGACTCGTTCATAGACAGCGATTTAATCACCACTTTCAAGGTCCAGAAAGGTACTAAAGACATTGTTAAAACAGTCGACGTGACTGCAGTGGTTCAACCAAGCGATGAGAATACTTTTTGTGTGCAAAAACAAAACAAAAATAACGACTTTATTCAACAATCTCTTCTCTTCTGTGTCATTCTCATACGTTGTTTACGTCCAGCGCTTCCAGGTTCTACGTCAGAACGCCGACTCATTATTGGCCGGCTCCTGCGTCAGCATCACACACACGTGCTGTTCACATGATCAGCCTCAGCCAATACTGAGCCGGCATTCGGACATAAACACAGAAGCCTTCACTGTGCTTACTGCATCAGCTGTGTAAGGATGAGAGGGAAGAGAAGAGATTGTTGAATAAAGTTGTTATTTTTGTTTTTGCGCACAAAAAGTATTCTCGTCACTTCATAAAATTAAGGTTGAATCACTACAGTCACGTCGACTGTTTTAACGATGTCTTTAGTACCTTTCTGGACCTTGAGAGTGGTGATTATATTGCTGTCTATGGACGAGTCATATACCTCTCGGATTTCATCAAAAATATCTTAATTTGTGTTCCGAAGATGAACGAAGGTCTTACGGGTGTGGAACGACATGAGGGTGAGTAATTAATGACAGAAATTTCATTTTTGGGTGAACTAACCCTTTAACCACCAGGTTTCACAAAACCAGGTTTCACATCATCTCTCAGTGAGGCTGTATGTCCCTCACGGGAAGCACACTCCTGCCCCCATGAGGCAGTCCAAACATAGGCAGGGCTTCTGCTGTATGGAGACCCTGGATGGGGCCGAACTGCCTCATGTGAAACTGCTGGGCGAGTTTACGAGTCATGACACGCAGGGCGAGAAACGAGGCCAACAGCTCGCCCAGGAGGAAGGCCAGATAGAGAGAGTGAACGGCCCGCTCCAGAGGAAGAATGATGATGTCTTGATCAGTGATGAAAAAGAGGAGGATAGGCAGCTGGAAGAGGAAGGAGATCAGCCAAAATCCAGCTAACTCTGGAACCTAAAGAGAAGAATGAAGAAAGAAACGTAGGTAACATTTTAATATAACCATTAACATTTCTTTTAGATTGCAAAATTGATTTATTTAGCCATGGACAACATTTTATTTATTTATTTAGTTACTTTCATTTAATTATTCTGTTTTATCAGCTGTGGTCACTACTTTCAAGGTTATTTATTTATTTATTTTGCTTCATGGCTATAACATAGTTTATCCTTAGTCCTAAAGTAAGAAGTTTTACTTTTTTAGTTCTCCTGCCAGATATGAATAAAAACCTGATTCCAAAAAAGTTGGGACACTGTACAAATTGTGAATAAAAAAAGAATGCAATAATTTACAAATCTCATAAATTTATATTTTATTCACAATAGAATATAGATAACATATCAAATGTTGAAAGTGAGACATTTTGAAATGTCATGCCAAATATTGGCTCATTTTGGATTTCATGAGAGCTACACATTCCAAAAAAGTTGGGACAGGTAGCAAAAAGAGGCCGGAAAAGTTAAATGTACATATAAGGAACAGCTGGAGGACCAATTTGCAACTTATTAGGTCAATTGGCAACATGATTGGGTATAAAAAGAGCCTCTCAGAGTGGCAGTGTCTCTCAGAAGTCAAGACGGGCAGAGGATCACCAATTCCCCCAATGCTGCGGCGAAAAATAGTGGAGCAATATCAGAAAGGAGTTTCTCAGAGAAAAATTGCAAAGAGTTTGAAGTTATCATCATCTACAGTGCATAATATCATCCAAAGATTCAGAGAATCTGGAACAATCTCTGTGCGTAAGGGTCAAGGCCGGAAAACCATACTGGATGCCTGTGATCTTCGGGCCCTTAGACGGCATTGCATCACATACAGGAATGCTACTGTAATGGAAATCACAACATGGGCTCAGGAATACTTCCAGAAAACATTGTCGGTGAACACAATCCACCGTGCCATTCGCCGTTGCCGGCTAAAACTCTATAGGTCAAAAAAGAAGCCATATCTAAACATGATCCAGAAGCGCAGGCGTTTTCTCTGGGCCAAGGCTCATTTAAAATGGACTGTGGCAAAGTGGAAAACTGTTCTGTGGTCAGACGAATCAAAATTTAAAGTTCTTTTTGGAAAACTGGGATGCCATGTCATCCGGACTAAAGAGGACAAGGACAACCCAAGTTGTTATCAGCGCTCAGTTCAGAAGCCTGCATCTCTGATGGTATGGGGTTGCATGAGTGCGTGTGGCATGGGCAGCTTACACATCTGGAAAGGCACCATCAATGCTGAAAGGTATATCCAAGTTCTAGAACAACATATACTCCCATCCAGACGTCGCCCCTTTAGGGAAGACCTTGCATTTTCCAACATGACAATGCCAGACCACATACTGCATCAATTACAACATCATGGCTGCGTAGAAGAAGGATCTGAGTACTGAAATGGCCAGCCTGCAGTCCAGATCTTTCACCCATAGAAAACATTTGGCGCATCATAAAGAGGAAGATGCGACAAAGAAGACCTAAGACAGTTGAGCAACTAGAAGCCTGTATTAGACAAGAATGGGACAACATTCCTATTCCTAAACTTGAGCAACTTGTCTCCTCAGTCCCCAGACGTTTGCAGACTGTTATAAAAAGAAGAGGGGATGCCACACAGCGGTAAACATGGCCTTGTCCCAACTTTTTTGAGATGTGTTGATGCCATGAAATTTAAAATCAACTTATTTTTCCCCTAAAATGATACATTTTCTCAGTTTAAACATTTGATATGTCATCTATGTTGTATTCTGAATAAAATATTGAAATTTGAAACTTCCACATCATTGCATTCCTTTTTTATTCACAATTTGTACACTGTCCCAACTTTTTTGGAATCGGGTTTGTACTTATCAGTGGCAAAGTGTGAGTAAAATTAGCATTTAATCTCACGATTTTCTCACATTTTTTGATTATTTTATTCCTCTCTCACACATACAGAATCTAGCTTGAGCAGTGTTCATATGAATGATTTATAAGATTTTGTGTACATTACCTTCTCTTTGAGATTCCCAACGTAACCGAGATACACCCGCAACAGCTCAAATATGCTAATCAGGACCATCCCTGTCACCAGCAGACACTGGTAATAGGCTGGCAGATACCAGACCTATGGAAATAGAGAAAGAAATGATATTCCTCATAATTCTAAATATGACCTTAAAAATATCCACACAACCCTACTGCAGTTTGACCTAAAAAAAATCCAAATTATCCAAATATTATTACGAGTTAGTGAGCAGGGGTTTTAAAGATCTTTCATGTCTTGACATTAGAAATGATAATTACAGCAGCATCTCCTTGAATGGGATTTAGCCGAGCTATTAAAAGTACACTATATAACAGTAGCACTTGAACTTCAGTGTGCAGTTCACAAAGGCAGACCATCACCATAGATACGGAGGCGTATTAATGTTTGAACACACTTTTATCTGGCATTGCTACTAATGGCCTATTATGGAAGTGATGTTCATGCATTCATTTTAATAATCACTTACAGCAAAGTTACTAAAACTGAGATTGTTTTTGTCCCCAAAACTATTTGAAAGTGTTTTCAGTTATTTCAAAACTCGGTTGTAGTAAATACACAATTTCATGTGAATTATAATTTCTTAATTTCATCATTTCTTTCCTCTGCCTTCTGCATGTTTGTAGACATACTTTAGTTTTTTGGTAACACTTTACAATATACGGTCTCATTGTTAAAGGGTTAGTTCACCCAAAAATGAAAATTCTGTCATTAATTGCTCACCCTCATGTCGTTCCAAACTCGTAAGACTTTCGTTCATCTTCAGAACGCAAATGAAGATCTTTTTGATGAAATCTGAGTGATTTCTGTCCCTCCATTGACAGCTACACAACTGACACTTTGACGCTTAAAAAAGTTCATAAAGCAATCGTAAAACTAATCCATATGAATTTAGTGGTTTAGTCCAAATTTTCTGAAAAGACACAATCACTTTATATGATGAACAGATTGAATTTAGACTTTTATTCACATATAAACATTCATCAACTCACAGATCAGCTGTGGTAAACTGAAGCTCAAGCATGTTTGCTTGACGTGCGAAAACCAGTGAGGTTCATTCTCATGTTACGCAGCATGTTCTGGAAGAGGTTTGTTCTCGTGCGTCATTCAGGTTCGGTTGAGCTTCTGTTTATGTTCACTGATTAATGTTTATATGTGAATAAAAGGCTAAATTCAGTCTGTTCATCATATAAAGTGATTGTGATTTAGAATATCGTCTGTTCTTGCTTATTTCGCCAACGAAAATAGTTCCAAACAAATCCACAGAGCCATTGGACTTGTCCAGCAACACAGCGATGTTTCATTACTGAATGAATTTGCAATTTTTTAATGAATCAGTCTAATGAATGACTCAATGACTCATAACTCGTGTCCTTCCGAGTTTGTTCTTTCAAGAAAGTCTGGCAAGACCGGACTCCACGAGAATGCACACAGTCTTGCTTCGTCCCTGAATGAATCAGCCTTTTTGAACGAATCATTTGACTGAATGATTCAATGAGTCACTTGTTAAGACATTGATCTGCCGCCACCTACTGGTGGTTGTAGTTTCATATTTAAAAGTATCATTTCATTTTAGCTGAGGGGCTGAGAGAGTGATGAAGACTGAATGCTGTTTTTGATTTCGGTCATGAATGTAACAATAGTTCTGGTTAAAGAGATATTTTTTCTCTTTGGGGTGGCCTCCAACTGTTTCTTTGAAGCGGGCCTCCGAATTGCACTGGCAGCCTCTATAGTTAACTAATGTTAAACAATTGAAACTTTAAACAATTGGTTGGTAAACAATTACATGTAATACGTTTTCCCTGAGGACTTGCAAAGTTATAATTTAGTTTTTAGATTTTTTTTCTTTATTAGACTATTAATTAAGATGTTTTCATAATATACTTTTTATGTCAAAAGATTTTCTCATAATTTGACCCCTTTGATTATTGATGGGGGACATTAGCTTTATGATTACAGCATATAATTGAACCCACCTTTAAATGCAGCATTATCACCTCAGAGATCCACCAGAAGGGGAAGAAGAACATGTTGAAGTACAGCAGCATCTGCAGCGGGAGATGAGACGAGACCTCAGCGCACACTAGACAGCAAACGAGAAGCAGGAGATCAACAAGTGTGCAAGATCAGTTAACAAGGTATTCAGTCAGTAATGATGTTCAGTCAAATATAATTGCTTTTTATATTGTTCATTATAGTTTTCTTTACCACCTGGGGTAACTTTTTAATGTACAGGTTTAAAGGGTTAGTTCACCCAAAAATGAAATTTCTGTCATTAATTACTCACCCTCATGTCGTTCCAAACCCGTAAGACTTTTGTTCATCTTCGGAACACAAATTAAGATTTATTAAGGTTTTTAATTAAGCTTTTTTTTTTTTTTTTTTAATCCTCAATACAAAGCAACGAAATTCCCACATTCAAGGTCCGGAAAAGTAGTAAAAACATCGATAAAATAGTCGACGTGACTCAAAACTGAGTCAGCGTTCTAACGTAAACACGGAAGTGCTGCAACGAAAATAGTGTAGCAGATCAACAGGGCAGAGACAAATTTGTTGCATAAAGTCGTTATTTTTGTTTGGTTTTTGCGCACAAAAAGTATTCTTGTCACTTTATAACATTAAGGTTGAACCACTGTAGTCACATGGACTATTTTAACGATGTTTTTACTACTTTTCTGGACCTTGAATGTGGTAATTTCGCTGCTTTCTATGGAGGATAAAAAACCTCTTGGATTTCATCAAAAATATCTTAATTTGTGTTCTGAAGATGAACGAAGGTCTTACGGGTGTAGAACGACATGAGGGTGAGTAATTAATGACAGAAATTTCATTTTTGGGTGAACTAACCCTATTATAAATATTGTTACTTTTTTATCATTAGCATGCATGAAATAATTTTTTGTAGTGCGATTGTTCGATGTATTTGCCATAATATATTATCTAACATAATATTAAAACTACCGACTTGTCATTAAATGCCCCTCACCACCCTGTTAAAAAGGTGATTTTAGTTTGTCTTTTCAATGTAATGAATTATTTAATTGAAAGTAACATGTTGTTTATTTATATACTTTTTTCTCTTTACACAAAAGCTTTTGTAATTTTTCTTACATTTTACCTACTTTAAGTAAATTGTATTTTATATTTAATATAAAGTATATATACACTACCAGTCAGAAGTTTGAAATAATTACGATTTTTTAACGATTTTGAAAGTCTTGTATGCTCACCAAGTCTGTATTTATTTGATCAAAAATACAATAAAAACATCAATATTGTAAAATAATATTACAATTTAAAAGAGCTGTTCTCTATTTTAAAATATTTTTAAATGTAATTTATTACTGTGAGCAAAAGCTGATTTTCTAGTCTTCAGTGTCACATGATCCTTCAGAAATGTATTTTTGCAGTCTTGGTTAGCATAAAAGACTTCATTAAAAAACATTAAAGACATGTTAATTATTACAAACTTTTAAGCACAGAAAGTTTCTGTTAAAACACCAGTAATGGTGAATTCTTATTTTAATATTTCTTGATATCCAGATCCACTTGTGCAATGTGACAAAGACAGGCTGTACAGTCCTTTTCATTTGCATTGTCTTTAGCAGATGTCTCACCTTCATTATCCTGATATGGGTCCCTGAAGTCTCCACTGTCTCGCGTCCTGTTATTTATAAACACTGACCCGCTGACATGAGCCAGACCCACTCTCAGGTTATGAGGGATCGGCGTGTAAAACACAGGCATGGTGGAGACGACATGAAACGCTCATCCACTCAGTCCTGCACACGCGTGTGCACTTCGGTTTGTGTGGTTTGGAGTCTTTCGAGAGCTAACCAGATTAAATCCGAGGAAACAGATGGAGTCTGACAGCAGATTAAGATGTCACCCTCACCATGGTAACCATAATACAGTAGGCCCACACAGCACAACAAAATAGAAAAATAAAATTAATTCAAAATATAATAATTTTCATATGCAGTATTTCACTTGTTTTCCAGGAAAAATATCTAAACACCTGTAGATCAACATAAAATATTCACAGAACATTTTAATATCCTTTTGGCAACTTGTTTTGAAACATAATTATAAGAAATTTAATGAGGTTTATGCTCAAAACAAGATATAAATTTATTAGTGGAATAAATTTCATGAAAAAAAGGTCACCATTGTCAGCAGAAACTTAAATGAAAATTTAAATAAAAACACAAAAACGTATTTTTTTTGTTTGTTTGTATCTCATATTAAATTGTTGTGGTTTTATTTTGGAAGGTACTTGCTATTGTGAATGTTTGTAAGAGCTGTTTTTATACAGTCCACAATTTGAATAATCCAATTATAATGAATGAGTTTTATTCTTTAACAGCTCATTTTGAAAAGAGCATTTGTTTAAAAAATGCAAAATGCAACAATTAGCCTTATTTATTCTGACAGCTTCAAAGACTTGTCACCAATTTTCTTTAATGGCCATACTTCTGTGGGTTTGTTGTGTAATTACGTTCCTTTGTGAAAATCAAGCAGGCTCATACATTTTTATGAAAAAGAACAAAACAATGACATACAAGCCAAAGATGTTTATTGTAAAATCTCTATGATTAGGACAGTGGTGCGCCAAACTGCCTCCAGCCATCTGTGTGTGTCGGTCCAGAGTCTGTTTCTCTTTCTGAACTTTGAGACCCTGGACGTCATTTGCGGCTGGCTGCAGTACCGGCGCTGACCAGTGGGTGTCACAGTTCGTCCCGAGGCGCTTTTAAAGGGAAATGTTTGAACTCCTCAGGGACCTCTTCGCCTTTTTGTGACCTCTTATAGAAACCCAGAGAATCCAGCAAGCTGCTGATCTCGTCTGCCTTCATCTTCTTCACCGGAACAACCTGAAGTAGGCACAAATTGGTGTCAGAGCAGAGGAGAAGTGAAAGATACCAAAGTCCCTTTGAGGCAAGTCATTTCACTCGGCGGCCATCTTTGAAACGCCTCTCGGCCAGCTATTTTTCATACAAACAACAAACGCAGACGTGAATAAAAAAACACCATGTCACCTGACATTGGTTCTCTTGTGATGGATTGTTTGTGACACTTGTTTGAATGAGTGTGAATAATATTTGAAAAGTACAGAGACGTGAAAGATTATCAGCAAGTAACAAATACAGTATATTTGATATTTACTGTATCTCCTGTGTTCAGTGGAAAAAATGATGACAAAAACTTACACTTGAATGTAAAATAATAACATAGTCCTATACCTTCACTTCCTCGTCCTTATCGTTGTAGAAGATCAGCCGTGGGTTTTTATCCTCTCCTGAATCATACTCCAGGTTATGACTTTAAACAGCAGGTTAAGGTTAACGGCACCAGGCCAATGACCTCTGAGGCCACGAAGCGCATGACTCCGGCCTCTAAGTGTTTAAACATATGGCAGCACAGAGGGCCTGTAAAGATTTCATTAACATTCCTGTCCCTGTCAAATGCTGTCTTACCAAATCCACTTGGAAGAAATTTTAGACACTCTGTAAAAAGACAATAGTCACCTACACATACTAAACTGAAAACAGGAATTACAAGAAAATGAGAGGTATAATGTCAGGATACTACAATGCCCATCGCTCCATCAGGAAATTGTAGAGCTCTGGCATCTTCTTTATGGATCATCCCACTACACTGGGAGCCTGGGGGCAGATTGAACAGAGATTTACAGCAAAATGGCAAAAAGCAACTGTATTCTTTGTCATCAAATGTTCTTTGAGGTCTTTTTGACATTATAGCTTATACAGCATTTAATTTATTTAAATATCATGCATTACCTAGAGAATTATTCGATTAGCGTATTTAATTAAACACAATCTACACTACTGCTCAAAAGTTTGGTGTCAGTAAGACTCTTTTCTTTTGAAAGAATGAAATTAATACTTCTGTTCAGTAAGGATGCAGTAAATTGATCAAACGTGACAGTAAAGACATTTATAATGTTAGAAAAGATAGGAATAGATCAAATAAATGCTGTTCTTTCTATTCATCAAAGAATCCTGGGGAAAAAAGTTGCACGGTTTCCTCAAAAGTGTTAAGCAGCACAGCTGTTTTCAACATTGATAATAATCAGAAATGTTTCTTGAGCAGCAAATCAGCATATTAGAATGATTTCTGAAGGATCATGTGACACTGAAGACTGGAGTGATGATGCTGAAAATTCAGCTTTGATCACAGGAATAAATTACATTTGAAAATATATTCAAGTAGAAAGCTTCTTTTAATACTATTTCACAATATTACTGTTTTTACTGTATTTTTGATCAAATAAGCATCAAAATAAGACTTCTTTAAAAATCTTACCAAGCCCAAACTTTTGAAAACTAGTGTATGTGTTTGTATTGCCCAAAATCATAATAATGAAATGTATTTTAACATCATTAGCTTCTATGCTAATGTAGTTCCTGTTCCATATCATTGGACCTTGAAAGTGACTTTTTAGAGCAAAACAGCCGTCGACCACTCACCATAAGTTTTCCTCTGGCTATAACAAGCTTTTCCTCCACAGCACTGCTTTCTGAACCGTTTTTAGCACTTCTCCCTGTGGCACACAGGGTCAGAAGGGCCACCAGTGTGAGCCACATACTGCGGTTGGGATGGGAGACCTCACCGTATCCGAAAAGATTGCGGTCCTTTGGTGAAATGAGGGTCAATAGAGTAGATATGGGTTCTCTGATAGGTATCCCCCACCATGTGGCGCAGTCTGATTGGTTGATTTGTTGGATTTTAGTTCAGGGGAATTAAATAAATTTGGGGAAAGTATTATTTAAAGTCAACTAATTCATTCCAAAAGAGACTTAAAGCTGTTGTTTGTTTGATAAAGTCAAATGTTTTGTCAAATTTGTTGTATTTTAATGTTTGTTTTTTCTCTCAATATGAAGGAGTTGAGGCCGTAGAGCAGCTGCGTCTGTGTCAGATTCTCCCACCGTCTGCTGATGAATAACCAGTGAAGTCAGGACACAACAGCTGCTGTTTGAATAACGCTCTGATGAAGCAGTGTTAAAAGTTAGTCTTTAAATTCTTTTTAAAATTCATTGTGTTCTTTTTTTTTTTTTTTGTATGTTTGTATTTGTTAACTTTAGTCTTTTTGAGGTGACATTCTTTAGAAGACATAGAGTTAATGAGGGATGATTCAGTAATAATTGTTATACCTGGGGGAATAAAAAAAAAATTGATATGTAACATTTCAGTTAATTTAATGAGGCTGCATGTGAGGCTGCATGTGGCTGTGTTGTATAATTCTTTCATAAATATCAGTGCTTATAGTTTTTTTATTTTTTATTTTTTTTATTCTTACACTAAAACTATGTGGTGTTACAGCAACAGGTGGTAACAACAAAGACATAAGCATAATGAATTTCTTCTTCTTCAGTAAAAGGCCATTTAGCTCACTTGTTAGAAAGCATGTTGGTGGTGTAATTAATGCCCATCGCTCCAATTAAATTAAAATTGTTTATAGAAAATTTGTACATTTGTATAAGCAACTTATAAGTGGAGGAAATGTCATAAGTAATTTATTATACAGCGTAAAAATTTGTATCATACAATTTGAATATAAATATGAAGTAAACATATTTAAAAAGTCATATATTTAAATATTATAAAAGTATAAAAGTAAGATTTATATCTATATGTGTGTGTGTGTGTGTATGTGTGTGTGTATATGTGTATATATATATATATATATATATATATATACACACACATACACACACATATGTATATATATATATATATATTATATGTGTGTATATATTTGTATATACTGTGTATATATATAATTTTTTTTAAATCTAAATGTATCTTTTATAATATTTAATATATGTGTGACTTTTTAAATATTTTTAACTTGATTTTTATATTCAAATTGTATGATAAAACTTTTTACGCTGTATAATACATTACTTATGATGTTCCTCCACTTATAGGTTACTTTGGATAAAAGTATGTAAATATTGTAACATTATGGAAACCATAAAAATGTGACATTTCAGAATTTTTGGCATGATTAACAAAATTTGAGATTTAATAGCTTTTACTGATTATGGTTCAAGAGACAGGATCTGTTGAGTAACACCACATACATTTGGATATTAAATAATTTTGTAATACAATATATTATTATTATTATTATTATTATTATTTGTAAATAATTACAATTTAATGAGCAAACAGTACTTGTACTGTACTGTACAGTACTGTTGTTTTGAACTGAAAAAAAGTAATGTGAGATTTCAGTTGGTATTTGGCAATGGATTTAGCTAACTTGTTAATATGCTCAAGTTTTTTTCTGTTAAATAATTAATAAATATTAATTCTGTTGATATATTAATATATACTTTAAAATTTTAACATTTTAAAATTATTGTAATACCCAATCATGAAAGAAGTAATCAAATACCTCTCAATCAGCACTATTATCATAATAATTCTTTATTATATTTTTTATTTATGAAATGTGGATGTACAGACACGTCACAGAATAACCCAGGGTCAAGTATGTAACCTGTAATGTCAGCTCTGCCCACATCCGGTATAAGCTCCTTTTTCTGTGTATTTATGTACAGTAGCAAACTATACTAGCTCAATTGAGTGACTTCTGTATGGGTATATTCTGTTTCACTGCACTTGAATAATGCGATTCATTAAAGGGAGGGGTGTGTTGATTTTAGGTCACCTGTAGAGGGCGACCATGGTACAGGATGGACTTTTGGCTGTGTTTTGGGAAAAGCGCTTCCAAAACTCTTGCCACAGACAATTATGTTTCCAATGAAAATAAACCATTCTTCATAGGAATGTAGCAGTGAAACCATCATGGTCTATCATTCACAGACAGAGCTGGGGCCCCGTCTGTCTCTGTCTGTCTGTCTGTCTGTCTGTCTCTACAGCTGTGGCCAGGCACTGATTTGTCAGATGACATAGTCGTCTTCCTCTAAAAGACCAGATTTCCTCCCTAGACCTGAAAATCATAATATCTGCAAGCGAGACACTAAGCGCAATGTAATGTGATGCAATGTAACTAAGCGATTGGTCTGAGACTTCAACACGACTGTTGTCCTAGAGGATCGTTTTATTGCTTGAAACTTGTTCAGGAAACTTAATGGAGTTTTTATACATGTTTTATTCAATTATCATCATTGTCTCAGATGTTGTTCTTAAAATCCCTTAAATATCCCTTAAGAGAAATTAAAAAAAAGACACAAGTGGGATGATTGTTGACATACAGTAGGAGTATAGCGCTATAAAATTAATGTGAGCACAGCTCAGATCATTTATGAAAAATGTTTGCGTTCATATTGAGATCTCTGACTTTTCATTGTCAACTTTTGACTCCATTTCCCTGCTGAAAATCCATCATAGCTGGTCATCAGCAATGTTGGGGAAAGTTACTTTTAAAAGTAATCCATTACAATATTGTGTTACTCTCTAAAAAAGTAACTAATTGCATTCCTAATTACGTGTATTTTAAAGAAAAGTATTATTTTTTTGGCAAATGTAAAGGTCCTCTCTCACAGTGGCATGCACAGGTTCGAACCCCTGCCCCTTTAATCTCTAACAGTAAAGTGCGCTTTCAGGTAGTATTGCGGTGCGGTGAGTTTGTGTTTTACTGTTTTTATTCATTTTGAGGAATACTGAATCTGTTTTTGTGCAAGTGAGATGAGAAAATGGCTGCTCACATTTAGTCTAGAACTATAATAACCATTATGTTTACGCAGCGCACAGCACCTCTGCATCTTATGCCCAATTTCTTTCAACATGAGGACAAGGAGAGGTGTCAGTTAGTAAATGGAAAACAAAGTAACTTCAAATATGATACAGTAGGTTTTATAGGGTTAAAAATCCTGTTTTTAAACCATATATTCATATTGTTCATAAAAACAGAAGTACGTTTGTCATCAGTTTTATCAGTTTTGTCAGACACACATGAGTATCAGTCACACACCTCTGGCTAAACATCAAAAAACACTTTTTACGAGCTCTTCGTTCTCTCTCCCCTAAACGAGAGCACCACCATCCCTGTACACACATCAACACAAACGTAAGATCTGCTGTACACACACATGCATTACTGCCGTCCGTTTCCCAGCATGCTGTTCTCCAGCAGCACACATAATGAGCAGGAGCCATTTCCTCCACCGGATCCTTCGGGCTCTCATCCTCTCCTCTTGTTTTTTTCCTTCTCTTTTTTCCCCTCCCTCTCCGTTGTTTTTCTCCAAACTCAGCATTTAGGTAGTGCTTCCCCCTGTTTCCAAAACAAGCACTGTTTGATCCTGGACGTCTGGATCCTCAGGGCATAGACACACACGCATCAACTTTCATCACCAAAAAATGATGGCGATTACTTATTTCTGGCAACGCAGACTCAGTTAAACCATGATTTTAGGTTTCTCTTGTATTCGGATCTATGATTAGAAATTCTAACCTCCGGAGTAGAGGATTATGGGAATTTTAGGCCAGGTTTATATATTTAGATTTTGAGGGTAGATTCGCAGCAGCGGCTGTGGTGACATCATCAGGCTGGACGGTCATACGCGCAGTGAATGGCCGAAGCTGATCGTATATGAGATAATGGAGGGAAGGCAGAGAAGGAGAGGAGTGTGGATTGCCACCATTGCAGATCTGCCCTTGTGCTCTAATCCAACTCGCCTAATGAAAACCACATGCTCTGTGAAATGGCTGAAGCCCAGAGAGTGAGTGAGAGAGAGAGAAGAGGGGGTGTGAAAGAGGAACAGGATGTAGACAGCTTTAAAGATACTGACACTTTTTAATGAATCCAGACTGTGGCTATCTGAGACACTGAAAGTGCAGGAGGATTACAGGTCCACCATGAGAGAAGAAGCTTCAGGAATATTTGATCTTAAAGGATTAGTTCACTTCAGAATTAAAATTTCCTGATAATTTACCCCCATGTCATCCAAGATGTTTGTCTATCTTTCTTCAGTCGAAAAGAAATTAAGGTTTTTGAGGAAAACATTCCAGGATTTGTCTCCATATAGTGTATTTCAGCAGGGTACAACGGGTTGAAGGTCCAAATTGCAGTTTCAGTGCAGCTTCAAAGGGCTCTACACGATCCCAGACGAGGAATAAGGGTCTTATTTAGTGAAACGATCTGTCATTTTCTTAAAAAAAATAAAAATTATATACTTTTTTAACCACAAATGCTCGTCTTGCACTAGCTCTGCGATGCGCCATGCATTACGTAATCATGTTGGAAAGGTCACGCGTTACGTAATCACGGAAGTACCGACCCAGAGTCTACAAAGCGAACGTCACGCGTGACCTTTCCAACGTGATTACGTAATGCATTGCACATCAAGACAAGCTAGTGCAAGACAAGCATTTGTGGTTAAAAAGTATATACATTTTTTTTTTCTTTAGAAAATGGCCGATCGTTTTGCTAGATAAGACCCTTATTCCTTGTCTGGGATCGTGTAGAGCCCTTTGAAGTTAAACCATGATTTTAGGTTTCTCTTGTATTTGGATCTATACAAGAAACCTTCAACCCATTGAACCCTGTTTAAGTCCATATGGAGAAAAATCCTGAAATGTTTTCCTCAAAAACCTTAATTTCTTTTCGACTAAAGAAAGACAGACATAAACATCTTGGATGACATGGGGGTGAGTAAATTATCAGGAAATTTTAATTCTGAAGTGAACTTCAAAAATCGTCTAAAAAAGGCTTTTTTCCCCCCCTTTTATTTCTTAGTTTTTTATTCATTTAAAAATATTTAAAATGACTTGTTTTTACAACAAAAGTACAAAAAAACACTTTTCTTTATACATTTTCATAATTGTGTGGGGCTGCCCCCTAATATTTGACTAATCGTTAGTCGACTAGAAGAGGCTTATTCGACCAAAACTTTTATTAGTCGGTTAGTCGCAGAAAAAAAAAAACCTTGTGGCAAAGTCACACAGTCCGTGAGTCATCAACGGGGGGGTCCTTGTTGTAATTACAACAAACATGTTGTAGCAACTTTACACAGCTACTTGCTCTAACATTATAAATGTGCGCTATTATTAGGCGCATATCCAAGTGTTTGTGTGGAGTGTGGAAGCTGAAGTATTAGCGTGCTTACTTGCAAGACACGGGCCCTGTCCCAAATGGCACCCTAAACACTCGAGGTCTTCCTATGAATCCGCACTTTCATGACGTAATGGCGCTTTGACTGTCAGGAAGAAGTCTGCTGCGGGGCTCTGCAAAAGTGCGCATCGAGGGTGCATATTGACTGCAGTGGGGTCGCTCGCGAGCACCCTTCTGAAACCTAAAATGACAAATGGGACACCCTGCGGTCTCACAGACACGCTCACGCGGCAGCCATTGTAAGTCCACAACACCGAAAGTCCCTATGAAGTGTGCCTTTTGGGCAGGGCCACAGAGGCGCCGGTGCAAACACTTGCATTTTTTCCCGATAACAGCGGAAACAACTTAAAATTCTGTCTTTTTTGGTCATACAGATAAGAATAATACATAATTTGAAATATACATAATATACATAAATACATAATACTTTTATTTGTGTGCACTCACAATAACAAGAAAACATTGTGCCTTTGTAAAATAAAGAAAACAAGCAGGATGCGCTTCCTGCCGTCTCTTTCTCTGTGAACTTGAGCGCGTCAAAAAAGTAAACCAAAACTCAGTGTATTCCTGCCTCACAGACATGAGAAGTATAACTATAGAAAGCTTGAAATGTCAAGCGATTGTCAACCAATTCAAGTGGAAAACAAAATTCTCAGATCATGTAATCCGGATGAAACGTGCATATAGGCGCATCCACTACTATGAGACTATGACGAGTCAGCATCATCGACTTAATCTCTGCAGCCGAAAACATAGAAAACGTTATCAATAAATTATTAAAATGTTTAGACAGTCTCCTTAGTGTTTTTTCACGACACATTCATAATCATAACTTTTGCTGATGCGCTGTGGCAAACTTTATGTGTGCGCTTGAGTTCTGATTAGGCTATACATAGGCAATTAGTCGACTAGAAAAATCTTTAGTCGAAGGCAGCCTTATAATTGCATTTTATATATTTACATTTCGCAATTCTTTCTGTTTTACTCAGAAACACGCAATTGAGAGTTTTAAAGTCAGAATTGCGAGTTATATAGTCAGAATTGCGAGATATAAACTTGACTTTATAACTTGACTTTTGACTATAACTTGCAGTTGCGAGTTATAAAGTCAGAATTGTGAGATAAACTCGCAATTCTGAAAAAAAGTCAGTCTTTTTTCCCTCAGAATTGGACTTTATAACTCGCAATTTATATCTCACAAATTCCGAGAAAAGAAGTCAGAATTGAGATATATAAACTCGCAATTGTATTAATAATGGACAACATTTTATTGTTTACTGTTTTTATGATGTCCTATTCTGTACTGTCCCTAAAAACCAATAAAAAAGATTGGGAATAAACTCGCAATTGCGAGAAAAAAAGTCAGAATTTCTAGAAAAAAGTCAGAATTGCGAGTTTATTTCGCAGTTCTGACTTTATTTCTCGCAATTGCGAGTTTATATCTCACAATTCTGAGAAAAGAAGTCAGAATTGAGAGATGTAAACTTGCAATTCTAAAAAAAAGGGCAGAATTCTGAGATAAAAAGTCACACCTTTTTTATTTTTTATTCAGTGGTGGAAACAAGCTTCCATATATAGAAAATGTTTAAATGAAAAAATAAACAATGGTCTTTTTACAATTTTTATTTCTAAATTTGGCTTATTTTTACAGCAAACATACAAAAAACAAAACAAAAAAACTTTTCTTTATATATTTCTGTAGGCCTATACATTTATTATACATAACTGGACTTACAAGGTACTGTCAGTTTACAGAAAATTACATCTTGACTTGAGTGATTTTTGCCTGCATGTTGCTATGTGGGTGTTTCTTGGTGGTTACTAAGTGGTTGATTACTGACCCAGTTCAAAAAGAGCCCAAGATTCTGCACCCTCAAGTGATATTGTGATGTCTTGATATGACTCAAATGTTCCTTTAGTGTAAGATTTGTTTTCCAGATTTTAAGTCTGATTGCTTAAAGTAGTAGCACATCTCTCAACAACAAGCAGATCAACTGACGTTACAAAAGAGGAACTGAGTCAATGAATCATTTTCCATTTTGGTCTAATCTTCATCACTGTTCTTTGCAATGATGATTTCAGAAGCAGCTCTCTCCTTCTCTTCTTGAGAGCCAGTAAAAAGACGCACACACACACACACACACACACACACACAAACTCTGCTCTGAAACCTGAGCCCTGAATAAACCATACTACTTCCTCCTCTCAAAGAAACAGAGAGGGAAAAGAGGGGGAGAGTGACAGAAGGAAGTGAGAGGAGAAGAAGGAGAGCAGGAGGGGGGAAAGCGGGTGGGATGTGTGGACGGAGAGAGAGAAAAGGGGAAAAAAGCAGAAAAGTTTTCCATTAGAGGCAGATCCTCAAATAAACTTGACACAAAAATATGCTGACAAAGAGGAAAAAAGAGAAGTGCAGACAACTGTTTGCTGACCCTGTATATCTGTCTTACTAATGGGAGACTTTAATCTCTTCAGAGGGCTTTGCCTTTTTTATACGTCACAGATTAAAAATGGCCAAGCATGAAGATGAGAGAGCCAATGCTTTAAAAAAAGAAGTCTTCCACTGAAATGAAATGCACATCTTTTATTGCTAACAGCTGTATCCTTTCTTTGATTCTTTAGAGGTGAAAAATACACTTATCTAGAGACCTGAATATCATAGAGTTGGGTCTACTTTAACTGAAGCTAGCAAACAACTATCCAGCAACCCTCTAAACATGGAAAAGTAGTTATTACTGAAATTTTACACTACTTTGTGGCCTCCAGGCCTAATGAGAATCTAGTCAAAACATAATAGTATAACTCAGACACTTGTGTGAAGTATACTCTTATGTTTTGTAGTGTGTTTTTTAACGTTGTGAAGAATTCAAAAGATAAACATCTACATTAAAAACTGGGGGGAAAAAACCTATATAATTATGCTTTTTAAAAAAGGATATTCGTATGAAGATGCTCATATTTATTTGATCAAGAATACAGAAAAAAGTAATATTGTGAAATATTTTTACAATTTTAAATGTCTGAAATGTTGAAAACAGTTTTTTCTGGATTTTTTTTTTTTTTTTTTTGATGAATAGAAGTTCAAACAAACAGAATTGATTTGAAATATAAATCTTCTGTAACACTACATGTCTTTACTGTCACTTGTGATCAATTTAATGCATCCTTGGTGAATAAAAATGTTAATTTAAATTAAATTTAAAATGTCATCATGCAAAAAATTTTGCAAAATCTTATTGACTGATCTTTTGTTTTTCTGGTTGATTTCTAGGTTGTTCTTTATTAGCCCACTTCAGAAAGAGCCCATGGTGCTGCACCCTGAAGTCTCTGTCTATTGGCGGGAATATGTAAGGGCTTTTTCAGATCTTTTGATCTAATGGATGAAATAAGTTCGCACAATTCACATATGAACACGCACAGAGACAAAGAAAAACATCAGCTTTCGTTTCTGCTCTGACAGCCGCAAGACCACACAGAACACTGTGAGTGCATGTTAGAAATCAGGAATGGTGAGAGAACATTGTGCTTGGTACATTTTTCGTCTTCAAACCAAACTTGGGTCTTCAGCTGGTAAAGTTTAAATCCCTTCTGGCTGGCGCTTTTCCCATAATGTTTACGTGTTAGGTCAGTAGGCAGAGAGTAGGCGGATTTTTGTTATTTTGTTATTGAACACATTCAACTACATGAAACCACAGTACACTATGAAAGCAATCCGGTCGAATGCATTTTCGACTCTGGGGCGCTGTTTGCACCTGGTATTAAGATGCGTTTTGGTCGATCAGATCACAAGTAGATGAGGGAGACACATACCCGTTTATCTCTTTTGTCCACTTTCAACCACTTCTGTGCTGATTTCTTCAAGGGGAGGGTCAAATGAACGCGCCCAGAGACGAAACCAAACTTGGGTTTTCGGGCTGACAAAGTTTAAATCCTGTCTGGCTAGCGCACTTCCCATACGCATTAAGTCAGTAGACGGTCTTTTTCTCTGTTCAAAGGCACATGAGCGTTTCGACCACATGAGCGTTTACACTACAAAAGAAATCTGGTCGAATGCGTTTTCGACTACCTCTGGAAGTGGTCTAAAGTGGACAAGCTCAAAACGTTTTAGACCCTGTTTACACCTGTATTTAGCATCGTCCACTTGTGATCTGATCGACCAAAACACATCTTAATACCAGGAGTAAACAGGGCCTGGAAGTGGTCTGAAGTCGACAAGCTCAAAACGTTTTACACCCTGTTTACACCTGTATTTAGCGCCGTCCACTTGTGATCCGATCGACCAACATGTATCTTAAAGGGATAGTCCCCACTGACTTCCATAGTATGGAAAAAAATACTATAGTAGTCAATGGGGTCCATCAACAGTTACAAACATTCTTCAAAATATCTTCTTTTGTGTTCAGCAGAATAAAGAAATTCATACAGGTTTGAAACAACTTCAGGGTGAGTAAATAATGACAGAATTTTCATTTTTGGGTGAACTATCCCTTTAATACCAGGTGTAAACAGGGCCTGTAGTATTCTGGTTTCTAGACATAACTCGGATCTCTCCTTCAGTGTGAGTCCATGTGATTTTTCACCCAGCTTCACTCGTTCTCCAGGCATCTGGTTGCTTATATAGAAAAGTATTAGCACACCTCTCCACAACAGCATAGCATAACTCAGACACTTGTCTGAATTATTTATAGTTTTGGAACCTGTGTTTTTGACATTGAATTTAAAAGATAAACATTTACACAATTTAAATGATAAATCTTTTTTTACCTGCAATTGAGCACAATGAATTAGAATTCACTAATCATCAGCTAACTGGTGAGCAGCGAATAAATCAAGTGCAGTAAATCATTTATTTTTAGCCCTATGTCTCATTAACTGTATGATGAACTGCCCTGTTATCACCTCACATCAGTCAGACTTATATCACAGTGTGAGTCCAGCAGATTTAGCCTGTAATAATATATTATACACACACATGATCTCAGCGCTGCAGCTCAGTGGTGAAGAGCTGAGCTCAGCATCCAGCGGTTAGAAGCAGCGACACGCGCCAAGCGTCTTTCCAGTAATAACCCACACATGGCATGGACACGTATGCTGGGATTCATGGACTTCTCATGAAGCAAAACGGACAAAAACACAATGACAAAAGTCTTTCATGGAGATCGGAGACATACAGTGTCCACAAAAAAGTATTTGGGCACAAATAAAACTGAATGTCATTGCATTGAATACAAAACATAAAACCTTTACTATTCCATCCATCCATCCATCCATCCATCCACCCACCCGTCCGTCCGTCCGTCCGTCCGTCCGTCCATCCATCCATCCATCCATCCATCCATCCATCCAAAGTCATACAGGTTTGGAATGACATGAGGATTAGTAAATGATGGCATAATTTTCTCTTTTCAGTGAACTTTCCCTTTAATGACACTTCCTTCAATATTTTGTTATCTAATGCATTGACATTGAGATGTTTGTAAGCATGGCTAAGGTGCCCAAATACTTTTTGTCCAAAGATCTTTGAACACTATAGCCATTTTTCCACCATCGGGCCAAACCGTTCTCGTTGCTTAACCGTTCCATTCCATGCCGATTCGGCCCAGCCAGTACGGATATGGTTTCATTTTCCACTGTGGGGTCGGCATGGCACGATTGTCGATAGATTGCACGATAATCGTGCTGTGCCGAACCAAGATTTAGTGGAAAATAACTGGAACCTTTCCTTACCATTCTTAGAATCGTTCGGCCCAACGGTGGAAAAGTGGCTTATATAAGCTTATAAAACGGTTAGTTGCTGTCCTTGATTCTGATTGGTCAATAGTTGTGTTTTATTCACGATAAAACACGGCTATGACCGCTTCACCCAACAGTTCTGTGTATCACTACACAACACCCTTAGCAACCACTTTTAGCAACGTAAACTGTATGTTCTCAGTTGATATTGTTCATTGAAGCTTACTATATTATGTAGAAGAGTATTGTGAGAAAAAGATCGAGTGAGCGAGTTTATTACCTGCATTCAGATTTAGCATTTTCCTTCAGGTCAGTCCAATGTTCATAATAAAAAATCTGTTTAAATGTCTGATGTATTATCTTGTCCTTTTAACAGTTAAGGGGTTTTCCCGTGACTGACAGCGCTAGTCAAAGCATTTCCGTGTTCACAACAATTCAGTCTTTTCAATGTAAAAGTCTTCGCTACTGACCGACACACTCATAAAGACAGTCTTTGCCGCCATCTAATGGCGTAATAATGTAACTTCTGTTGCTGTTCACGGTCAGGGACTATTTTTTCCGGCGGAAGGAAGACTTTTAGTAAGAGTTTACTTCATGAAAGTTGCATTGATACATATTTCTGGCTTTAATATTATTTAATGTATTAATGTATTGTGTGGTAACCGTTTTATAAAAGCAATAAGGTACGAGAGGCTGTGCTGTATCGTGAATAAGTCACGGCTGAAGGGGTTACTTCGCTTCGTGCCTAACAACGCCCTTCAGCTGTGACTTATTCACGATACAGCACAGCCTCTCGTACCTTATTGCTTAAATAAAATGTTGTTATTGTTTGAATTACCCTGTAATAGTGTGTACATGTGAAGGTATATGAATATGGTAATTAAAGCTTTGCATTACCATTTAATACTATCACTGCTTTTTTGTAACATAAATTTAGAATTGTTTAGAAGAAATAGGAAAAAGACCAAAGGTGCGCAACCCATTTCAAGAAACCATGACACAAGAAGAAAGCTTGCTTTCCCACCTAGAATATAAGTATATGATTTATGCCATTGTTATGTTGTTGTCAGCCTTTATTATAGAATCATTTACTCTGGAGTCTGTCGCCCGCCAAATAGTCTGCTTCCTATGAAAAGCTGCTTAAACAGGCAGAGCGACTCAGCATGTCAGCTTTCCAGAGCACCAGCACGGCTCCATTGAATTCTCAAAACTTACAGAAGTATGAAAGATTGCTTCCATTCTGTTTAGGGAAAAAACAAACAAACAAAACTCATTTCTCAGCCTCTTTCATGTGTAACTCAACCCTCTGCTTTTTTCTGCTTTGCATTGCAGAAAATATTTGTCTTTTTCCGCCTTAACTCATAAATTTCTCCCCCCTTTTTTTTCCTTTCACAAGAGCTGAAATCGCTACCAGATGTGGATGCAATCTGTCCCTGTTGCCATGACAACCGCTGAGTTCTGAACAGGCGTGTAGCTGCGGGTCCACTGGCTGATGTTCAGTGGCTCTGATGGTCCTGCTGTTTCTAAGGACCTGCCACTTTTGAGAGGTATGTTTAGACCGGCACTTGATTTGTCATATCACCTTCTCCGAAATCTCATTTGTCTCTCTGGTCGCAGATGACGGTCATAATATCGTAGCTTGGAAGTTATTTGTAAGCAGTAGCTTCTGAAATACTTGTTTTATAAATACTTTCAGGAATACATTTTGATTCCTGGAAGAAGCGTAGTCTAAATGACTTTTCCAGGACTGGAGTGCTGTTTCAGTTGCATTGTGAGGAATCGTACCTCTATTGTACCTGATTTTACAGGGAAAATTATGCGTGAATAATAATAATAATAAAAAATTCTCATTATTGTAATGTAGAAAAAATAATGGTATATTACTGAAATTGTTAAATATTTATATATAATGGCAGTATTTTTACTTCTTTTTAATTCAGTGCTGATTTTGATCAGAATCAATTTTGAGAATAATTAAAATTATGAATGAAAGATACCCATAATAATGAAAAAATATAATAATAATAATATTAATAATAATAATTGCTTTTATTTAAGCAAAATATATTTATTACTCAATTGTTTGATTCTTTGAGATAATTAGATCATTTGAGTAATATATTTTATTCATTCTTATTTTTCACTTTTAATTTAGTATTACATTCCTTTACTTTTTTGGAGAAAATGCTTGATAGTTTTTATTTTATTTTACTTTAGTTCAGAATTTCACCTAATACTGACTTTATTTATTTTACTTGATTATAATTCATTAATATAATTTGAGAAATATAATTAGTTTTTTTCTTATATTTGAAATGTTTAATTTCTCATTTTTGGAGAAAATGTTTGATGGTCTTCAATTTATTTTAAGCAGAATTTCACCTAATAATCACCTTATTTATTTATTTATTTATTTATTTATCTTGATTATAATTTATTAGTATAACTTGAGAAATATAATTTATTTTTTTTCCTTATATTTGAAATTTATAATTTCTAATGTTTGGAGAAAATGCTTGATGTTCTTCAGTTTATTTTATAAAATACTCACTTTATTTATTTATTTAACTTGATTATAATTCATTAATATAATTTGAGAAATATAATTAGTTTTTTTTTCCTTATATTTAAATTTCTATTTTTTTTTTTGGAGAAAATGCTTGATGGTCTTCAATTTATTTTAAGCAGAATTTCACCTAATAATAACTTTATTTATTTATTTATTTATTTATTTATTTAACTTGTTTATAATTTATTAATACAATTTGAAAAATATAATTAGATTTTTTTTCTTATATTTAAATTTCTATTTTTTGGAGAAAATGCTTGATGGTCTTCAGTTTATTTTAAGCAGAATTTCACCTAATACTCACTTAATTTATTTATTTTACTTGATTATAATTTATTAATATAATTTGAGAAATATAATTTGTTTTTTTTCCTCTTATATTTGAAATTTATAATTTCTAATGTTTGGAGAAAATGCTTGATGTTCTTCAGTTTTTTTCCTTATATTTAAAATGTATAATTTCTCATTTTTTAGTTCTTTTTTTGTATTGTGAGATACACAGATTTTTTTTTTTTTTTTTTTTTCGGTAGCCAGACCCGCCTCAACTATTATCACTCAGGACTTTACATAGTCCATACACATACTGAAACAAAAGTTTGTATGTAATTGAACGTTTAAAAGAAGCTCTATGTCAGCAGTGGCATGACTTGGGAAATGTGCGCGCGTGTATGTGTGTCTGGATGCTTAAACATCTCTGGTTTCAATTACAGATCACATGATCTTGCTCGTCTGTGTTGCCTTTTGCCCACGAAATCTTGGCTGCTTTCTTCAAGCCCTCCTCTCTTCTCTCTCTTAAAAAAAAAAAGAGTGAGAAGATGGAGTGCAAATACGCAGCGCATGATGCTTTAACTCCAGGGCCCCCTCGCACAGACTTCCAACTGTTCCTGTATGAAAGAGGCTGTTGTGCCAGTAGAGGAGCTCGCCAGTTCAGTCCTCTGGGCCCTTTAGATTTGATGAGCATACGACCACCGTTGCAACAGCTACCGCGACGAAAAAACCTCCCCATGATCCCCTGCTCAGAGCACAGAGGCAGCCAGGAGTCAGCGGAAACTGTAAAATATCATTTACTCTATGAACAGGAAAATGGATAGGAGAGAGAAAAATAGAGAGAGTAGAGTGTCATTTATAGACAAAATGAATCCTCCTCACTCTTGTAGCATGAGATCTTTATTATCTCTAAATGATAATTATTTTATTTTCTGGGCAATATATTGACCATTATTCATTGTTATGTTGCTGGCCACATAAAAATTAACCAACATGGTAGATCAAAATTGAATATCAAGATGATTGTAATGTGCTTTTTATTTTTCCATTATTTGTCCTCCAAGTTTCATAAGCCGTTATGAAGCATTAGGCCAGTTTAGCACCTGCTCGAAAATGAAAATAATACTGATAATGCTGAGTTTGATTCATTAATTGATTCATCCATTTGAAAAGTTTGATTCATTTAAACAAATCACTGCTGTTGAACTGTCAGATTCAGTGAATCAGTTCAAAACACTGATTCAGCTATTCAGGAAGTCCCTGCATATTTTACATGCTTCAAAATATTTTGTAAATATATATGTTGGTAAATATTGCATTATTATTATTATTATTATTGTGCATTATTATATTTGTGCATATAAATAAAATGATTAAATGTCATTTCTTAATTATTTTTTTAAACTATATTTTACTTTAAACATTTTGAATCTAATTGGCAACAATGTTTGTTTTTTTATAAATAATTAAATGCTTTCAATTTAAAGCTGCAGTCCGCTGTCATGAGAATTCGATTCCCCCCTAAGAATCGGGTCTCCTTTAGGACCCAGGCGGTAATGCCTGATTAAAAGTTGTTATCGTGATGTCTTGACTAATTATAAACTATTTCACTATTGTATGACGTTTATTACATTAAGTGCACAAACAACATGCTTGAATATAAAATGAATGCCTATGTATTGCATAATAAAACAAACTGGAAATGGATATTGGAAACAAAAACACCTAATATAAGCTAAGCTAGCAGGCTAATCGGGTAGATGTATGCTATGCTAGTATGCTATAACTTTTGGCACTCTAGCGGTTAATAAACTGAACTGCATGCGCCTTGCGGAAAAACATCATAGCCGGAGCTACTTTTCTCTGTTTATGTCTATGACGAGTCACACAGGTACTGTGCTACTCAGTCTAAAATAGTCCGAATATAAACACTTATTATAGGTGTACCATAGTGATTCAGGATAAGACAAAACACGGTTTGGGAAATGGATTGGTGTACATGCTCATTATATAATTTTTGTAAATTTTGAACACAAAAAAGTTACAGACAGCAGCTTTAAGGGAAAATATGTAAATATATTAAATACTATTAATGTCTAAAGTCACTATGTTGATAGAGCTAATGAAGGGAGAGCCATTTGATATCTGTACCCTTTTGATTCATGAGCTACAGGTTTGCTTTTATTTCAAATACGGTAACTGAACAACCACACAACAACAACATAGAAAGGTAAAAATCAAGACAAAATGAATGAACATAATGCGTGTTACTGATAATGCTCCTTGTTTTAAGGCTGAGCTTCAGTCAAGGCTCATGCCAAGGTCAGAGTAGAAAACCAAAAATCTGTTATTCATACTCCCATAAAGTCATATACTGCAGTTGGAAATGTTCTGGAATCGTGCAAAAACATGAAAAGTTGTTTTTTGTCATAGGTCCCAAGTAATGAAAGGCGGTACCAAAAAAAAAAAAAAAAAAAACTGAACATGGGGTAACATGCATAGATATCTCTCACCGATCTCTCACTGACCTCTGCATCATGCAGTTTATCGTTCATAAAAAACAATAACATCCACAGAGAAATGTGAAAAAGTTATTTTGAGAGTAAACAGAAAGATATTTAAACATTAAAATCAAATGTACCTGATGCTTGCACATATAAAAAGAAATAAAATGTAATCAAATTTGAAAACCAGTTCATTTGACACACACACACAAAAATATAAAAAGCAAAGATATAAGTTGTATAAGCACAGCTTACAAATGAAGGTAAAAATATTATTACAAAATATCTTAGCATGTAGAAAAATATAAGGTACCATATACGGGAATAGCAGTTACTGTACACCACAATCGAAAATCTGCTTTTTGTGAACCTGCTTACAAACTCAAAAATGCTGCAGATCGAACATTAAACCCTATGCTCTTTGTTCAAATATAACCGTCCAGTTATTCATGAACTCTTTTTTGCATTCTGTTGGTGTCATCTTAAAAATATTTGCAAGTGCTATGGGGGCGTTTCTGATAGCAAACTTAAAAAATAAACAAGCTGTAGTCATGAGCCATTATTGTGCTCATTTTAACACAGTTAACAATGTCAATGCATTGAACTTCCTGCAACTGTATAGTCAAGAAATGATAATTAAGGTAATACCCTATAATCTGACTTGTAGGTTGTATTATACTGGCATCTTTCAGGCATTATGATTGTTTCTTTGGCAGGACAAATAACTATATTTAACTTATTATTGTGCTGCATAAACGTTCAGTCATGTACAGATAAGCATGTGATATTTGCAAGAAAGCATAAAAAGCATTACTGATAGTTGTAAGATTGTTACTGGAAAAACAATAATTTAAGTGCTTATTTTTAATGCAAATATCACCAATATATGTTCAAAACTGATATTGATATCCCAGAGGAGAAAGGTTATATATATTTGCATTTATTTTGTGTAACTTTTAGGAATATAATAGTAGATAGAAAGTCTGAATGCCAGCATACATGGACTAAAAGCCCTTAAATGTTAATTTATCTGGCCTGAAAAAAAAAAAAAAATGCATTACCGATTGTGGGTACTTTATGGAAAAAGGAAAACATCATCTTTTCAAGGGAAAAACTAGAGTTTAGATTCAGCAGCAAGGATAGATATCACTGTGGATTAGCAAGAACTATCGTTTTCAGCTTAAAAAGCACGATGCTAGGTGAAGTACTGGTGAACGTGAACCAAATGACATGTCCTAGAAACCAAGCAGACAATTTCCTTCATAACATCATTTACAAGGTATTGAATATACATATATGGCCTGAGTGAAAATTAATAATGGCATCATTCATCCTGTACCTTTAAAGTACCTTTGGTTCATTCTTTACACCAAGGAATACAGTGCTAAATACAAATTTCAGACACAAAAACCTGCAATCACGATAGCATTGGCAAATTCAAAACAATGGACGTTGAGTAATGCATATGTAAAACTGAGAGCATACAAAATGAGCTTATTACATTAAATTCATTTACTCTTCCTTTTTAATACTGTACACAAGCCACAACGTTGTTTCCGATTCCAGGACTTCAAAGAGTTAACGAGAACCACAATTCTTCCAAATATTAAAACCTATAAGCAGCTCGTCCATTTCAAGAAAAATCCATCCAATTCCTAAACAAAATGTTTAACAAAAGTTAAGAAAAACTGTACGTTTATGTTCTCAAAAAAACAGACGCACCAATGTGATCAAAGAGGATCTATTTGACAGTCTGAGGTGGCATAATGGCCGTCTTTGGAGTGGTTTTGCCTTCCGTCTCCAGTGTTCCCTCCTTTCCTTTCTTCCTCGGTGGTTTTTTGATGGGTGTTTTCTTTGGTGTGGCATCTCCTTCAACTCTAGTCCCATTAACTCCTTGTTTTTCCGGGCTTTTAGGTTCAGGAGATGAGTCTGAAATAGGAGCCACCATCTTCTGGAGGTTGCTGGAGGTGGGAAGAAGGGGCTTGTTGGTCCCAGTTGCAGAGCGCTTGGTCTTTTGAGGAGGGGTGGGTTTCTCTCGGTTGGCTTGAGGTGTTGAAACACCATTGGGTTTGATGCCCACCGTGAGACCCTCATTCCGATTAAGGCTTTGGGTCTTCTCCTTCAGCTGAGCTGCGAGTAGCGTGGCGGCCTCAGAGTTCATGTGCGGATGCATGATCTTTGGGCTCTTGGGTGGATCTTTGTTGGTGTCGATTGTTTTCTTGTCCGAGTGGAAGTTTCCAATCTTCTTCAGGGCATTCTGGAATGTTCCGTTGAGGTGCTCTATGGTATCCGAAGCTTTGTGAGATTTGCTTTTGCTTGGGGATTCGGGTCCATCTGCCTTCTTACTATCCTGATTCTTTTCTCTGTTCTTGCTCGACTTCTCCTTTGACCGCTGCTTCTCATCAGCCTTTCCAGAACCTTCTGAGTTGTTCTTCTTCTTGTCTTTTTGTGGTGATGGAGTCTGGCTTTGCTCTGTTGGGTTGGTTCCGGATGTTCCGTGGATCCAGGACACCTTCGGTTTGGTGGAAGGGTCTGGAGGACGAGGTTTCGTCTTCTCTTTCGTCTTCTCCGGTGAGGCAGTGTCCTCCTCCTCTTTGGAGTGTTTGGAAAGGCGAGCGACATGGGCGTAAACTGCTCCTATGGTTGACTCAGAACCACTGGTGGAGCCCTCGCTGTCTGAAGACTTCAGGAGAGGCTGCTCGCTCCCATCGCTGACATACTGTTTTGTTGTTTCTCTTGTGTCTTTGAGGGACGTGTACTCTCCTGCGTCCTCATCATTGGGTGTTGATGATATTTCTTGAGCAGCGCTATTTTGCTTCTCACAGCTCTCGTTCATAGTCTCTGAAAAAGGTAAATGTAAGGGGTAAGTGGAAGAGAAAGATATCTCTATGACTGTAGTAATGTCTTAGTTCTAATTGTTAAACATCTCAAAAAGACTATATAAAATTAAAAGAAAAACTGATTGGCCATTTCCTGTGTGATTAATGAACTGAAAGTAATATCAGTTAATTATTTGCAACACAAAGGAAGTAGATGCATTACTGTGACCAACCTGTTGTGAATATGAGTTAAGTGTGTTTAAGATAAAAAGATACGAGTAAATGCCATCACTGAGGAAACGTCTCATCTCGTGATTATTTCTCCCTGTTTATTCTCAGGCGTAACACATGTACAGGAATATCTGGACCACGGCCAATCAGAGGGGGGGGGTCCGCCCTTCACTATCTCTGATTGGTTTAGACCACGCTATGGGCCTAATGTGTGTCTGTTGTTAAACCACAGGGAAACTTTCAGAGTCGGAGACTTTTTCTTTTTTTTTCCCCCCTCGAACGGCTGGTCGTACCGGTGTGACCTCAGATTTTTTTTAGTCGCACCATTGAGAAATTAGGTCGCACGTGCGACCAAATTGGTTGCACTCTAGAGCCCTGGTATTATTAGTTTAGTAGTTTAGTATATATACCAGTGGCGAGCGGTGACTTTTTTTAACCGGGTATGCTGGGTGGTGCGTCGTGTAAAAAATGTAGCCGATGCAGTTACGTTGAATGGGTTTATAGCTAATAAGCGAGACGCTCGCGTTCTCTCTAGACATTGTTAGTTTACTCATTTGCTTGCTCATGACAAATAGCAACACAGCGAAAAGTATTTCTAATATGTTGGACCTTTTATTGAGAGTAGCCTACATTTACCTGAGACGTAGCTTCACAAGCAACCGTAAGAGCTTTTTTGATGTTTGAGTCGACGGAGGCGCAACATGCGAAAGGTGCGTTTGCAAAATATGCTGTATTTTTGTAAGTCCGCTAGGTGCCGCTAGTGTCACAGAAACGACATACTTCACCTTTAAACGTATCAGTTTATGACACAGATCTAAATCAGCATCAACACCATGGCATCAATTTAAATGTATGCCAGAAGTACTTTTTAAATTAATAATTAAAACTAAGTATAACATAATTTGTATTAGCAGCCTATTATAAATAAAAAATAAAATGTAATTATAATAAATATAAGTAGGCTATAATAAATAAAAATATCATTATTCTTTAAAAAATAAGTTGAAATTATGCAAACTGATGACATTAACAAACGCACAGACTATCGATTAACATCCTCTGATAGGCCTAGTTACAGCAAAGAACTTATACTTCTATACTCTTTGGTTACAGTAGGACTGTCTTAAGTTTTCATAAAAAAAAAATACTATGAAAATAGTTTTAGTTATGATTTTTTTCCCCATTTGGTTAAGTCTAGTTAGTTTTGTATCAAATACAATGTGATTTTCGGTGATCAAGATCTGGCAGCAGCTCATTTTTTCTCTTGGGCAAGCTATCAGCTCACAGCTTATCCTGCTTATGAAATTCGCCATAGGCCAGCAAACCAATGAGAACGCGGGACAATGATGACGTTCCATAACAAAAGCACGAAGGCGCAAAAGCTGCTGTAGATCAGCTTACCCGGAAGTCTCCATAACTGGCAGATTTAAAGAAAATCACCGTTGTTTGGCAAATAAATAAATTACGAACAGTTACATACGCATTGCCAATCATGTAGGCTTTATGGTACATCTCAAACAAGGGATTTAATAGTAATTTATAATGTTAATATTAATTGCCGAGTCCACGAATGGCTTGGGTATGCAGAGCATTCGCAGCTTATATGGACTGCACGCCACTGACATATACGACTATAGTATTTATTCATATTTTTAATTACCTTTTATTTTTATATTTTCCATTTTTTTTTAAAAGTCTTTTTAAAAAATAATTTTATCATCTACTGTTGTCATTTTTATTAGTTTTTTAAATTTCTGTTTAGCATTCTTTTTTTTAATTTCAGTTTTAGATTTAGTAATTGTAGTACTTAAACACATTTTCATTTTTTTAAGGCAACATTTCTAATTTTCTTTTACATTTTCTAACACTGTTTTGTTGGCATTTTAACCCTGATTTCCTGGTCATTTCTGAACAGGCAGTATACACTATATAGTAGGGCTCTTCAGGTAGTTTCATTCAAGGGCCGGATTATAAAATCAAATGATATTATATTATGATATGTTATATAGGCCTATAAAAAAAACACCTAAACACAGGTAAAATACACCTTAACAAAAACATGAATTATATATTCCCCTACCCACCTAATAAATATATTGCAATATAAATGGCTATAACATAGTTTTCAATATAAATATTCCACATTTCCACAAACCATGGTAAATTACAACAGTTCACTCATGGTAAATGTTTGTAAGGGTGGTGATTTTGGGATTTAAAAGTCTTCTAACTTCATTCATGGCATAGTGTTTCTCCTGTTTTCCTCATCAGCCTTGTTGGGAATGTTGAGGCTGTTTCATCCGATTTTAATTAGTTTAATTATCGGGTGATTTGTGGTTTGTAAATGAGAGGTGTGTGTCAAATTGAAATGCTTCTCACTAGATGTCGCAACGCTGTTTAATAATGGTATCCGGGACTGGGAATAAACACGGCTCCTTTAAGCTTTCGTTCCGTTATCCACTGGGCCGTGCTGCGTAGTTCAAAGTGAACTAGTGAAACACATGAAAACAGTGCTATTTGTTCTGTATTTGTTGTTAATGACCGAGAAACAACTTCAGATGGTTCAGTGACAGAGCAGTCTGAACGAATCCAAATTGTTTCAGATCGTTATGCAAGCGCGTTTAGCCAATTCATGGAAAAGAAAGTCGACAGAAATACAGGACACATATAATAACTGCTGAAATATTCGCATGGAAAATGTTTCTCAGGAGCGTGCATGGTATGAACAGTGCGTATATAGCTGTACAGCTGCAGGCGCCACTGCAGCCATGTATCTAACCAAATTTAGCCACACCGCCAGGAAAAGAGGAGGAGGGAGATTGGGGTGCCCGCGGGCCGGATGAAGATGATTGGCGGGCCGGATTTGGCCTGCGGGCCGCCAGTTGACGAGCCCTGCTATACAGTGTGCGTTATTCAGAACGTACAGTATTAAGCCAGTATTTAACTCTGAACATAAACTTTGACTATACTGATCTATATTTAAAAACCGAGCAGAGCATATTAAATAAACATTTATAATAAAATAATGAGCACTCCTAAAGATTATTGTATGCGTATGACCAGATAGAAACACCACAACTGCACATTATCATGGAAAAATGCATGAGTTTTTTTCCTTAAAATACTTTTATATAAGTTTTCCAGCAATCTCCCACACCACTGTTTCTGTAGAAAGTCCTGAGTCACATCCTGAAAGCTTTGCATCTGCTGACTTGGCCATTTATAGCGTGTTTTAACTCAATGCACGTGATTTAAGCACCCAGAGGCCAGGCGTTTACCACAGAATGGGGTCATTTAATAAAATTGTCAGGAGATTTCTTAACTCCCTCATCTATTTTCCATGTTGCACAAACAGATGGCTTATCTGCGCTAGTTCCCGCTCACCTTCGTGGGGTATGCAGTAAACAGGCCCATCTTCGCTCGTCTCGAAGGAAGAGAAGGACTCCTGGGAAGACCATGATGGAGAAGGCTGGTCCACCACGGAGGGTGGCTCGATAATACTGTTGAAGGTGTTTTCAGGATCGTGGTGGGTGACTAAGGGTTTGGACAAGAGGAAAACAAACATAGAGGTCAGGTCAAATCAGTGGAAGAAGGCTCCCTGGGTTCCACAACACACAAAGGCTCTTTGACTACATATGTGATGATGTTAGGCTCTACAGTCTGCATTAGTGACCGACAAGGGCAAATAGTGGAGTGTGGATAATCTGTATGAAAGCCAGCATTGATAGCACATGAGTGAAACACTACACTTCAAAGCACACTACTGGAATGTTATGCGAGCTACTGAAGACCTTTAGAAGAATTAGAGTGGTAAACTGGATTATGGTTAGAGTTAGTACTGCTAGTTAGAGCTGGTTTGGTGCTGGTGGGCCAACATAGCCATGTTGTTTAGCAGTATATGATCAAGCATGATCTAACTAGTCAACCTGGTTTACGTGGTTTTAATAAAAGCACATTTCCCCCCAAATTCTTAATATTTAATGCCTCCAGATGTACTTTTAAAAAAAAAAAAAAAAAAAAAAATATATATATATATATATATATTGTACTAATAAGGACGGTAAAGGCTGCAGCCTCTAGCGTCAGTCACTAGCACGCTTCTTGAGATCAGAAGAGTGAGGTTTACATGCACAGCTCTTACTGGCCTATGTTACACTCAATCCCATCCGGGTCACGGCACCAAATTTCACTCTGAGCGGGACTCAAACCCGGGTCACTGGCATGGGAGGCAGGTGCGCTAACAAGGAGGCACCCGCTTCCCATGCCCAAGACGCTGGTTTGAGTCCCGCTCGGAGTCTTTTCAACAGATGTTTGTGTTGGATTCTTTCAACAACAGCTTGTAAGGAACTGATGATGCCAAGTAATCATAAAAGTTTACAAATATACAGTGATAACTTTTTGCCCTGTTCTCCTTCGTGGGACTGTGGTCCTAATGAAGGTCACGGTGGTTTTCAAGAGGCCGCTTCCTTCCGCCCACTTATACAGTATGTGATGATGCATTCATGCTGACTTAGAAAAGATGGTCAGCTCAGAATTCCTGTGGCTTGCTGCTCACATCTCCTCTCAGCCAGGAGGAACTAGAGTAGATGCTAACCACATTTTCTTGGCCTGGTTACGCCTCTCTCACACTGCTCTTTTGGCTATTTGGCAGTGCAAAACCTTCCAGGCAAGATCAGAAGATCGCTTTCAAGTCAACATGCATTCAAGACTGACTTCATTTACTTCAGTTTTTATACATGTTCTTTGTCTTATTATGCATGATTTTCAATTTAATATAAGTTTCTCTGTCTCTGAGACAACTTTCCTTTTCTGGTGACATCACCAAGCCCACTTATATTTTAGCGCCTCCCCCTCCAACAATTGGGTATGTAACACCCACTTTCCACAATGTGATAGATAAAAACATGTTCACATTTTCTCTTATTAAATGTCAAGTTTTATTAAATGTTTTTTTCATGTGTGGCTTCAATAACTCAGTAGCTTTTAAGGCTGTGACACACCAAGCCGATGTCAAAGAACTAGCGGTGACAAAAGCTGACTGTGTTGTCGCCTCATGTCAGCTGCATCTGGGCCAAAAAGCTGCGCTTGAACACACCAAAAGGAGATTATAAAAATGTTCACATATTGGAATGCTCAGAAAAGATGGCATAAAATTTGAACAGCCTTCTGTCTGTGCCGTCGTGACTTCTTTGCTCGCTTTCAGCTCTTTCGCTTTTATTCTGGTGCACTAACTAGCTTGCTAAACTGAACAGCCAATCAGAGTTATGTCTCTCACCGACGGCCCCGATGCCGATTTAGCCGTACACCTGCCGATGTAAGCCAGACTAGAGCCGATGTGTTGAACACGCCTCAAAAAGTAGCCCAACAGATGCTCACAGACGGCAGACCATCGGCTTGGTGTAAACATGTAAAACTACCAGCAACAAGCAACAAGATTTACTGCACATTATGAAAAATTGATTTTGGGCACTTGACAAACTATGAGCTGTTTGGTTTAGTTTATACACACACCCTTAAAGTGTATGACATTCAAAGACTGGAAAAAAAAGTGAACTTTCATGTTGATTTTTAGCATAGCTGTTTTAGAGCTAGCATATGTACTTCTTTCAGAAACACTCAAGCTTTTGCAATCGGCTTGCAAAGGGTTTATTCTAACATTCTCCCAGGGTGAAAAAACGCTTTGAAAGTAAATTTGCAAAAATAAACATTTCAACAGCACATAGCAGTAAAAACCACAGAGATATAAAACTGCATTTTTGGAGTTTTGCCTTCAGTAAAACAATTTACATTCCATACTTTATACTTTTTCCAAACAGCTGTAGATGCTGGAAGAACGTTCCCGCAATGTCAAAGGAATATCTTCTCTCTGTTCTCTGCTGTTCATGTCACCAGAATTCTGATCATGCAGATTCATGATGCCCCTGTGGGTCTTGCCGCACCATAAAATGGCATGACATGTATGTTGGGGATGCATGAAAACAGACACAGTGCTTTTACAAAGCCATTTACTGACATCAGACAACTGCTGTCTTGTCAGAGACAGAGACTTAGACCATTCTGGCAGCCCACCCTCTGCCTTGAACAAAAGTGCATTACTGGGACATCCCAGCTGCACTAGTCCCCACAGCTGCAGAAAGTACTGTGGTGTAGGGCAGCAGGTGGCCTGTCTCTCTGACGCCTCTCCAGAAACATGTTTATAGACTTGGACTAAGAGAAATTTAGATCAAGAGCTAAAAAGCTTTGCAAGGAACATTGTTCAGTGCTCACTCTCTACAGTATTTCATTGTTCGTAGTTAAATACTTGAGAATATGGAAACCAAAATAAACTTAATATGATATATAAGTAAAACGTAAATGGGCAAATCTCACAAAAACATGCAGAAGTTGCGTGTCACTTCAAAATCTAAAGGAAAAATAACTATTATTTAACTACTACGAATTTTTTGCATTGTGACATTATTTTCATGAAATTTAAGCAACCCCCCCACGCCCCAATATGTAATGTATCCAGATGTTTAACTTTTTTTGTAATTCCCATTATTCTCAATAGCTATGTTTCCATCCAAAGTTGCGAATTTAACTGTGCAAAATTGGAATATTGCATAAAACATTTGCGAATAAAGCAGCGTTTCCATCCCATGTGTTCAAGAGAACAGGAATTGGCTCAAAATATCTGTAACAAAAATGCAATCGGTCTGCAATCGGGGAAGCCACTATGACTCTTTTTTTTTTTTTTTTCCCCCTACATCATATTTGCATACTTTAACATTATTTTTTATTTAAATCAGTATTTTATCAAATTCAGTGCAGATACTATCAAATAATACCATGTACTTTGTAAATATATATTTGTGTAAAGTATAATTTCTTGTTTCATTCTTTCGGTTTAGAGGCGAAATATGACGTGTTCTTGACAGGTATTGTGAGAATCATCTGAATATGCTTGTTCAATTCAAGACAG
Source organism: Mylopharyngodon piceus (assembly GCA_039654765.1). Classification (NCBI taxonomy): domain Eukaryota; kingdom Metazoa; phylum Chordata; class Actinopteri; order Cypriniformes; family Xenocyprididae; genus Mylopharyngodon; species Mylopharyngodon piceus. Next base: position 3,533,957 of record CM077443.1, on the reverse strand, counting down.
ATCAACTTCATTGGTGTAAAAATGTGTTTTTCCTAAATCTAAATTATGGTGAGAGACAGAATGTGGGTCAGGAGGAGATGAAACAATAAACATTTTCATTCTTTTTTTTTTTTTGTTGTTGTTTTCCGTTTTGTATTAAATCTGTCATTACCAGCTTTAGTATGAGTAAAAATGGCTCTGAAACACACTGAGGTAAATTTAGTCACTTCCTGTCTAAAGACCCCCAGCCCCCCATTTGCTCTCCTGTGAGGGTAGAGTTTAAAAAAAAAAAAAGTGGGGGAAGAAAAGAAAGGGAAAAAATAGCAGACCTCACTGCTGCAGTCGGCCAATGAGGATAGCAGAACCGCAACAGGAAAAGGAGGAAGAGGAAAAAGAGGGAAAGAGAGAGCGATATTTTCATCCAGCTCCTCCCATGAAGTGAAGAGTTCGAGGGGGTGGGGAAGAAAACGGGGTAGACGCTACATCTGCGTTTGCTTTCAGTTGTCCCTGTCATATGTTATCGCAAACCCCATTTGTTTACCAATCAAGAGTGAGCGTGAAAAGCAACATTGTTTTGCGTTGATTTTGGTCGTCTCCGGAGTCATTTAACACTCTTTGATTTGTCAGATGAAAGAGACACTTTACACGCATTCTCAGTCAATTTTCTCATAAAGTCTGTGGATGAAAGGGCCGGTTTGTGTTTGAGAGCTGAACGCTGGTCATATCTCTTCTGCTAAAGTGCCATCTTTTTATTTGGTTTTACTACTTGCTTGTTCTTTGTTGTCTATCCAGAATTTAACAGCTTGAGGGGTTTTACTGAAACAATCTGCAGGCCATACTACCTAACCAACAGTGACATTATTGTTTTAGACAGGATTTTTCTTTACCCGGGTCTGATGGCTGTGACTCTTTAACTTATGTAATGTGGTAAATTAGTGTGGAAGCACATGTCTCTCGAGGACAGTATGGCTCTGGGCTTTCTCTCAGGCTCTCTGTCACTAAATAACTAAATAGTGCTCGCCTGTGACCGTCTGTTACCTATACACTAGGGTATTGTTTGCTGCAATTAAAGCTGCCATCCATATTCTTTGTAAAATGAGAATTCAGCTCTCGTTTCCTTGATTGGGACCTGGATTTTTGCTTGTGATTTGGAGATGACCCAAGATTCAAGTGGCCCATTGGAACGCTTAAGTCACAGCATGTCGAGACAAAGTAGTATTCTGACAAATTATACTTGGGCTTTTCTCCGAATTATTTTTCTGATCACCCTGTCGGGGTTTATTCTGAGATAACAACGGGCTGGATGTACATTATTCCTTACTATCCCTAACAAATGAGAATTATCGTAAAGTGTTACCATTTGACCTCTTTTATTTGTGCATGCTAAAGAAAAACAGTTGCAAAACTCCACTGTAAAACTAACGTGGGTTGGATTTTGTATATATTTAAAAAGTCCAAATTGCTTCATTTAGTGTTCGGCAGTGCTATCTTAAGTACGCCGTGCCTTTTACAATTTGGTCTCCGAATCCAAGTCCAAAATGAATATCCCAAACAAACTGCCTTAAAAAAAAAAAAAAAAAAGTATAATATGTTTGCATGGCCACTTTAATATTCTCTAAAACTGGCTCCTGGCAGCAGCAGCCCATACAGTTCCCCAACCACAAGAACTCCACACAGGGGTTCCATCCTGGCAAAAACAGAGGAGTCTTTGATTGGGGGAACATTCAGCTCCCAGCCGTCTGTTTTAATAAGAAATAGGGAAATGAGGGGAGAAATACGGGGAATAAGAAAACGAATGTCTGTTTGGGTACAGATTAATAAGGACTTGAAGCTTCACATGGAGCCAAGGGAAATAAGACGTGCACCCAGAGCATTCCATTCAGATGAAACCCTAAAGACTTTTTTTTGGGTCAACGCAGACCATTTTCATTCTGACTGAAGCTTTAAGCCAGTAGAGGCAGCAAACAGAATTTGTATAAAGTTCCCAACCACTGCCACATCTGCCATTGGTCAGGCAAACAGAGAGCCCCGCCCCAAACTCACGCCATTGGTTGAGCCAGAATTTGATATGACAAACACAAACAACTCAACACAGCAATGATTTGAAAGTGCCACAGAGGTAAGTGAAGCAACAAATGATTTACGTAAAGGGACAGTGCACTCAAAAAGGAAGATTGTGTCATAATTTACTCATCCTCATTTCATGGAACATAAAAGAAGATTTTTTTGCGAATTGTCCCTACAATAGAAGTCAATCGGGTCCAATGTTGTTTGGTTCCCAACATTCTTCAAAATATCTTCTTTTATGTTCCACAGAAGAAAGAAAATCATACAGGTTTGGAACGAAATGAGGATGATTAAATTATGATACAATTTAATTGTCAGCATCCTCATGTCAATGTAACTGTCAACATCCTCATGTTGTTTAACATTGTGTCCGCAGATGGATGTTGCATGACAGCTTGCTGGTTTTATCAGCATCCTGAACTATGTTTTTAAGATGTATCGGGTTAAAAAAGTGTTAAACCTTTAAAAATGCAACTTAAGGCTTGTGTCCTTCAGTTACACTCCATCTAGCTGAACTAGAATGCATCTTGTAGTTCTTTCTGCACATTAAACTAGGTTTAAAAAAGATTTACATCGAAAAAACGACACACTGCACATTTAAATGAACTTTAGGTTGCCAATATTAAAAATGACACTGTTTGGGCTAAAGGAGATTTTCATTAAAATATGCCCTATCACGAATGATGTCACTATTATACTCACTAAAATGTTTTTGTTAAACTACTGAAGACTAAACATCAGTCACATTATATTAAGTGCATATCTTCTGTGTGATTCTGTTTGCTCGTGGCACACTGAACCATGTGTAATTTTAGATGATGGAAAATGAAGACATACCAACAACTTTGGGTAGTTTCTGTCTCCTCAGAGGGATTCTGGGCAGTTTGGTGCTGATTCGACTGAATCCACCACAGAGGATTATTTTGGCCTTCTTGCTGTTGGTGGAGTTTTCCTGGTCAGGGCTGAAAGAGGAAGGGTGACGTTAGACCAACATTACACTGCCCTGAAATGGATTATATATTGTTGGTGTGTTAGTGTAGAGCGATAGACTTGTAGCATAAACAACACACACCATCAAACCATAGAGATTATAGATTTGATGTTCAAAAGAAGGAGAAATGTAAGGATTTATCTGCCTCACGGGCAAACTGAGGAAATCTAGGCTCAGTTGGTCTTACGTTCTTTAGTTTTCCAGCCATTTAGAAAAGGTGGAAAGTTTAAGAAAACAGCCGACTGTGATTTCTAGAACACGAGAGTCTTGAGTTTTCCCGACTGACTGCAGAGAACAGAGGAGGCTTTCACTTCAGCGAGCTGTGAACAATTCTGATGACAGGCTTTGTTAAAAGATGTTCTTTGCCAGGGGCGAGTTTGAGATGGACACAATGGCCACGTTCACACCGCCTCTGCAGAAAATGGGTGTCAGTCCAGTTTTACAGCACTAAATCCGGTTACGTTCACATACAGTTTATGTGAGCAGTACCGCTCTACACTAGTTGTTTAAAAAGCATGTTGTTGGTTAATTAAGATTTGACAGATGAACTCATGCCTTGACTCGTTTATTAAATAGTCTTGTAATAATTATGATGAAACTTATTTGGTATTTATATATGTATGTATGTGTATATATATATTATTTTTTAGTTTTATTCAGCACAGCTGCATTGATCTAATGTGACAGTAAAAACATTTTTATGCTTACAAAAGATTTTGAATAAATGCTTTCTATTCATCAAAAAAAGTTTCTTAAGCATCAAATCAGCATATTAGAATGATTTCTGAAGGGTCATGTGACACTGAAGACTGGAGTAATGATCACAGGAATAAATTTGATTTTAAAATATATTTAAATAGAAAATATTTATTTCATATTGTAATAATATTTCACAATACTACAATTTTTATTGTATTTTTGTCAAATAAATAGTGTATAATGAATGTAAGGAAGCTTGTTTCCACCACGGAATAAAATTTTAAAAGATAATTGCAAATTTTATCTCACAATTCTGACTTTTTTCTCAGAATCGTGAGATATAAACTCAAAATTGCGAGAAATAATTCACAATTCTGACTTTTTTGCCCAATTGTGAGTTTATATCTCGCAACTCTTCTTTTCTCAGAATTGTGAGATATAAACTCGCAATTGTGAGTTATAAAGTCCAATTCTGATGGGGAAAAAAATACTTTTTTTCTCAGAATTGTGACTTTATATCTCGCAATTCGGACTTTATATCTCGCAATTCGGACTTTGTAACTCGCAATAGCGAGTTTATATCACACAATTCTGAGAAAAAAAGTCAGAATTGAGAGATGTAAACTTGTAATTGCGAAAAAAAGTCAAAATTGTCAGAAAATGTCACAATTACCTTTTTTATTTTTTATTCAGTGGTGGAAACAAGCTTCTGATGAATATGATACCCTGAAATTGAAAAATATATATATATTTCTGATTATTTAATTGGGGTAGTTTATCTGACACACTCAATACATTTTAAATTTACTTAGAATTTTTAAAAAAAATTACTAGCCAAATTTTGATAAACCACTCAAACAGTCAAAGCATCCTATGTATGAATGATTAGAATTCATTAACACGTTTAACTATCAAATCTGAGGTTTACAAAACATTTGTGAATCCAGAGGAAAGTATTCGGGGAAAGTCCATTTTACGAAACCCTTCATAAAATCTACAAATAACTTACTTGTGATGGTCTCAGCACAATAAACTGTAACTGGAGAAAGTGTTTTAACCTTTAAATTTTAATTTAAAAGGTTGAGACTGACTTGACTGAGAAACTAGTGTTGATTTTCACTCACTTGCGGTTGTCTTTGTTGCTACAGAGGAAGCAGCAGCACAGCAGAGACAGAAGAACCACCAGCAGGAATGTTACCAGCGTTCCCGCAGCTATTACTCCCATCCGCTGATTAGGATCTGAGAGAGACAGATGGAGAGTGTAAAATTTGCAATATAAAAATGGCAATAACACGTGTGTATTCAATTGTTTCATGTAACAGCTTTTTTCAGGAGAGATGGAGGCTGTTCAGTGAAAACATGGCTGCAGTAGGAGACCAAAGTACAATTGAGGAGTGCAGAACAACAGGTAAGACCTTCTTCTAAATGCTCAAAGTTTAAGAAGTAATTGAAAATATAGAATTTCTAAAAGTTTTTCATTTTCGAATCTGAAACGGGGTAATGTACAGTCAGCTGATCTTTATCACAAAATAAACTCTGACAAGATGAGGACTATGACCACTTAGTAAATAAATAAATAAATTGACATGAAATTGGTTGAAGGACAATTATACAATTTAGTGGTCAAAAAAAAATGCAGTGATAATGAAGATTACACACTATAAAAGTTAATGAACTTTTTAAACACATTGCAGAATGCCAAATTTGACCAGACTCTATTAAATGCAAATATCTAACATTCAAACTAAGAATAAAGTAACATTATTGCACATGGCATTTCACATTAAACAGTGTTCAAATGTTCTTGAATCTTGCCTGCTAAAGAACACGGTACAGAAATTAACCAACTCAAAAAGCAACTTTTTTTCTTGCCTGAACAAACCTCATTGATTTTTAAAGAAATTAATTATTTTTAACTTTTTTAATGCAGTGATACTGAAGTTTACACAGCATAAAGGTTAATGAACTTTATAAGTACCCGGCAGAATCCCACAATTGACCAATCAGAATCAAGTCTTCCTGAGAGCTGTGTAACAGTTTCACATATTTTCAAATTTATACTAAGAATGATTTCATGTTGCATCATTGCAAATGGCATTTCCCATTAAACAGCTTTTACATGATCTTGAGTTTTTTTTTTTTTTTTCATGCTAAAGAACATTGTACCGAAATTAAATGAAATGTACTTGAAATTCCCACACCAGTTCAGGAGTTTAAGAGCTAGCAGTTGTGTCCTGTGAGTTGCAGGAAGTCAGCCAGTGGCTTCTTTGCATCTGTTGCCAACAGGCATTATCACTGGAGCATAATGTGTGGCCATTTGGCTCTTCCGTTCATAAACAAAGACAGGGATGGGATGCTTAACTTGGCACTGCTGACAATGAAGAATTTCTGCTGTTTGGATGCACCATATTTTTCGTCTGGATCATCCAAGGCCAATTATTATTTCAATATGCATATGTTGTGTCATTTTTAATATTTAAGCAACATTTAAAAAAAGTCCAATGGTTAAACTTAAACCCAGATAAACACAACCAGCAGGCCAAACACAAATGTTTATAATAAACTGTGTATTAAAGGGTTAGTTCTCCCAAAAATGAAATTTCTGTCTTTAATTACTCACCCTCATGTCGTTCCAAACCCGTAAGACTTCGGAACACAAATTAAGATATTTTTGATTAAATCCAAGGTTTTTTTTATCCCCCAATAGAAAGCAATATAATTACCATCATTCAAAGTCCTGGGGGCGTATTATAGAAAGATCTTAACTTCAGAATCCTATCTTATCTGTTTGGTAACCATGGCAATTTCAGTTAGGACCTCGTTTAGGACAAACACTATTACAGAATGACATTTCTTAAGTGCATAATCTTATCTTAACTATGGATAGGAAACAGGTATTACAGAAGCATCCTAACTCGACAGAAAATCCTAAAAGCTGTCTTAACTTTAGGACAACCCCACTGGTGTCCTAACTTCAAACCTTTTTGAAATCCAACGGTAAAAATCACAGTACAAAAGCCCTTTCGAGAATGCCGTTACATTTGTTAATTATACAAGACAGGGCAGACTTTTGGAGGACCCAGAGGATGTGCTGTGCTTTGATGATAAAATATTTCCTTATCTTCGTGAGTGAGCGAAGGTTAAAACTTGCCGAATAAAAGAGACGTTAACGTTACCTTTTCACTTGAACTTTCAATATCTGCCGCACTGAAATTAAAAGCGCGCCGTGGTTTCTCCATTTTGATGTTAGGTTTACCTCAGAATCAGTCTGCGCGTCGTTGCGCTTGATAACAGACCTGACAGTTGATTACCGAACTCGATGGAGCAGTTTAAGATTTCCTAACTACAGATAAGATGAGATTTTGTAAGATAGGATAAGAATCCTAAATCAAGTTAAGATTTGCTTCTGTTAAGATTTTTTGTGAAAAATCCTAAATTAAGTTATCATATCTTAAGTTAAGACCTAAGATAGAAAATTTCTGTAATACGCCCCAAATGTAGCAAAGACATCGTTAAAATAGTCAGCGTGACTACAGTGGTTCAACCTTAATGTTATGAAGTGATAAGAATACTTTTTGTGCGCAAAAACAAAACAAAAATAACGACATAATTCAACAATTCTTCTCTCCCCTGTCATTCTCCTACGCTGTTTACGTTGTATAGACAGTGCAGTGCTTCCAGGTTCTACGTCAGAATGCCGAAAATAGTCACGTTGACTATTTTAATGATGTATTTACTACTTTTCTGGATCTTGAATGTGGTAATTACATTGCTTTCTATCATCAAAAATATCTTAATTTGTGTTCCGAAGATGAATGAAGGTCTTACAGGTTTGGAACGACATGAGGGTGAGTAATTAATGACAGAAATTTAATTTTTTGGTGAACTAACCCTTTAATGAGGCCATATTATGCCCTTTTTCAGAGTCTTTATTTTGTTTTGGGGGTCTACTACAATATTATTTCATGCTTGAATGTTCAAAAATCATTATTTTCCCCTTATTTTATATTGTTGCAGCACCTCTCTTGGCAGTTTGTTAGTAACGCACTGTTTAGTTCCTGTCTCTATGAAGCCCCTCCTTCTGAAAAGTGCAATGTTCACTGATTGGTCGGCTGGACCAGTGTGTTGTGATTGGTCAACTGCTTTGTTTCGGAAATGTCACGTCCCTTACCATAACCACAACACACTATTAATTAGGGATGTGCAACAGCGACCGAGTACTCGAGTACTCGACCGTGACAGCGACGATCGATCATGTAAACGATGATCGAAATGTATGTTTTCTTTTTTCTCCTGATTGGTTATAGCAACACTTTGGGCGGCGCCCTGAGCTCCGATTGTTTGGCTTTCCACAGCATGCGTCAAAAGACGTGAGAAGAGAGAGAATGGCCTCGAAGTCACGTAGTGATGTCTAGTTTCACTTTGACAAGATAGATGAAAATACAGTTCAGTACAAGCTGTGCAGCGCCAAGCTTTTATCTTGTGCTGAAAATATCCTTTAAATTCTATTCATAATTAATTTAGGAATAATCATCGGTGATTTTCATACTGTAAAATAACGTTTTGGTTGATCAGAAAGTGCAAATTGAATCCAAAATATTAGTGACACTTTTTAAAGTACAATCGGAGTTACACTTTCGGTCAAGCTCACGTTTGCATTCGCAAACCTTTTGCAGATGAAAGTTGTAATAGCTACATCTGATTAATCTACTATAGGATGCGTTGGGTCGGGATATCAACATTTATTAAGATGCTGAATGCGCTGCATATTAGTGTTTAGTTTCATGCACAAATGCAATGCCCGATATTGACTGAGTTATTTGAGATGGTCATATTGCTTTTAGATGTTTCTTTTAAAAAAAAATAAAAATACTGATGTTATAATAATGCAGAAGTGCATTTTTCGTCATATTTGTTAAATGGCATAATTCAAATCAATCTAACACTGTTCTAATCACGTTTTCATAGACAGGTTTTCATGTCATATTTTTATTTTAAATATTCATTTTCCTAACAGTCTTCAGATATTTTCATTATCTCCATGACGGCCATGCCCCGCCCCCCGCACACGCCCCGCCCCGCCCCCCGAGTACTCGATTAACCGTTTTTGAAACCTATCTATGATCGAAATGAAAAATTGCCAAAAATGCCCATCCCTACTATTAATGCGACTCAACCAGATCACATCTCTTTATTTTGCATATGCCTTGAGCGTTATGTAAATGAGGAATATTGTAACGTACGTTTCCGAATGAAAAATCAAGACTCCAATCGAGGCATTTCAGGGAGTTCAGATACAGTGCTTACTGATATAGAGAATAACTCCCTTTGGAATGATTTTGTGCTTTGTAACTTTGCTTTTTTCATGCTCAAACAGCAACATTACACACTAAAGAACGTTGAAAATGTAAAAAAACATAATAGGTCCTATTTAAGTGCATAGTTTATTTAAATGCACTTGAAATCTGTGCAGCAATTTTGTCAAACAGAGGTACAAGTCGAAATTATTTTCAGCTGAACCCAAATTCGCCTTTCATAATATTTCTTGTGCAAACATTTGCTATTGAAAAACCAACAGTCAAAGCGTAATAACTAATGACAACCTTTTTGACTCTTTGATTTGAGCTCCAGGCTCACAGAAGTGTTGAGCTCAGTCTGGGTGTAGCGTGAGGTGTGGGGACATCCACACATGTCCTGAAAGCACAGCTGCATTTGAGGAAGGCCTCACAAAGGTCGGCCATGATGACATCATTACTGCCTTCACTCAGGTCTCTGTGAAACCTCTCCTGACCCACACCTTTCCTCATCACTCTCTCTCTCTCTCTTCCTGTAGTATTTCTCTCAGCTGTGTGAAACAACCCCGGCTCCCACTAACTCTGCGAGCAGGCAGGAAAAGAGCCAAAAAACACAGCCGTGAAAATAAGACACCACTCTGGAAACACCATCAAGGCCGCCATGTTAAACTGCTGCTGTCTACGGCAGTGACCTACATAGTGAGGACTACGCAGGCATGTTACAAATAACAGCTGTGTTTCTTTTGCCTGCACAACAAGTTTCTCATTGTTTTTTAAGAGAAATGAATGATCTGTAACTCTTTTTGTCTATTTAATCCAGTGACATTTGAAGATTATGCTGCATTAAAATGAATGAACTTCATAAATACACTCCTAGAGATGGCAATAGTGATGACTTAAATTTCAAGTCTGTGTCTCACGCAAAGCAATCAAATGGCTTTAACAACTTTGAATAAAATGCACAAATCCGAATTCGAATTTTACCATTTAAAATGTATTAGCAATGTTCAGATAAGATACATTTTAAGATAAAAGTAAATTGATAAGATTATAAGACTTTTCAGAGAATATATATCTTGGAAATAAATCCTTTTTTTTTTTTTTTTTTTACCGCATTAGCAGTTTTTTATTATTATTGTTTTAAATATAAACTTAAAAAGATTTGCTTAACAAGACAAAAAGATGTTGTCAATGGGGTAAGAAAATACATTTCAAAATATATAGGATGTTTAGATATTTTTAATGGAAAAAAAGGTCAGTAAAAAAGGGTCAGTATTTTTTTTTTTTTTTTTTTAGGTTTTTGAAATAGTCTCTAATGCTCACCAAGGCTGCATTTATTAGATAAAAAATACAGTAAAAACAGTAATATTGTGAAATAATATTACAATTTAAAAGAACTGTTTTCTGTTTGAATATATTGAAAATGTAATTTATTCATGTGATGTCAAAGCTGAATTTTCAGCATTATTATTCCAGTCTTCAGTGTCGCATGATCCTTCAGAAATCATTCTAATATGATGATTTGCTTCTTAAGAAATATTTCTTATTATTATCAATGTTGAAAACATGTTGCTTTCTAATATTCCTAATATTTTGTGGAAAGTGATACATTTTTCAGGATTCTTTGATGAATAGAAAGTTAAAATGACCAGCATTTATTTGAAATAGAAATATTTTGTATTATTATAAATGTATTTACTGTCATTTTTGATCAAATGTATCCTTGCTGAATAAAAGTATTCATTTCTTTAAAAAAATGCTTATAGATATCAGACATCTGCCAGGATAGTTGTGCTGCATTTGCTGGATTTAAAAATTTTAGTAACCGACACGCTTGCAAATCCGTTGCGAGTCAAAAGGTTGAATTTTGAGTTGACCTCTGTGTCAACTGGGCAGCAATTCCTCCCTCCCTTTACGTAATGGAAAATATGACTGCTTTTGGACCCCACAAGTATGCCTCAACACTTCACAAGTTCTTTTGTGTCTCCATAGCAAATGGCACAACAAAGCTTGAGAAATTACATTGAATTTTTCCAAAGAGAGACAGGAAGGGTTTCTTACATAGATTGCAGGCCCCTGACACTGGGTTGCAGTTCTTATCGTGACATGGACAGGTCTGGGCACAGTTCACTCCGTACTGACCGAACTCACAGGTCAGGTTGCAGCTAAAATGAAAAGAAATGCAAAGAGCACTGAGAAAGAGAGTCAATACAAGCATTGTGTACAAAAGCAACAAGAGTTTCCAGTGAAAATGGAACAAGGTAGTTTGGGGAATTACGGGCAATTATGTAGATATTGGCAATGCAAATCCAAAAACAGAAAAGAGGAATGAGCATTTATAATAAATGAAACAAACATAGAAATTCTCATTAAAAGTCATTGAACTGAAACTGACGAAATATTTAAAATATCTTTCAGAGAAAACGGAAGTATTGCGTAAAAAATACATTTTATTTTAATGTGTTTTCTGCTCTTGTCTTCAATTAAGTGGTTTCATCAATTGAAGATAATATGCAGATTTAAGAGCAGTTTGTGGTCAATAATTAGATAGATTTAAATAATCTCATCAACTAAGTGAAATAAACTAATTTGGCATTTCCTAAAGGAACCATTTGCAGGTTAATATGCAAATATTACAAGGATATCATTTTAGATTTTGAATGCTGAACATTCTAACCATTTTCATCTATCCATCCACCCATCCATCCATCCGTGACAGTAAAGTCGTATAATGTTACAAAAGATTTCTATTTCAAATAAATGCTGATCTTTTAAACTTTTCATTCATCAAAGAGTTTCTACAAAAATATTAAGCAGCACAACTGTTTTCAACATTGATAATAATAAGAATGTTTCATGAGCAGCAAATCAGCATATTAGAATGATTTCTGAAGGATCATGTGACACTGAAGACTGGAGTAATGATGCTTTTGTTGCAGGCTCATCAATATTATTCTCCTTCAATGTTTTGTAATTATAGATTATGTTGAATTTGTGTTTACCCTAAGTATCATCATGTCTTTTTATGATGGACATGTTCAATTTACAAAGAACCAATGCACATTTAAACAGGTTTGGTCTCCTGTTTAGCACAATGCAATTTGTTTAAAGTTACTCATCTTTAAACCATTTAGAATGACCCTTTGTTTATTGTTTGATTCATTCGTTAATGAAAACAGGCCTAGGTATCAAGATGACCTAAATAGGTGCGTGACTCAGAGATGTGACTTACTATGTCCCATAGAAGCCTGGGTCACAGAGACACTCTCCTGTGGCAAAATGGCAGTCTCCATTAAAACAATGGCTGCAGTCTTTTTCACAGTTTTCTCCATAGGTGCCGTTAGGACAGCGCACATCACAGCTAAACAAAGAGAAAAAAGAAGATGTTATACAAACAGACTGAGAATCAAATCATCAATTCAAAGGTCAATTCAAAAAAATACTTAAGGAGCAATAAACTTTGAGAGGTGAATTCACTAAAATGCTTTGCGCACTTCCACTTGGGTATGATGTTTTATTGCAAAAACCTGTTTTATTCACTAATCACATGCAGTTCATTTTAAAAAGGTTTCTATTTCACATAAATGCTGTTCTTATAAGCTCTCTATTCATTAAAGAATAATGAAAAAATGTGAGTTTCCACAAAAAACAGTTCTCAACATTGATACTAATAAGAAATGTTTGTTGAGCAGCAAATCTGAATGATTTCTGAAGGATCATGTGACACTGAAGACTGGAGTAATGATGCTGAAAATTCAGCTTTGCATCACAGGAATAAATTACATTTTAAAATATATTATAATAGAAAACAGCCATTTTAAATTGTAATAATTTACTACCTTTCTGGGTCGAATTAACAGTAATTATTTTATAACTGTCATCTACAATGGGGTTCACTGTCAGCCAAAGATCCATACCGATCTCCAATCCAGCCGGGATTGCAGTGAGAACACTTCCCATCGATGCGGTTGCAGAAGTGACCGTCTTTGCACGGCGGACACTGATCTTTACAGTTCTCTCCGAAGTATCCCTGCAAACACATCTGATCACATTTTGTCCCGTTCCAGCCGCTCTCACACGTTACACATCGACCGTCCGTCACCTTACAGGGCTGCTGGCCTTTACAGTGGCCACATCTGAATCAACGGCAAAAAGAAAAGACCAGGATGGGTATGATCAGTCAAAAAAAGAAGAGAGCAAGTTATGGCATTAAAATCAAGAACATATAAAGCTCTGAATACAAAATATTCTGGAATCATCAAAAATTTTTGGTCACACTTTATTTTGATCGTCCACTTTAGACATTCTACTCACTATAAGTAACTTTGCAACTACATTTCAACTAACTAATGAATTTGCAACTACATGTCAACAAACTCTCATTATAGTGTTGTCAAAAATATCGATATTTCGATATGTATCGATACTGAATAATCTGAAAACGGTTCCAATACTCCTTTTCTGCAGTATTGATACACTGATACCAGCTACGCATTCTCGCTCTTTCTTCTTTCCGATGGCGAATTGACACACACCGCCTCCTCTCACTCACTCACTCATCTCATTCACTCCGGTTGAATAGTGCTTGTATTGTATTGCTCATGATTTTCTCATTCCCGCAGGTTTCGCGCTCGCTCACACCAAAAGCCACCTCTCAAACAGCTTGTGAGTACCAAATTGACTTCTTTTTCATGGCTTATTGCACTTAAACGGTCAAATACATTCAAAATTATGCCAAAATGCCCATCTTGCCAAGTATTCTGGTAAACAGTCAGTTTTGTAATGCAAATAGTTGAGATAAAAAACTAATGTTGTGTTACCCAAATTATCAAAAAATTATAAGATAACAAATTATCTGTATAGCGGTATATATGGCAGTTTTCCCTGTGGTATCGAAAATGGTAACGAATATCGATATTTTTCAAGGTATCGTATCGAAGTTAGAAATTCCAGTATCGTGACAACACTACATTAGAGTATTAGTAGACTGTTAGGTTAGGGTTCGGGTTAGAAGAATAAGTCTCCAAAGCTCACCAAGATGCTTTTAGTTGATCAAAAATACAGTAAAAACAGTAATATTTTTTGCTGAACTTTCAGCAGCCATTGCTCCAGTCTTCAGTGTCACATGATCCTTCAGAAATCATTAATTTCTTATTATTATCAAAGTTGAAAACAGTTTTTGTCTTTACTGTCACTTTGAATTTTAGTATTAATTTATTTATTTAAAAAAAAAAAAAAAAGTCTTACCCCAAACTTTTGAATGATAGTGTATCATGGTTTCCTCAAAAATATTAAGCAGCAAAAACTGTTTTCAACAATGATAATAATCAGAAATGTTTCTTGAACAGCAAAACAGCATATTAGAATGATTTCTGAAGGATCATGTGACACTAAGAGCCTGGAGTAATGATGCTGAAAATTCAGCTTTGCATCAGAGAAATAAATTACATTTTCAAATATATTCACATAGAAAACAGTTCTTTTAATTTGTAATACTTTTTCACAATATTACAGGGTTTTTTTTATGGTATTTTGGATCAATGCAGCATTGGTGAGCATAAGAGTCTTTTTTCAAAAACATTAAATGATTCCAAACTTCTGGCCAGTAGTCTATTTTTCCTCACCTGTTTTTGCAGTTCTGTCCGTAGAGCCCAGCTGGACATGGCTCCCGGCATAGCTTTCCTCTGTATCCGGGTTTACAGGTACACGATCCATCTGCCGGGTTACACTTCCCATGCACGCACTGACAGTACCGCTCGCAATGTTGACCCCAAAGCCTCTCCCTACACTGACATCGGCCTGTAAACTGCTCACAAGGCGAGTTATTACACAGACACTGAGCACCGCAATTACGGCCGTACCAGCCAGGGTTGCAGATGCACCGGCCCGTGCTCTGATCGCACACCGAGTTGATGCTGCAGTAGCAGTTGTTGTTGCACTGAGGTCCCCAGTAACCAGCATGGCAGGTGCATTTTCCCGTCTCCTGGTCACATTTCCCTTTCTGACAGTTGCAGGGCTTCTCGCAGTTTTCACCCCAGCGGTTGGGGTAGCATGTGCATTTCCCGGTCACGTCGTCACATTTACCATTAGGGTGGCATGTGCACATGCCCTTGCAGTCCGGACCCCAGAACTGAGCGGGACACTCTAGGGGAGTCAAAAAAATGCACAGGTTGTAGTTTACAGGAAAAAGAAACATGTTTATTCAAATTACGAATGACTTACTTCTAGCTTCTGACCAAGGCTGTATCTCAATACTAGTGATACTTGATCTCAGTGCTGCGTTCGACAATATAGATCATAAAATAGATCGACTACAAAATTACACTGGTATTCAGGGACAGGCATTAAGGTGGTTTAGATCGCACCTATCAGACTGTTACCATTTTGTATATTTAAACGGGAAAAAATCTAAGATGACATCAGTAAATTATGGAGTGCTGCAAGGATCTGTGCCCTCTGCTATTTTCAATATATATACTGCCACTTGGTAATATTATATGAAAACATGAAATTAGTTTCCACTGCTATGCTGATGATACTCAGTTATATATTTATGCATTGTTTAAATGTTTGCTTGGCATGTGAGAACCAATGAGGTTCATTCTTGTGTTACGCAGCATGTTTGAGCTTCCGCAAGAGGTTTGTTCTCACGCATCAAGCAGGTTCGGTTGAGCTTCTGTTTATGTTCACTGATCAATGTTTATATGTGAATAAAAGCCCAAATTACATCTGTTCATCATATAAAGTGATCATGTCTCACAGAAAATTTTGACTAAACCGCTCAATTCATATGGATTCGTTTTACGATCTCTTTATTAACTTTTTGAAGCGTCAAAGTGTCAGTTGCGTAGCTGTCTATGGAGGGACAGAAAGCTCTCAGTTTTCATCAAAAAGATCTTTATTTGTGTTCCGAAGATGAACCAAAGTCTTACGGGTTTGGAACGACATGAGGGTGAGTAATTATTGACAGAATTTTCACTTTTTGGGTTAAAAAAGTGAATATACTATACTATACTGCTTGTGCAGTATAGTTAACGATTTAACAGTCAGCAGGTTTCATGAGTTTCATGACAGAACTTGGTATATATCTGCTAAAAGTTTTTGTCAGTTTTTAGGAGTGCATTAGCATTTAGACATCAAAGCTAACTGAAGGGCAAAAATAAGTTTTTAATTACTAAAATTAGTTACTTTAATCTGAAAAAGACAAAAAGCATCTCACTTGTGTCACAACTTGCCCCAAAATATCCATGACGACAGCGGCATTCGTTCGGACGGACACACACCTCGTTCTCATTACAAGTGAAGTTGCCTTCGCAAAGAGCTGAGGAGACAAGGACATAGTCAAGATATAAATCAAGTAGCATGACACTCAGGAAGTGATCTAACATACAGGAAATGACACTTACGTGTTAAACACTCTTCACCTTGCTGCGCCCATCCGCTGCAACACGTAACCCCTGATGACCTGATGATAAGATGACAAATTAAGATAAAATTATCAAGATAAAAGCATTGGCTTATTAGTTAATCTATACAACATTTAGCTGATATCTTGAAGGACAACTGATCATTAAACGTTTGAGTCAGCATATTTTGCAAATGCCTTGACCAACGTTTCAACTGTCCGTGAGAGATTTAAGCATGTGGCTCATGAGGAATATTGCAAATGTCTGGGTGCCATCTGTAGCTTCTTCTGAGCTTCACAAGCGCAGATGTTTCAGATAGCAAACCCGCATCCACTCGCACAAACACAAGCGTAAGCATTCATTCCATTCTCCACCCAGAGACAGACAGCAGTCATGCGAACCAGACATGCTGTTTGAAGCGATAACTTCATTGAATTGTCAGATGTGGAGAAACAATGAGTGGCTGGAGCCAAAATAAGGCCACAGCCTGATGTGATTAGTAATGCAAATGTCCTGCATTAAGCCAGTAAGTCAATCTAATAAACAGTCTGGACTTCAGTATAAACAGATATTTAGAGAACGCTTTGAAAATGCTTGTTGGAATATTCAGTTGAACTTATTTAAAGGATTAGTTCACTTCAGAATTAAAATTTCCTGACAATTTACTCACCCCCATGTCATCCAAGATGTTTATGTCTTTCTTTCTGTAGTCGAAAATAAATTATGGTTTTTGAGGAAAACATTCCAGGATTTTTCTCCATATAGTGGACTTCAACAGGGTTCAACAGGTTGAAGGTCCAAATTGCAGTTTCAGTGCAGCTTCAAAGGGCTCTACACAATCCGAGCCGAGCAAGTGTTTACAAAGCGAACATGCAAAGACTAGGTCAAACGGTCTTTACAATAAAAGGTAAAACAACAATGTTGGAGGAGAAAATGAGATGGAGTTTTTCGCCCTACCGCGGTACTTCCGCCTACGTCACGCGTGACTTTCAAACATGATTACGTAATGTGTGGCGCATCGCAGAGCTAGTGCAAGATGAGCATTTGTGGTTAAAAAGTATATAATTTTTTTTTTTTTTTTTTGGAAAAAGACCGATTGTTTCGCTAGATAAGACCCTTATCCCTCATCTGGGATCATGTACTCAAAACTACAATTTGTTCAACCCGTTGAACCCTGTTTAAGTCCATTATATGGAGAAAAATCCTGGAATGTTTTCTTCAAAAACCATAATTTCTTTTCGACTTAAGAAAGAAAGACATAAACATCTTGGATGACATGGGGGTAAGTAAATTGTCAGGAAATTTTAATTCTGAAATGAACTAATCCTTTAAATACAATGTTGTTCTGAAACCACAATATAGCTTTTTGTGTGGAACAGATTGAAATTTGTGTCACTGAAAATCTCTGAATTTTTAGCTCTCAGATGTCATTGGCAGTTCTTCATATGCACCAGATTTGAATATAAATTTTCAGTGATTAATGACTTAAATTTGGTTCATTCCTCACATGAAGCTATCATACTGCTTCAGAGGAATTAAAATAAGTCATAACATCTCCTTCGTGTTCCACAGAAGAAAGTAAGTCATATGGGTTTGGAACGACATGAGTGAGTAAATAATGACAGAATTTTCATTTTTTTGGTGTGAATTGCCCTTTTAATCCATCACATATGATCCCGGTGGAATTTTTCATGTGTCTGTGGTGGATGTTTTATTCAAAGCATCTCACAACAGGCCTGCTGCAGCAACTTATTGTTGCATGCCTTTCTTTTGACAGAAAATCGTGGGAGGAAGAGGGAGAAATGGGTTTGGGACACAATGAGGACCTGATTCAAACCTGTCTCCCATATGAGCACCCCAGCACAATGTGCCTAAAAGTTTCGACATGTTTGTAGACTAATACACTACCTTTCGAAAGTTTGGGGTCGGTAAGATTTTTTTTTTTTTTTTTTTCAGCAAAGAAGCATTAAATTGTTCAAAAGTCACAGTAAAGACATTTGAAATGTCACAAAAGGTTTCTGTTTCAAATAAATGCTGTTCTTTTGAACTTTTTATCAAAGAATCCTGAAAAAATGTATCATGGTTTCCAAAACTATTTTAAGCAGCACAACTATTTTTAACATTTATAACAGTAAGAAATGTTTCTTGAGCAGCATATTAGCAAATTAGAATGATTTCTGACGGATCATGTGATGCTGAAGACTGTCAAATAGAAAATACAAAATGCAGCCTCGGTAAGACTAAAAAAAGCTTACCAACTTTTGAATGGTAGTGTATATCAAGCGATTCAGTGGATATGTGTGTGCTGCAGTTTCATTTAAAGACTCTCAAACATTCCATGCATAAAAAAAAAAAAAACATTTTTTTTTTAAACATTTCAAATTATCCCTGCTATCTCTACTTCGAGTGGCTTCCCCTTAAAATTTAATACTCTCTAAGTGCTTGTTAGATACAAGACATACGCCGCCCCTCATATTTCGCCACATGTGACCTCTGAGAGGCCTTGTCCACACTTTGGCTTCCTCTGAAGCGTGGGGGCCGCTCTCTGCCTTCAGTCAGAGTTTGTTTAGCCTATGTGTGCGTGTCTTACCCAGACGTGATCTACACCACAGCCCTGACTTCTCTGCTCTGTGTCAAACCGAACATACACACCACAGAGAGAACGTGAAGCTAGGGCCGCGGATGAAAGCTTAAACAAATGGAAATTGAGCATCAGTCAACAGCTGGGGGGCCAAACTTGATTCAGCAACAATAAAGTCCTGTGTGGAAATTCTGAGAACGTGAACTTCCTGACGATGTCTGTTGTTGGTGAGAATCTGTGTTTGTTAATACACATTAGATTGTATCTGGTGGTTTCCATTTTGATCTACAGTACAGTGATAGCCATCTGGAGCCAGTAATCGCAAAGTAAACAAACTTTAAACAACCGGGTAAACCATTCAGCCCTTAACACTGCTTGTAGAATTCCCCTAAAATGCCTGCTGAGCCTCAATGCAACATGATTTTGAGATAAACTATATTCATACATCTAAATCCAGCTTTTTTTTTTTTGGTAACATCCCTAAACAATCCCATAAACAACAAAGCATAAAAACAACAAACAGCATATGCTGGTTAGGTATGTTTTGAAGCATGGCAGCTGGTTTGAGCTGCTTTAAGCTGGTTCTAAGCAACTAGCACCAGCTCAGGACCAGCTTAAACCAGCTCATGACCAACTAAGGTCCAGCATAAACCAGCTCAAATCAGCTGCCATGCTTCAAAACATACCTAACCAGCATATGCTGTTTTTTTTTCAACAGGGATATAGTGCTTTGAATTAAAATAATGCACCTCATGATGTCACTGAACATGTTATTAATATTGTGGCAAGTGGTAGACCGATATATATCAGCCAGGGGTGCGTTTCCCATACAACTACGTAATTCGCTGCTTAAAGGTGGGGTAAGCGATTTTTCAAAAAGGCTGTTGGACATTGTTGACATTTGAAATCAACCCAAACAAACCCACCCCTCTCTTCATTGCTCCGCCTTCAAAACTCCCCCTCCAATCCTAACAACCCTGCTCCAAGTTGGTCTCAAACCCCGGCCCGATCGCTGCTGGCAGCCGCAGCGAGTGCACGAACAATGACGCCAAACACCACATTCTCTAGTGGTCGTCAATGCGCAGTGGTTTACCTGCACAACTCTCACTATCTGGCCACTGTTACACACGCAATGCGAGAGTGGATGTCTGTTTATCACAGCTGACGCGCAACAAAATAATGCTTCACGAAAAATAAAGCGCAGATGATGAAGAAAGCACAAAAAAAAAAAAAAAATTAATGTACAGTACACAAGAGTAAATACAAACAAGTGTTCGTTGTTAGTCGCCAACAGCACAGCAGCTCCAGACAAACAATGACACTCAAACCTAGTGTTACTCGCATGCGAAGCGGAATCAAAGCAGCCTCCACGTCTGTTTTCAGGCCTTCCCGCTTAGCTCTCTCCAGCGCTGGAAAGCTTTTCTAATATTTACGCGGGTCCTAAAGCGCTTGCCCAGTCATAAACCTTCATTCCAGTGATATTATTTTGAGCTCTTTTGTATTGTGTCTCATCTCTCTTTCTGCATCTCTCTGTGTTTTTCTTCAAATCTCCCTCTTGCTCGTTCTCTCTCCTCAACCGTTATACGCCCCCTAATGCTGATTGGTTACACGTTTGTTGTTGGTGTCGGCCCGACTAACTTCCAAACAGTGTTTTTGAAAAATGACTTACCCCACCTTTAACTACCATAGTACAATGCATCGTTGAAGAAATCAACTAGCTAGTCACGACTGTTCCCCGAAACCGTATTGTCGCAAATTTGGTTAATGATGTCACGCATGTGGTGGAGTAATAACTTCTTATAATGAATCCGTTTGAGATCAAATTAATGCTAGATTTTTTGCTATACATTACTGACTTGGCATCTGAGGACTAATTCTCATTTTTCTCAGTTATTTTGCTTTATTTCCAGATTCAATCATAGGCTCCTCTTTGTTGGAACTATGGTTTCGTGAAACACCAACTCATTGAACTATGCTGATAACGACAAAATAATGCTTTTGGGAAATGCATCCCAGGTCAATTAATCTACCATTTTGAAACTATCTGCAAGTTCACCATGACCAATTAATTTTTGTGAATTTTAGCAATTCTTTGGCATATTTGGCATACACTACCATTCAAAAGTTTGGGGTCAGTAAATGTGTGTGTGTTTTTTTTTTTAAAGAAATTGACCCTTCGCTGGGAGTTTGACTGACAGGTGATCTAACCAATCATAACGCCGAATCCGCCGTTATGTCCGACAAACGAGTCAGGGGAGTTAGTAGATTAACGTCGGTGGACTTGAACTTGAAAAATGGTGTGTACTGATGTCTTTCCGCGGTTGAAACAACATTCCTTATGATGTTCATTCATGCTTATTTGATGCTATAAATGAACTAGTAGGAAGAGATGATCGATTCATGAGCCGCTTGAACTGAGGCACTACAGCGATCTGTCACGACACATTAAAGAGCCATAAAACGGTATCTATTGTTTAAATTTCCTTAAAAATGACAAAATTTGAGACCTTGTTTCATATCAAAAGTAACCTGCTTGTCTGTTGACGCGTTGTCAGTGTCCTCTTTGCTCCGCAATGTATTTTTCACTGCGTGAGAACATGATGGTGTGAGAGCAGCATGGCTTGTCGGACGTAGCAACAGTAACTAAAGGGGGCGGGTCTTTGCGAACGGTCAATTAAAGGGATAGTTCACCCAAAAATGTCAGTTGATGGGCCCCACTGACTTCCATAGTATTTTTTTTTCTCCATACTATGGAATTCAATGGGGCACATCAACTGTCTGGTTAATCATATTCTTCAAAATACCTTCTTTTGTGTTCAGCAGAAGAAAGAAATTCATACAGGTTTGGAACAACTTGAGGGTGAGTAAATGATGACAGAATTTTAATTTTTGGGTGACTATCCCTTTAATACTTTTATTCGGCAAGGAAGCATTACATTTATCAAAAGTAACAGTAAGGACATTCATAATGTTCCACAGGAATTCTATTTCTTTTAAACTGTTTATTCATCAAAGAATCCTAAAAAAAAAAAAATCAGTTTCCACAAAAATATTAAACTGCACAACTGTTTTCGACATTGATAATAATAAGAATGTTTCTTGAGCAGCAAATCAGCATATTAAAATGATTTCTGTAGGATCACGTGACACTGAAGACTGGAGTAATGATGCTGAAAATTCAGCTTTCCATCACAGGAATAAATTATATTTTAAAAAATATTACAATAGAAAACAGTTATTTTAAATTGAAACAATATCACACTTTTTTACTGTATTTTTGATCAAATAAATGCAACCTTGGTGAGCATTCAAGAAACTTCTTTTAAAAACAACCCCATACTTTCGAATGGAAGTGTATATGTAGGTCATTTCTTGGAAGGGGCACCACTTTTAGCCTTGGCTCACTTGCTGCCCAGAGCGAGGTAAGACATGACAAAAGAAAATAAAATTACCAAGTAGTCCGTACCTATATATTACTAATATAAAGAAGAAAAACTACAAATGAACTTGATCATGCATTTTCATTACGTGGAAAAGAGCAGGTTTGATATGTTCATAAAAACTTCTTTTATGTTCCACAGGGGGGAAAAATTATGCAGAAGGTTGGACTGACCAAATTTAGACACATGAATTTCTAAAATGTTATAACAAATCAGCCAAACACTTTTTTTTTTTTTTTTTAACCTAAAATAATTTGTTTTTAATTAATAGTTTTTTGTTTGTTTGTTGTTTTTGTTTTTTGGAAGATGCATTAGAAAAGGCAAAAAAATTACCTCAGTTTGAAATTCAATGTGGAAATGCTTCTGATATCAGTATTACATAAGCTGTCGTCCATACTCATTAAATTTAGGTGTTGCAGTATCCATTCAAAAGTTAATCACTAGTTTTGATCTCTCTGACGCCTGTGTGATGTTTATTTGTAAATGTTTGCCTCTGTGATTTGACAGATTCATTTGGACATCATCAATCAAGACTGTGATGATTAGCCTTCTACATACATCCATTCTACTTAGAATGAAATGTAGGTCATGGATACAGTATGTTGTGACTAGATGTCACACCCTTGATGACCTCTGCGTTTAGGTTAGAGAAGAGTTTAGAATCTGTAACGATTGTGGAACTGCACAGATCTATTAGTTTCAAACACTATAAAAATACAGAGCAGTCTAGAGTAGACCTCAGTAAATTGAAAGTTTATTACAAGTTCTTTGATATCAAATGATGCATGTTTTTTCCCCTTTTAGTTAATATGCATTTTATGGGCTTTTAGAGGTATTTTATTACCAATTAATTAATTATTGTTCTTTTACGTAGGCTTTTATGCAGGATCCAAACTGTGCCACGACTTCAATGCCTCAGTGCTTGAGTAATTGGTGTCGCCCTCTATCTCTCAATGTGTGTCAGTGACCCAGATGTGAAACAGGGTGACTGACACACATCAGATTCAGATAATTTGCTGTTTGGAGCGTCATCAAAAACAACTTTCTGTACAGTTTTAAAAGTTAAATCACTACTTTTCTGTGCACTTTCATACACTAGGCTATAATTCATTAGTATTTAACAACAAAAACAAAACAATCAGAAATAACAAACAACTTGGCCCTATTTTTAAGATTAAAAAGATTAATATAAAAGACTTTATCATTTTTAATGTGAAATCTTAATTTAATATACTTTTTCATTTTTTTCTTAAAGCTCACGGAAATGTTTGAATAATGTTTTAATAAACTTGTCTTTGATTTAATAAAATTTGATTTTCATACCTATTTATAGGCTACTTTTTTTGCTTAACATCATGCATTGAGTCTACCATATGTGCAGAATACATTAATAGCTTTCTATTTCCTTTCTTCCTAAAAGTTATTCATCCAACTTACCCTGAAACTTTGCACACGTTCCTACCCTTTGGATTGAGTTCTTGACTGAAAACGGGACACAAACATAGAAGCAAAAGCACTAAAACCGCTAAAGTGCCCTTTAGATCCATGGTAGAAGAAACAGCATCTCTCCATGCGCCTCTTCTGCTCAGCATTCCTTTCTTTTACAATCGCTAGAAGTTCTGGTGGGATATTCTGTATCTCCGAAGTCTCAAAACCTTCGACTTCAAGCGTTTGTAAGTTACTTTATCCGCATAAATCGTTTATCCACTGTCTTTCAGACTCCAAAGTCTGAGGCAGAGGAGAGAAAAGAGGAGGAGAGGGCGCACAGAAGTTATAAAACCAAACAGTTATTCCCTCCGTCCAGCCCCAGTTCCTGAGGAGAACTTCTGCTTTTATTATGCACTCCAAACACTGGTGGATGTATCTGGTGCATTGCTGGAAACTTCTGACACTCTTATATTCCCGATTTTTCGCTGTTATTTCCA
The DNA here is from genome assembly GCA_039654765.1 of Mylopharyngodon piceus. Taxonomy (NCBI): domain Eukaryota; kingdom Metazoa; phylum Chordata; class Actinopteri; order Cypriniformes; family Xenocyprididae; genus Mylopharyngodon; species Mylopharyngodon piceus. The sequence continues at coordinate 3,509,575 of CM077443.1, read as the reverse complement.
AAATGTAGATTTTTTAGAGAGGATATGCTCCATCAAAACATGTCAAGAAAAAAAGGTCTGCAAAACTTTATGTGCGTCCATTTTGGAAAAGAAACGGGGACTTTAAAACGGATCGTTGTTCTCTTTTCAGAAGGGAAATTCCTAATTAGTGATCCTATCTCTGGCTCTGGCTCTTGGGAATTCGGTGTGCCTGCTCTCTTTGGCGTGCAGCGGTTTCCCAAATTCTAACCGAAACCACCAGGGCAGCTCCTCATCGAGTGGGTGTGACTATAGTATATGCTTAGGATTTAACCATGGATCCATCCAGCCCCCCCTTACTAACCTCCTCAACATGCCCGCGCACGAGCGCATTCACGCGGTACTTCTCGTCTCCTCATATACAACCAGTGGGTTAATTACATTTATATATATAGGCCTATTGAATAAATGAATAAATAATACTTTTGAATAGATAAATAAAAATCGTTATTATTATAAATTAATCATTTTTGGATATCTCCAGAAGTTTTGTCAGATTAGCTGAGTCGTTTACCCCCAGTCTTGTAAAAGTAAATTACTTTAACTATGCAACGGCTCCCCCCGCTGTTAACTTCATGGAACGTGCACAACAAATGTCACGTCACGCAGCCTACGTCACAAGCAAAACGGCAAGAGCAAAACTAACGACAAAAAGAGGAAAAATATTTTAATAAACAGTCCTCGGTATATTGATTTTGTTCTGTATTAGGCTACCTAAACCCACATCACCATATAGTCTATATTATATGCGTAACCCTCTATGTTAACTAAATTAATCTGTACATTAATTTACATCTCGGAATTATAAAACTGGGACGTTTCTGTTACGGACCGTTTATGCAACAGCATTCCTTTTATGGCATCCCATGCGTGTGTTACGTCAGTAAACAGAAACGTCACAGGATTTGTACCAATCAGTCATCCCAGATTTGAATATGGGGCGGGACCACACAGGTAGCGTTTAATGTGCTCAATGACCGAGTGGTTTCCAAAAAACGACAGCAGGCGACCTATTTCTGTTTGTGTTTTATGTATATTGTCAGTACAGAAGTCTTGAATTGATGTCTCTCCGCAAAACTCTTCCTGCTTTTGGGCTCGCGACTCGTGACAGCAATATTAGGAGTTTGGTCATCTCCACTCGTCATGGTTATCACCGGAGTGTGCAAGCGTTGCATCCAACCAAAACAAACACACAAGAGGAGCATGTATCCTTCAGTAACAAGATCTCCATTGACTTTGAACAGACCAAAGAAGCCTACAAGAGCAAAGACACTCTTGAGTTACTTAGAAGCTTGGTAGTTTTCAAACTGTGCTCCTATGACATCCTGGTTGATAAGAATAAAGAGGTATGTCATATATGTAATGCTTATAGAATGTATTCCTACAGTATTTAACAAAAACAGTGCCATCCTGTTCTTGCATGTACTGTATATGACAGACTTCCATGTTCCTGTCTGGAATTACTCTTGTGTCATTGTCCCAGATGACTGACAGGAATGGCACCTTGCCAGGGAGAAGTCATGTGGTTAGTGTGTAGAGTTACTAGAGTCAAGATTACTGGCAAGGACAGAATGAACCTCAGAGACATGCAAGTCTTTGTGACCTTTAGGCAACTTGGAGTTGGAAACACACTCTGAGCATATGTGTTTACACAGGGTTTCAACCTTTACAGACTCAAGGCACCAGATGTCCAGAAAATTAAGGAACTTCAGATAAAAACAATTCTTTGTAATCATAACTTTAATTTAAAACACTATCTAACAATTTATATAGTAAGCTAATGTATGTATATGTTTCTTGAGCAGCAAATCAGCATATTAGAATGATTTCTCAAGGATCATGTGACACTGAAGACTGATGAATGATGCTGAAAATTCAGCTTTGCATCACAGGAATAAATTACATTCAAATAAACTAAAATAGAAATCAGTTCTTTTAATTTGTAATAATATTTCACAATATTACTGTTACAAATGAAATCAGTAATTGGTCATTCACCAAATTCACTCAAACGGCTGATTTGTTTAAGAAGGAAGAAAAGTGACTGTGTGAATAGGCCGTTGAATCATTAACTTGACCGATTCGATTAAACACGCTTAATCATTAAGTAATGAAACACTGCGATGACAACTGTTGCTCTGTCCCATCTGATCATTCATTAAAAGTTCTTTTTTTCACCATCTGCAGTGCTTTTACTGATCGTTTGTTAAAAACCTTGGTGTTAACATATTAAATACCCTACCGACTAAACTATTAGTTGTAACTTGTCGTTAATTTAGTGCTATCTTAATAGGCATGTTCAATAGATTTTACCTCCTTAATCTGGTAATATATTCCTCTAAATATATATTGTGGTTTAATTTATAACAGATCACAGAGACCATCCATCATGATTTCTATGGAATCACTGAACATTAAATGCCAAATTACCCATGTTATCATCCATATACAGTGACCCCAAATTGTAAGGACACCTATGCCACACTTAAACATGTATGAATGTCATTGCATTAAATAAAAATTAGCATTTAAAGTCAAAACAATTTACAAGCAAAAACAACAATATTGTTCCCAATGACTCATTCAAGCATATATTAGTATGTCTTGAGTGCTTACCTCAAAGAATATAAAGCACTCAGAAACCAAAAATGCAGTTATTAAAAGGATAGTTTACCAGAAAAAAAAAAAAAATAATAATAATCTGTCATCATTTACTCACTCTCAAGTTGTTCCAAACCTGTATAAATTTCTTTGTTCTGTTGAACACAAAGGAAGATATTTTGAGGAATGTTCGTAACTAGGGCCTAAAATTAACACTCGCCAAGCACCAAATGCGAAATCAGTGTGAAATCAGTATATGAAACGGTGTCAGTCGCCAGTTGGTCGGTAACATTTTTTTAAATTCTAACAATGCAAAATTGTGAGAAAATGAATGTGACCAAACATGAACTACGCTCGGGACAGTTGACAGGCCAGCGCTGCATCATCACGAAAGTTTAAGCCTTGCCAATTTAAATATTAAAGTGCAAGAAGACGTGAAAGGGAAGTCAGTTCATTACTTGCGTGCTGTGCGGGAAGTTTTCTGTATGCAAATGTGGCAAGCAGGACAAGGACGAGGCCGAGAGCCGTGATTGATGATAAGCTCCACCTGCACCAGTCTCGAGTTTCTCACGGAGGAGCTCCGGGAGCATAAAAGGAGGAGCGACGACAGTGAAAGACGAGAGAAGACTCCTGCTGACTGCCCGAACCTGGAGGAGCCGTCACTGTCCACCAGGCAGCGGAGGAATTAGAGAGCCGTCCTCCGAGGGCTGTCCAGCACCGCTGCCAGGCATCACGGACCAGTTCACCCAGCTGGTGGAGGACCGGATAGCAGTGCGTTTTGGGAACCGGACCAAGATTTTATTTTTATTTTCCTTTCTCGTCTTTGTCACTCCTGATGCTTCCGTCTCCTTTTCTCTCGCCTCGTCTGTCCTTACCCCAAGGTGCCGCAGCCACCGTGACGGGTCCCCCCGGAGGGGTGGAGGGGGGAGTAGAGCCGAGTCTCGTGAGTACCCCCTGGCCTGTGAGCGGCGATGGGGATATGTGACAAGCAGGACGAGGCTGAGGGCCGTGAGAACAGCGCCCCATTTGCCCCGTTCTCATGGCTCTCGGCCCCGTCCTGCTTGCCACAGCAAACATCCGACATGTGCGCCCAGAAATCCGCATCTCAGAGAGTGCGCAAATACTGAATTAAGTGCTCTTTCACGTCTTCTTGCACTTGAACAGACATATTCAAACAAAATTATGTCAAAATGCCTGTCTTGGCAGGTAGGCCTATCCTTGTAAACATAACATAGTCAGATTTGTATTTACTGAACGTAAAAAACGTGTATCAGTATATTGGATCCGTGCATTAGCTCTTAAAGTGACAGCAGCCTAATATTCCTGCTGCTGTTTGTGTTTTTAATGTTAATCAAAAGACAAAGAACAATCACTCATTGCTCTTGACTTGACTTTCTCTTATGTTTCATGGCTGGTAAAAATATTTATAGCCAATACATTTCCTTAAGTAACCGGCCATTGGCTAGTGTGGCAAAAAGTTAGTTTTAGGCCCTGTTTGTAACCAAATACTGTAGTTGTGGGGCACCATTTTTTTTTTTCCATACTGTGGAAGTCAGTGGTGCCCCACAACTGTTTACTTACAAACATTCTTCAAAATATCTTCTCTTGTGTTCAGCAGAACAAAGAAATTTAATTTTGGGGTGAACTATCCCTTTAAATATTGCTAAAAATGAAATCGGATCGTTCTATAATATGCATGATTTGACAACATTATTTCTGTCTCCTACAGATAATGGATCTCAGCAAAAAGTTGTTGGGACAGAAGATGTTTGAGCAGTTTATGAAGATGACATTCTACGGTCAGTTTGTGGCAGGCGAGGACCATCAGTCCATCAGGCCTGTAGTGCAGAAGAACCAAGCCTATGGAGTGGGAGCTGTGCTGGATTATAGCGTAGAAGAGGATCTCTCACAGGAAGAAGCTGAGAGGAAAGAGATGGAGTAAGTGGTCTCTTGTAGTTCTGGTCCCTACATCCGCAAACTACCATGTTTAAGCTGCTTCGATCGATCGTAGGTACCAAGGTGGAAAGATTTGTGAGCAATTTAACAAAATACAGTGCCTTTCGTCTAGATAGGAGAATGTTACTCAAGATGTTCAGCTGAACATTTTAACTGGTCTGCAGGCATTTATTCGCAGAATACATGATCCAAACCTGACCAATTAAGGGCCAAATAAATAAATCAGTGATATAGATCACGCCAGTATAAGAACAGAATATAAATGAGTGCAATGATTTTGCTCCAAAGAGAGCTATAGGGCTTAATTTAAAGCAGCTCATTAAGAATTTTTGCTCTCCTAATATCAACCTGCAGTTTTGGGCAGTTAGTTTAGTGAATCCTTAAGTGTTTTAAAAACTTTCTCCTTTCTAGGCCCTCCTAGTTTGCAAGGCAGCATGCATCCAAAATCTATTGGTCTGAATAAGTCTTTAAGACCTGTTTTGCATCAAACTAACTACTTTTTCAGTAGAGGGCCTAGAGGTTAATGGCCATGCTGTGATTTGTGTTCATGTGGAGAGCTCACAGAAATAGCCTGAGATTTGATCTGCTGTCACAGATGTAAACAAAGAGCCGAGATCCTATTGGTTGTTTTGGTCATTGCCCATTGTTTCTGATTGGCTTATATTCAGGCTATCAACATGCTCACTGTTTAGGAATTTGGTCTCATGGTACACATACAAACAGAGAGCTGCTCTCTATTTCCATGTTTATAGTACTGTATTGAGACAACAGTAGGATTATTTATGCTTCAGACCTGCTTCTCTAAGGCAAGCGTCACTATTACTATTGCTCATATTTAGGGTTAGGGATTTGAACAAATCCCTGTCCAAGGAGTGAATTATGATGGGGATATGTGACAAGCAGGACGAGGCTGAGGGCCGTGAGAACAGCGCCCCATTTGCCCCGTTCTCATGGCTCTCGGCCCCGTCCTGCTTGCCACAGCAAACATCCGACATGTGCGCCCAGAAATCCGCATCTCAGAGAGTGTGCAAATGCTGAATTAAGTGCTCTTTCACGTCTTCTTGCACTTGAACAGACATATTCAAACAAAATTATGTCAAAATGCCTGTCTTGGCAGGTAGGCCTATCCTTGTAAACATAACATAGTTTTGTATTTATTATTTATGCTTCAGACCTGCTTCTCTAAGGCAAGCGTCACTATTACTATTGCTCATATTTAGGGTTAGGGATTTGAACAAATCCCTGTCCAAGGAGTGAATTATGGGGGGGGGACCCCCCTAATTAAGGCTTGAACACCCCAAAAAAAAGTCAAAAGAAGTTACTGGACTTGTTGTTATTTGACAAAACATGGGTGAGATATGAAGAGTGTCCCCGATCAGTCACTTAGGATTTGGAACAAACTTGTTGTATAATTTGCGTATTACCCCTGACCTTATGTTTTAAACATTGGAGTTTAACCTGATATTACAGACACATGATATTATAATTTCAGTTTTAGTTAGGGCTGGGTGGTATAACGATATTGTGACGCTGGCCTATAAAATGTCTATCATTAGAGATTTTGCTATATCTTATTGCGGTATGTAAATATATATGCATAGCACAGCATGGACACTTTAGAGTGATGAAACGCATGAATGAAACAATAAAGAGCGGGATGTGCTTGATGTTAAAAATAGTTATTAAGCGTAGTAAGTCATGAAAAAGAGCTCAGCTGACTGGCACACTGCCAAAGTGCGCGCATGGAAAGCCACCTCTCAGAATGCGATCGCGAATTTGGGACGTGCTTGATGTGTGAAAAACTGTGAAAAAGAACTCTGACTCGTGCCGTGTCTCTCAGCACGCGATCAAAATCAGTTCTCTTTCATACCTTAAAGTGCTTGATACACACAATTGTGTTAAAATGCTCAAGTGAAAGTAAACAGTTGGGTGTAAACCAGATGTGTATCAGTAAAATGGATCTGTGCATTTGGTCTTAAAGTGACAGCAGCCTAATATACTGCCGCTGTCTGTCATTAATGTTAATCGAACAAAAGAGAAAATAACTAACTTGAAAAACTTTTGTAGCTTTAATAAGGATAAATTTATATTTTATTCATACAATGAAGACTATGCAGTATTTTTTTTTTTTTTTTTACATTTGATTATTCAGTTTCCGTAGGCCAAAATAAACCTATTGTACTGGAAAAACTTAATTTGTTCAGTTCAAATTTTTGTTATATTGTACAATGTCCTATTGTTTGTAATTTGCTTCTTTGTTCTTATTTTTAATAACAAAAATAAAATAACAACAATAGCTTTATCGTGATGTATATCGTTATCGTGAAATAATATTTTGGTCATATCTCCCACCCCTAATAATAATCATTTAATTAGCGATAAAAAATCCTTTTGATTAAGCAGCCATCTAGTAATCACACAAGCAACCACACAGTGCATATTCAAATTATTAAAAAATATGCTCTCAGATATCATTTATATCCTGTTTGTTAGAATTACTGTGACATTTGCACATATTTTTTGGCAAACAGCAGACAGTTTTCATTTCATGCAACTTGTTGTATACTAATTGCAGTCTGGTTAGAAATGCAGGGTACTGTCCGTATCTTTACTTGGAGGTTTGTTCTTAATAATTCTCAAGAGTAACTCTTTGTCATTCATTCTGACCTGGAACTGAACCTGTGACCTTTCTGTTACCAGCCCAGGTCCTTAACCATTAGCCTCACATACATTTCAACAGCTGTGTCAACGTTATGACATTTGATTAAAAAATGTCTTCATTTGTTCCTGTCATTGACCTTTTGGAAATTACAGACTGTCAGTGCCATACCCGTGGGTCTCCTGCTGGAAATATAAATGTAATGTATTGCCTGAGAACTGAGAGAGAGAGAGAGATACGGAGATATAGATGATATGCCATTTGGATTATGAGGAAAAGCCAGTGATACAGAGTGAGATCCAATAAATGGACTTCTCTTCCACATCACTGCTCTCATTTCTGAACGCCGCTGTCAGAGGTCTGAGCAATTTTATAGGCGTCCTTCCTCGGATTACTCTTCAGATGTAAGTGCAGTTCTCCCCATCACCTGAGAGGGGCGCTATATCACCACGATCACTCGCCTCATGGAAGAAATGAGCTGAAATGGAGCGTTTATTGGAAATGCTCTTTACAACCACAGAGGACCCTGGCTGGTCACTGGCTAATAAAAGCTAATTTATGTTCGTGATGTGTGTTTTAGAGCCTCTGCCCCTATCAATATTGCATTAACATCCACCCCAATGGATCCTGTAATGCTGTTATACAGAATAGAGTGCTCAGCTTGGCTTTTCTGCATTATCAAGGGTGTGATAGAGGGAGAATGCTGGAGGATGTGGCATTTGAGTAGGTTGCCATCTAATATGCAGGAACCCAGGCTGATCATTCCATGAGTTCTCAGACGCCAATTCCTGCCTTGTATCATTTTGAGGAAAAAGCTGTTATTGGTATGTCTTGGTCTGGTGCAGACAGCCATTATTGTAATAACAACCATCGGTCGACTGTAATTGACTTGCATGTATTGATTTATGAATTATCTGCTATGTAACATTCAGCTGATGTCGGACCAAGACAATTCCACAAAATTTCTTTGCTTGCATAAATGAATAAATAAAAGAATAAATGTATTAAATGTTTTACTTTTATACTGATTTATTTTTTTATTTCAGTTATATTTATTGCAGTTATATTTTATATATATATATATATATATATATATATATATAATATGGATTTTAATGGGCAAATACTTAAGAGTCTATGGATGGATCATTATTACAATGATTATCATGTCTCTAGCTTGTTATATATTTGGCAACAGTTCTTTTAACCCTAAAAGATGAAGTGTAGCTTTTAATTTCTTAAACAACCATGTAGGATGACACATCATGGCCATATTCCAGGATGACAATGTCAAGATTCATCAGGCTCAAATTGTGAAAGAATTGTTGGGAGGGAGCATGAAGAATCATTTTCATACATAAATTGGCACCTCTGAGTCCTGACCTTAATTTCATTAAAAGTATTTGGGATGTTCTGGAGGAGACTTGCTCACCTCTTGCATTGTCAATACAAGATCTTGACCAAAAATTGATGCACCTCTTGATGGAAATAAATGTTGTGATGTTATTTCCATCAAGAGGTGCATCAAATATCGCATGGCTGGAAAGACCTCTCAGCCAATCAGATTCAAGAACCAGAAAGAACTGTTGTATAAATATACATATATATTCATAATTGGTATTAATCATTATTGTGATAAATGATCATGATTATTATTATTTGAATTCATTCCTAATAGTTAATAATATTACAGTATTAAATAAAAGTGTATATATAGTTATAGTATTATTAAAAACAATATAATTGTATTTAATTACAGCAAATACTACCATGATGACGTATATTTACAAATGCACTTTTCACATTTTTTTAATGCTTTTTTTTGACTTTGAGGTAAAACAAGATGTTTTACATTGAACATACATTTTTTTTCTTTTGCATTCATATTCAGTTACTGCATGTTGATATTAATACCTGAAGTGATGATCTCACTCTCTCTACCACTAGTACATTTTAAAATGAGTAAGATCATCATCAACCTGACGACTATCTTTGTCATATGTTGCCTGTATAACTCTGTTTTGTTTAGCTGCAGGCCGAGGCATTGACTGAGCACTTTAAGCCTGGAAGGGTTTGAGTCTGTCTGCTAATGACCCCATCAACATCTCAACATTCCTTCCTGTTGGAACATTACAGACGTCAAAACATTGACTCTACTGAGCCGCCTCATGCAGCGTAAGCGCGGCCGTGTGGGTGAATGGGGAAGTGCGGAGGCCGTTCGAAGGATGTGGAGATCACACGAACTCAGTCTAAACAAATCACTGCCCCATGTGGCTGTGTAACCTTTGAGTTGGTTTGAATGCCTGGCCTGAGTGTCAGTGTTACAGCAGAGAGTTTAGATGCATGATGTGGGTATACGCATAGACATCAGGCGGGAGTCAGTGTGTGACTCTAAGTGCTGACCCTGAAATATAGAAGGGAAACAAATAGCAGAAGTGCACCACAGTAAAGTGACTTCAAAGCAGCCTCTGCAGTTATTATTGATTCCTCTCTACAGAAACTGCTGTTTCTTCATTTTGTTGGCTAAAGGTCTCTGATAAGACCTAAAGAACAAGTAGTTGGTTTCATTAGTCCCCTGTTTTATTAAAAATGTCAATTTCTCTTTCTTTTTTGATAGATCTTGCATGTCTACATCAGAGAAAGAAAACCCTGGTGAGTATCTGCACCTTTTTAACATTTCAATTCTTCTGTAATATTGAAGCAAAAGGTCAAATTTCCCTTTTCGACATTCAGGAGCTGACCACCGGGAGAAGAAGTTCACAGCCCATCGTAAGTTTGGCGATCGTCGTGAAGGTGTGACGAGTGCTCGTACGTATTTCTATGCCGATGAGGCAAAATGCGACCAGCACATGGAGACTTTCCTGAAATGCATCAAAGCCTCAGGTAACATACCATCTATAAAAGCTGACTAGTAATTAACTTTGGAATTGGACTCAGTTTACAAGCAAAACAAATGCCTAAAGCTACAAATGCAATGACCAAAACACACAAAGTAGGGGACTTTGCACAAAGTAGGGCCTAAAACTTAAAAATGAAGTCAATTTTATTTATTTGACCTTAATATAAGGTTAATCAGCAACAACTAAATACTATATGATCTCTGTGTGTGTGTTTTTCCTTTTACATGATTTTACCACTTTTTTGAGTGTCTGTCTGAATACAATTTAAAACAGAGCTTCTCAACATTTTTAACTCGAAGGCCCCGAATTGTCTGGCATAATTTTTAAAACTCCATTTTTTAGCATTTTAGTAAAGTTTAGATTATTTATATATAATTTATTAATAATATTATTAATATAAATATTAATAAGAGTAATATATTCATTTGTTTGCCAGAAAATGCAGCAAAATACACAAGCCACATATTGTGAGATAATACCATTTATTTGAGAGTACCAATGTTCATGGGCAGGGGTGCCTTTGTTTACACCTGGTATTGAAGGATTAGTTCACTTTAAAATGAAAATTACCACATGGTTTACTCACCCTCAAGCCATCCTAAATGTATATGACTTTCATCTTTCAGACGAATACAATCAGAGTTATATTAATAATCACCCTGACGCTCCCGAGCTTTATAATGGCAGTGCACGGAAACCACCTGTTTGAAGCTCAAAAAAGTGCATCCATTCATCATAAACATACTCCACATGGCTCCAGGGGGTTAATAAAGGCCTTCTGAAGCAAAGCAATGCGTTTGTGTAATAAAAATATCCATATTTAACATGTTATAAAGTAAAATAACTAGCTTCCGCCAGACCGCCTTCCGTATTCAACTTACAAAGAAAGTGTAACACCTCTCGCAGTTCAAAATGCTTATGCTACGTCCTACGCCTTCTGTATTCAACTTACGAATAAAGCGTAACTGACGCGACTTAACTTCCTTGTTTTTCTAGCTGTCCTGGATAATGCCAGGTCTTTTTTTCCATTCTTTTTTTTTTTTTTAGTAAGGCCAGTTTTGAGAATGACTGCTCACTAGCTACATTCACACTGTCAGTGTTTGGGATTGACAACTACATTAGTGATTCTTGAAATATCCTGTTCACACAGCAGCTTACAGTAGTGTCTTGAATACTGTCTGTATTAACATACAATGGGATCTATCAACTGTAACAATAGTGACAGTGACTAAAGTAATATCAAAGATGGCAAGATAAATAAAACTGTAAAGTATTATCACAATTGGAATGACAAGTCGAGACTTCATCCATCAAATTAACCGACAGCAGCTTTAATACCTGAGTGAGAGCGGAGCATTTGAGTTGCACGCAACCTGTGTTCAGCAAAGAGTGGCTCTCTCGCACCGTATGATGTTACATAAAACTAGTTGTCCATTCCAGTTCCATTAACACAGCAAGGCTTCTCCCGAAAAATGTGGTTGTGAGTCCTGAAAATTTACAGGTCTGAATTCCCTTATAGAATACATTTGTCACTCCTGTAAATTTCCATATATAAAAATAAGTATTTTAAAAATGTTATTTTCATGTATTATTGTGCCCAGTGCTTAATTTGAGCCGGATCCTGTTTCAGAAAATGTAAAATTTTGGATTTTTTTTGTTTGTTTGTTTTTAAATGATCCAGCATTAAAGGATTAGTGATAATTTACTCACCGCCATGTCATCCAAGATGTTTATGTCTTTCTTTCTTCAGTCGAAAAACATTCCATGATTTTTCTCCATATAGTGGACTTCACTGGGGTACAACGGGTTGAAGGTCCAAATTGCAGTTTCAATGCAGCTTCAAAGGGCTCTACACGATCCCAGACGAGGAATAAGAGTCTTATCTAGCGAAATGATCGGTCATTTTCTAAAAAAAATAAATAAAAATTTATATACTTTTTAACCACAAATGCTCGTCTTGCACTAGCTCTGCGATGCGCCACACATTACGTAATCCTGTTGGAAAGGTCATGCGTGACATAGGCGGAAGTACCGACCCAGTGTCTACACAGCGAACGTGCAAAGACTGAGCCAAACGCCCTTTACAAAAAAAAGGGTAAAAAAAAAAACAATGACGGAGGATTTTGAAGTTGGAGGAGAAAATGAGATGGAGTTTTTCGCCCTACCGCGGTACTTTCACCTACGTTCATGCGTGACCTTTCCAACGTGATTACGTAATGCGTGGCATATCGTAGAGCTAGTGCAAGACAAGCATTTGTGGTTAAATAGTATATAATTTTTTTTTTTTTTTTTAAGAAAATGACGGATCATTTCACTAGATAAGACCCTTATCTCTCGGCTGGGATCGTGTAGAGCCCTTTGAAGCTGCATTTAAACTGCAATTTGGACCTTCAACCCGTTGGTAGCCGTTGAAGTCCACTGAGAAAAATCCTGGAATGTTTTCCTCAAAAACATCTAGGATGACATGGGGGTGAGTCAATTATCAGGAAATTTTAATTCTGAAGTGAACTAATCCTTTAACATGTGCATTACGTGGTTACAATGTGTGCGTGCGTGCGAGACAGAGCAAGCGCAGGTTTATGCAGATGTATTTGGAGATTATGTTTTGCTATTGGCCCTCAACAATATATATTTTTGACCAATCAGCTTTCTTAAGTTCAAAATCACTGTCATTGTTTGGTGCTTACTGCTTATTGTTTGCTTGAGTGCAGTGGGCGGCAGAAAGTTTGGAGAGAGTGTATAAACCTGACAAATTATTCTAATAAAAATATGTTAATATCACCAAAATTTCAAAAAGACAGTCAAGCATATTGAGCTAATATAGCTGATGGTGTTTCTGATCATAAGAGATCCAGAGAAGATGGAACTGCACCCCTGGACAATTCTGCTAACACTAATCAGGATAGCGGGAGACACGAGCAAAGGGAGTTAGATCAGTCAGAATTCGACGTTGTTGGTGAGTGAGAATATCACTGATCAGCTGAATGATATTTGGTCTCAACGTAGCTATATACGTGACAGAATAATACACTAGGCTGTATTTAGGGCTGCGCAGAAACTTGTGAATGATGCTCTTATAGTTGTGCCAGACTCGTTTGGGCTTGCTTCAAGCCTCTTTTCGGTTTGCGAGACTTTGAGATTTGAGCCTCTTTTAAAAAGTAATGGGACATCAAAATGTACTCTATATGGAAAGTGTTGCAAACCTCTATCCTCTTATTCCTTTACATCCTTGATGTGTATTTTACAGATTATTGTATGTGTTTTTAGTGTATATTTAAGAGTGCCAAGAAAGCATGGAGCTGACCAACTTTTGAAAGCATTTATATTTGTTTTCCATTACTCCAGCACTATTGGAGAAACACCCATTGTAATGCACCGGCAACACTATGTATAACTGCATAGAATTCATCCAGTGTTCCTGGAAAAATGCTCTTAAAAAGGCAGTTTCACTTTCATTGCTGCAGTTACCTCTAAAATAACTCTAAAAGAAAATCACCTGCCTGCTCAGGTGGAAGTTCTGAAGATGGTTTCTCGGCTATTAAGATGACTGCCCTGGGGCGCCCACAATTCCTGGTAAGACTGAGGTTCAGGCAGGGTTCATTCATCAGAAAACATGGGTTAAAATCCGTCACCTTGGTGAACTAAACAGGTTCCTCATCCTTCCCTCGGGCGTCTGTAGCTCCAGTTCTCCGAGGTGCTGGTGAAATGGAGACGTTTTTTCAGTTTCCTGGCTGCCAAGCAGGGAAAAGACGGCGTGGAGGTGCTGGAGCAGAAACTGGATCTAGAGCAATTGCAGGTACGCCTTGGGTTCAAACTGCGGCCAAACGCACAGATCAACCGACACTAAAGCGTGTTTAATACTGCAAAAGGACTGTAAGGCAGCTGTAACAAATCTGACCTACAGCAAGCAACTGGAGGCTGTATTGCACTATGAGCTGCATTCATTTTAATGGCAAATTGTAATTAACGTGACAATAAATAATTAAGTAGTCTTTTAGCAGACACTTGCATCTAAAGCAACTTACATGGGATGGGACATTTATACAAGATCATTTCAAGATCACCAGAGAAACCTGGGTAAAGGTTTTGCTCATGGGTACAATTGTGATACTACATGAATTGACACTTGCGAGGTTTGAACTTACAAACTTTAATTGCACAGATTTTTAACCACTAAACTACCACATAATCACCAATGGGTCATTCCTGGGATTCTGTGCCTTTTGTGTCCCCAATAAAGATCATGATCTTACTGTCTTAAAATGTTGAACAATATCAATTTTAAACCTGCCTTAGTCATAAATAACACCATTTGAACTCCATTTGATTCAAAAAATAAGTTGAAACATTTTTCAGCATTTTGAATCACCACATATCACCATTTTTCCTATGTCCCCAGGCCTGTGTAGCCCATTTTCATGATAAATATAACAATTACTATACGTGATTTTTTTTTCCCGTTTTTTTTACATTGTTGGGTATATTAGTAATGATTCTCTCTAATGTGTATATATTTTCAATTATCAAATTTATTTTAACAATTATAATCGAGGTTTTTAGCTTGTCCCTAAATTTATTGTCCACCTTGTTATTTTTGATTACATTCTCTTTAAAAATGAAAGTTGGAAAAATGAAATGACATCATATCATAAAGCAGTCATCACTTTGGAGGGAAAACAACTTGGGCAAGTGAGTGAGATCCTTATTTTAACTGTCTATTTTTACCAATTTTATCTTTCAGATTTGATGTGGTCAACCCTAGTATGTCCACCCTATTAAGGGAAATATAAAAAAAAAGTTATTAGAAAAATTGGTAACACTTTACAATAAGGTTCATTAGTTAAACATTAGTTAATGTATTAATATGAACTAACCATGAGCAATACATTTGTTTCTGTTTGTTTGTTAACGTTAGTTAATGGAAATACAGTTGTTCATTGTTTGTTCATGTTAGTTCACAGTGCATTAACTAATGTTAACAAGATTTTGATAATGTATTAGTAAACGTTGAAATAAATATTAACAAAGATTAATAAATGCTGTATAAGTGCAGTTCATTATTAGTTCATGTTAACTAATGTACTTAACTAATGTTAACTAATGAACCTTATTGTAAAGTGTTATCGAAAAATCATATTTTATTTTAGGGTCTTTTAACTAGATGCTTATTAGCATGCATATTAATAGAATATTGGCTATTTATTAGTACTTATTAAGCACATATTAATGCCTTATTCTGCATGACCTTATTCTACATCCCTTAATCCAATACCTAAACTTAACTACCTTACTAACTATTAAATAAGCAGTAAATTAGGAGTTTGAGGGAAAAGTCGTAGTTAATAGTGAATATGTGTTCCCTATACTAAAGTGTTACCCATATTTTTAAAATTACAGTTATAAAACATTGACAGCCAATCAGAAACCATCCTGCTTTAAAGAGTTTGAGCGTTTAAAGTGGCAGATGACAGAACTGCAGCATGTGCTTATAATAAACAGAACCTTATATAATTTGTGTGAAAGCTATAATAGTTATCGTTATAGTTGGGGTGAACGGGCCTTAAAGGATTAGTTGACTTCAGAATTAAAATTTCCTGATAATTTACTCACCCCCACATCATCCAAGATGTTCATGTCTTTCTTTCTTCAGTCGAAAAGAAATTAAGGTTTTTGAGGAAAACATTCCAGGATTTCTCTCCATATAGTGGACTTCAGTAGGGTTCACCGGGTTGAAGTTTCAGTGCAGCTTCAAAGGGCTCTACACGATCCCAGACGAGGAATAAGGGTCTTATCTAGCGAAACGTTCGGCCATTTTCTAAAAAAATAAAAATGTATATACTTTTTAACCACAAATGCTTGTCTTGCACTAGCTCTGTGATGCGCCACACATTATGTAATCACGTTACAAAGGTCACGCGAAGCTGCACTGAAACTGCAATTTGGACCTTCTACCCGGTGAACCCCTCTGAAGTCCACTATATGGAGAAGAATCCTGGAATGTTTTCCTCAAAAACCTTAATTTCTTTTTGACTGAACAAAGAAAGACATGAACATCTTGGATGACATGGGGGTGAGTAAGTTATCAGGAAATTTTCAGTCAGAAGTGAACTAATCCTTTAAGAACTGTAACATTCTTCAAAATGTATCATTTTGTGTTCCATTGAACACTAAACCCCTGGTGGGTTCATTTTGGGTGAATTATGCCTTTAATCACAATCTTTTTGGAGTGTTTGGTCTGATGAATGAAAATGTGTGTTTTCTTTGCAGACATGTCTAGCCAGGCTGGGAGCTCAAGGCAACATTCAGAGCTGCTTCTCTGATGGACGGCTGCACTCATCAGGGTGAGAAACACCAGTTTCCCGTAGCTGTTCTGACACTCAGACTTGTAAATCTTCTAAATCAATGGCAGACAATGAAGTTATCTTATGAACTGAGGAGAGCTACTCAATGACTATTCCACGGGTGCTCCATTACACTGCCCCCCTCTGCTTGACCCCTTGAGTTAACTAAACTCCTCAGTAACTAAACTCATATAAGAGCACTTTGCTCTGCAGAATCGACCAGTTCTGTAATGATGCTTGCAAGTCATTTGATGTTTTAAAAATAAACATCATCTGTGATGTGCTGCTTAAATATAAATGCTTATTTTATTTTTTCCCAAAGCATGGTGGACATGTTGGACTGGAACAGTCTGATTGACGAGAGAACAAAGATATCCAATCTACTAGTTGTCCCAAACCTGCAGGTAGGCAGACAGCAAGAAACGGATACCTTAACCACAGCATAAATTAAGAAGGTTATTGATTTCTCATGGTCTAATTGGTTCTATAAACACTGCAAATGCCCCCTTGCAGTTTTGAGTTTTCCCAAGTAATTAGATTATGAAGACATGTCTGGAATTTTGCCTGCAAGAGAAACAATAGGCTTTAATCACAAGCACAGAAAATAGTCTTCTTTTTTTGTTGTTGCATAACTTAAGGTGTGACTTAAACGTGGGTGTTTCAGCATAAAAATAATAGTTTTTGACTGGTGCTTTTCTATGTGGTTGCTAATGAATGATTTGAGTTTTCATTTGTGTTTATATCAGTGTTATAATCATCAACTAAAACTGTTAAAAACATTTAAAAAAAAAAAAATAAATAAAATATAGAAATGCTGCCTTGGCAATTATCTGAAATGTTTTAAGTTGAAGCACTAAAATTATGAACTGGAAATAAATGAAAACTAAAATAAAAATGAATTAAACATAAATATAATATTATTAATAATAATGATATATTTTTAAACATTAAATAATGTTAAAATTAAAATTAATATTATAATAATATTAAAAAAAAAAAAAATGACAAGCACATAACAAAAAATTAAATTAAAATTAAAGTGAAAACTGAACATATAAAAGTAAACACCCTAAGTTTGAGTAATAACAATTAGCAAGCACCACTAATAAATACTGTTTCCAAACAGGTTTCCAAAAACCCTGTTATTCCATTGTTCGGTCAGGCAAGTTGTTCCTCTCCAAAATATGGCATTTGTTAAGCCGGAAGCTGGTCCACACAGAATGCATTTTTGCTGTTAAAAACACGAAACACAGTTCAGTAGAATGAAGAGAAAAAAACCCTGCAAGGTCTAGAGATGCATTTTTTAAAAGTTGAACTTTTTAACTTGAGCGTTGCGTTTTGGAATGTCATGTGTAAGACACTGCAAAAAACGCAAGACGTGAGTGCATCCGTCTAGCCTGTGTTTACATTTAAAAACAATGGAAAAGTAGTGTAGTGGAATGGAAAAAACACATTCTGTGTGAACAGCCCCTTAAACCTCTTAAAGGGTTAGTTTACCTAAAAATGAAATTTCTGTCATTAAGTACTCACCCTCATGTCGTCCAAAACCCGTAAGACTTTCGTTTGTCTTCGGAACACAAATTAAGATATTTTTGTTGAAATCCGAGGGTATCTCGGTAAGCGACGAGAATCATTTTTGTGCGCAAAAACAAAACAAAAATAACGACTTTATTCAACAAATTCGTCTGTCCCCTGTCATACTGCCACGCTATTTTCGTTGCAGAGCTTCAGTGTTTACATCCAAACGGTGGCTCAGTATTGGCCGTGCGTGTGATGCTGACGCAGGAGCCGGCCAATACTGAGCCCGTGTTCAGACATAAACACTGAAGCTCTGCAACGAAAATAGCGTAGCAGTATGACAGGGGACAGACGAATTTGTTGAATAAAGTCGTTATTTTTGTTTTGTTTTTGCGCATGAAAAGTATTCTCGTCGCTTCATAATATTAAGGTTGAACCACTTCAGACACGTCGCCGGTTTTAACGATGTCTTTAGTACCTTTCTGGACCTCAAAAGGTGCAATGACGTTGCTGTGTGGATCAGATACCCTCGGATTTCATCAAAAATATCTTAATTTGTGTTCCAAAGACAAACAAAGGTCTTAGGGGTTTGGGACGACATGAGGGTGAATAATTAATGACAGAAATTTCATTTTTGGGTGAACTGTCCCTTTAAACAGAAAACACAGGTTTTTATAGTAATGTCACAAATGTGACAAAGAGACCCAATGTTTACAGTCTTTAGGAAGTGGCTTTCTTGAATGGCTTTCTTATTGCACAATAAACTGAAGTACGAGAATGTGTTTTGATTAAAAAAATACACCTTTTACCTTAAAGATCTCTGTCCAAAAATTCAAAACCATCTGTTCAGAAAAACAACAACAAGAGAATGAAAAAAAGTTAGTGTTATTAGTAAGATTCACTTCCCAAATGGAAATGCACCCATATGTGTTCAAATTCTGAAATTCTTTCCTTTTTAATTTATTTATTTTTTAACAGACTGGTCAGTTGGAGCCTCTTCTGTCCAAGTTCACAGAGGAAGAGGAAAGGCAGCTGAAAAGGATGCTTCAGCGACTGGACGTCTTGGCTAAGGTGCGTTCATTGGCTGTGTTCCTCTTATATTTCTCCTGTGGTATTCATGCGGAGTGTCAGAAGGTCATGGTCTACCAGACAGTCATGGATGAAGAATGTAACAGAGATCGATTTTGAGAAAGCCCTCAGCAGAGTGTGGAGGTTAGAGAGCTGTTCCGCCCTGTCGACTTGATGTGAGGAACATGTATCGGGTTTATGTCGCACTGTGAAAAGGCAGTACAAGCAGTACAAGCTGTGTGACTCACAGTAGGCTCAGTGCTTCCTGTTTTTCAGCCTGGAAGTACCAAATCAAAACAAAGTTTAGAGATTTCATAAAACAGTTATTCTCCAAATTAGTTACCTGGAATACAGAAATCGAAGTGTTTTACAAGTAGTAGCTGTGACCTGGTGGATTCTACAGTGAGTTGCAGTGCTCATGTGTATGGAAGCTTGTTTCCGCCATGAAATAAAAAATAAAAAAGGTAATTGTGACTTTTTATCTCACAATTCTGACTTTTTTCTTGCAAATTGGGAGCTTATATCTTACAATTCTGACTTTTTTTCTCAGAATTGCGAGATATAAACTCACAATTGCGAGTTATAGTCACAATTGCGAGTTATAAAGTCAGAATTGCGAGTTATAGTCACAATTGCGAGTTATAAAGTCAGAATTGGGAGATATAAAGTCAGAATTGCGTGATAAAGTCAGAATTTGGAGATACAAACTCGCAATTGCGTGTTATAATGTGCAATTGTGAGGGAAAAAAATGTTTTTTCTCAGAATCGAAAGTTTATATCTTAGAATTCTGACTTTATAACTCGCAGTTGCATGCTATAAAGTCAGAATTGTGAGATATAAACTCATTTAACCCAATTGTGAGTTTATATCTCGCAATTCTGAGAAAAAAGTCAGAATTGTGTTTACTCGCAATTGCGAGAAAAAATTCTGACTTTATAACACGCAATTCTGACTTTATATCACGCAATTCTGACTTTATAACATGCAATTCTGACTTTATCACGCAATTCTGACTTTATATCACGCAATTCTGACTTTATAACTCGCAATTCTGACTTTATAACTCGCAATTCTGACTTTATAACTCGCAATTCTGACTTTATAACTCGCAATTCTGACTTTATAACACGCAATTCTGACTTTATAACTCGCAATTCTGACTTTATAACACGCAATTCTGACTTTATAACTCGCAATTCTGACTTTATAACGCGCAATTCTGACTTTATAACACGCAATTCTGACTTTATAACACGCAATTCTGACTTTATAACTCGCAATTCTGACTTTATATCACGCAATTCTGACTTTATAACTCGCAATTCTGACTTTATAACACGCAATTCTGACTTTATATCACGCAATTCTGACTTTATAACTCGCAATTCTGACTTTATAACTCGCAATTCGGACTTTATAACTCGCAATTCGGACTTTATATCATGCGATTCGGACTATATAACTCAAAATTGCGAGTTTAAATCTTGCAATTCTGAGAAATAAAGTCAGAGTTGTGAGATAAAAAGACGCAGTTACCTTTTTTATTTTTTATTTAGTGGCGGAAACAAGCTTCCATACATGTGGGAGACATGGGTTTGAATTCAGAATGCAACTTATTCCAGTGTCACTTCCTACATCTCTACTTTTCTTACACATAAAATGGCAAAAAGACCAAAACGCCACAGGTGTACACTACCGTTCAAAAGTTTGGTTGTCAGTAATTAAAAAAAAAAAAAAAAAAAAAATCATTTTATTCAGCAAGGATGAATTAAATGTATCAAAAGTGTTTTAATACCTTTATAAAGACATCTATAATGTTACAAAAGATTTCTATTTCAAATAGAATCCTGAAGAAAAATGTCACGGTTTCCACAAAAATATTACGTAGCACAATTGTTTTTAAAATGGATAATAATAATAAATGTTTGTTGAGCAGCAATTCAGCATATTAGAATGATTTCTGAAGGATCATGTGACACTGAAGACTGGGGTAATGATGCTGAAAATTCAGCTTTGCATCACAGAAATAAATTACATTTGAAAATATATTAAAATAGAAAACTGTAAAAAAAAAAATTAAAAAAAATTGCACAATATTATCTTTACTGTATTTTTGATCAAATAAATGCAGTCTTGGTTAGCATAAGAGACTTCTTTCAAAACATTAAGAAATCTTACCAACCCCAAACTTTTGAAAATCCCATTCATTATGAACATGTTCCAGTAACATTTCACAACCACAAAGTGTCACAATGCTTTGTATGTTCATTTTGAACAGTATGTCTATTGTTTGAGCATTTAAACCTATCAAACTACTTTGAATATGAAATGTTTTGTTTGAACTTTTTTCACTGTATCATCAACATTATTATTTCTGAGGTTTATAGCATCATTATTTGTTGACAAATCCTTGGGTATGTCAGGAAAGGCGGGTGCAACATCAATTAAAATGCTGCTGTCTATGGCGATAGCTCTTTTTTTGTCAGCTGATGAATGTGTTTTTAACTCACTGTAATGCTGCCTGCTTCTCATGTGCTGAACAGCATGCGGTGGAAAATGGCGTCAGGCTGATGGTGGACGCCGAACAGACATATTTCCAGCCTGCCATCAGCAGACTCACTGTGGAGATGAAGAGAATCTTCAACAGAGACAAAGCTGTCGTTTTCAACACCTATCAGTGCTACCTCAAAGTGAGCCTTGCACACACACACACACACACGTCTGGCACATATGAAAGGTGTTAACGTGGATCAGATGATGATATTCTGGGCTTTAGCTAGTGAGATTGTTAGATGCTGTGCAGAAAACCTGCTGTTATAACAGGATAACATTTAGCCAATGCAACTTCAAAACTGACATTTTACACTGTAGTGCTTGCAATTTATCTTTGCATTGAAATTAAACCTGAAAGGAAATAAATGATGGTGGTGACAATTAAACACATGCACTGCACACACACTCATGGCAACATCATTAAGTCTCCATATTCTACTTTTCTAGCACAATAGGGTCTACTTATAAGGTTTCATACAGCAAAAACATTTTCCACCCTCTTTTCAAACTTTATGATTATGCTGTTTTTTATACTGAACCTTTAAGACTTTTATATGTACCATATTTTCCAGAATATAAAATATATCATTTAAAATATAATGATTTATCATCTGAACCATGCTGCGACTTGTATTCCAAAGTGACTTATATAATGCAATTAACATCAAGCATTTGGATTTGTGCCGAATGAGAGAAGTATGTATGCCCAAGTTAATTTGTATAGCGCATTTACCACACGCCAGTACTTTTAGTTGTGCTTTAAATAAAGATTTTTGGATTAAAATACTTATATTATCTCAGATGTTTCCAAGAATGTTTAAATCCAGAGAAATAAGCAATTTTAACCAGGACACGGACCGTGTCTGTGCGTCGCCCATCAGTGACGTCATAGCTGTGTTAGCCTCGATTTCCGGTTTTATTTTGTAGAGACCATGGAAACACCAAAGACGCTTTAATATTTTATATTTTATAAGACAAGGGAACAACTGTTTGGACACATTTATAGACAGAAAACTAGTCATTTTTATATACCTTAACAATGTTAGTCTTATTATTTGAATCTCATTTTCTTGATTTTTCTTGATTACTGCAGTGTGCAACAAGTGTCTCATAGCAGCCGCCGAGGGAACGCACAGAGTAACATTATAACATCATTCTTGCCATTTTGTGTACAAGGGAGCATCTGTAAATTACTCCTGTGACGTAGGACTGTGCGCGACTTTCTAGTTCCCACTGGATTTCTTCCTCCACATATAAGTTTAATAAAACCTGAACCTCGTCATCGATCCATCGTCATATTTTTTTAAACTCCATTATTGATTTGAATAGCAAACAACTCTTACTGCACGCACCGGAACAGACTTTTAAAAATGCTGGTTGAAATAAAATGCTGCATGGAGTCAACCAATCAAAATCCTGCGTGATCTCAACCAATCAGCATGTTCAGCGCCCAAGTCCCACCCCGAAAGTTCCTGAACTTTGAAAAAGTACTACCTAGTGAGCATGGACTTTCTGAGGGGGAAATTTTTTACCCGGAACTTAATTTAGACCCTGGTCCCTGTGGACGAAACACACCGAGTACCGCCCCAAAGTCCCTAGTTCCTGGGGAAAGTTCCTGCGGTGGAAACACGGCTTAAAGGGATAGTTCACCCAAAAATGAAAATTCTGTCATTTACTCACCCTCAGGTTGTTCCAAACTTGTATACATTTTTTTGTTATGTTGAACACAAAGGAAGATGTTTTAAAGAATGTGGTAAACTGAACAGTTCTGGGGCACCACTGACTTCCATAGTATTTTTTTTCCTACTATGGAAGTCAATGGTGCCCCAAAGCGGCCTGGTTACAAACTTTCTTCAAAATATCAGCAGAACAAAGAAATTTTTACAGGTTTGAAACAACTTGAGGGTGACTAAATGATGACATAATTTTCATTTTTGGGTGAACAATCCCTTTAAGAGTATGTTTACTCTACATGGTATATCAAATTCAAAAGAGCAAGGAAGTAAACAAAAGAATTTAAATTCTGTCATTAATTACTCACCCTCATGTCTTTCCAAACCCATCAGACTTTCATTCATTTACAAAACACAAATGAAGATATTTTTTAATGAAATCTGTGAGATTTCTGTCCCTCCATTGAAAGTCTGTTCACCCAAAACTTGGTTCAAAACGTTCATGGTTTAGTCCAAGTCTACTGAAGAGACACGATCACTTTATATGATGAACAGATTTAATTTGGATTAAACCTGGATTGAAGATGAGCAAAAGTTTTATGGGTTTGGAACGACATGAGGGTGAGTAATTGATGACAGAAGTGTAATTTTTAGGTGAACTATCCCTTTAATTTCCTGAAATGTTGCATTTAAAATAAGGTTATCTGTTGCAAAGTAATGAATTCTCTGTGCTCAGGAGGCATTTGATAATGTGTCCATGGACGTTGAGCTATCGAGAAGGGAGGGCTGGTGTTTCGGTGCCAAGTTGGTAAGGGGGGCTTACATGTACCAGGAGAGAAGCCGAGCAGCAGAGATTGGATACGAAGACCCCATCAACCCCGACTATGAATGTACTAACAGAATGTACCACAGGCAAGAAATCTTCCAAATTCTTCATTGAGAATTTCACACTTGAAAACCCGAAAACTAGTGAGCTGCCTTGTTTTCTACAAAGGCAGCTACTTTCTACGGCAGCATCTGAACTGAAATGGAGCCTCGTAAGTGACTCATCTAAAAGCTCTTCTTGGGCAGCAGCTCCATTAACGGTCACTCACCCACGGAAAACAAATAGAGCTACTCGCAAAAAACACACAAGAGACTCAACTAACACTCACAGCTGAGTCTGACGCAGGGCCGCTGGAACAGGGTGGCCATGGACTCCCACTTTCAGCCCAAGTCGTCTCTGTCATCTGATGTTAAAATATATCCTACTTCTCTTAGCTCACATTAAAACCAAATTTGTCTGTTTGATCTACAGACTTGATCTCTGGATTAATTAATATTAGACAAAGTAAATGCAAACAACTCTGGAAGGATGTCTCAATGCCAAGACAGCATGGAACAACTTTGGCTCATGATTATTAATTAAGTAGCATGACTGGACAGTCTAGAAGAGCACAGTCACCATGAGCTGATTTAATATTCATGAGCCCAGACTTCTCTATAATGATGTCATTACCCAGTAATTTTTGGTCCCCTGAATCTAAAACTCATACAGGCACTCATGTGACCAATGAGTTTACATAAAAAATAAAAATAGGTAATTGCGACTTTTTATCTCACAATTCTGACTTTTTCTCGCAATTGCGAGTTTACATGTCACAATTCAGATTTTTTTTTTTTTTGCTCAGAATTTTGATATAAACTTGCAATTCTTACTTTTTTTTCTCAGAATTGCTTGATATAAACTCGCAATTGCAAGTTATAAAGTCAGAATTGCTTGATATAAACTCAGAAAAAAGTCAGAATTGCGAGAAAAAAATTGCACAATTCTGACTTTATTTTTCGCAATTGTGAGTTTATATCCTGCAATTCAGAATCTCACAATTCTGACATTATAACTCGCAATTGCGAGTTTATATCTTGCAATTCTGAGAAATAGAAAATGGCAATTAAATAAAAAATAAAATAAAATAAAATGGCAATAAAGTTGAAGACAAATTATAAAAGCAATTATATCAGTTTATTATGTCAGTCATCTTGATTTTTTCTAAAGATATTCAGCTATTTTAAAGCTTGTTTGGCCTTATTTTAAAGGATTTTTTACGTCATTATGTGATCCCCCCTAAAAGTTTACTGTGGCCCTCTAGAGAGCCCCGGTCCCCTGGTTGAGAACCACTGGCATATGATGCTTAAAATACCATCTAGGTGGACAACTTGCTGTTTTGGAACAGAGAATTATGGCCAAATTCTTCATTTAATGAGAAAGTAATGATTCAGGGAATTGGTCAAGTTCACTTTGCCTCTCTTTAAGGAGCAAGTTGACATGGCCAAGTAGTTTCTGAGTCCAGATCAGCAGTCCTAAAATACTTGTAGGTCCTTATCTGAACATCATTAGCCTGAACTGTGCTTCATTCAGACGGTCTATGTGCTGACAGAATGTTTCAAAAGCAGGAGAGATTTATCTAGACTCTTGGCTTATCTCACCATAAGCCTCTTATGATTAAGGCACATTTTGACAGCTTTCAAAATAAATCAGATCTTTTCAAAAGCTTTTGTGTTTGGCGGTCAACAGTCAAGTTAAAATGTTGGCTGTAAGTGCAGACCAAAACCAGGATGATTTATGAGCAGCTGATGTCTTTCAGGTGTCTGGATTACGTGCTGGAGGAGATCGAACAGAATAAGAAAGCAAATGTCATGGTGGCATCACACAATCTAGACACTGTTAAGCATACACTCAGAAGGTAGGACACGTTTTTTTGAACTCTCTTTCAATTATATACTGTATAAACCACCATGAACAAATGTAATTTCCACCACAACTCAAATATCCATTCATTCTGTGGTGGAAATGATGGTAGTTGAAATTACATTTACATTACATATTTTGGAATAAAATGGCTGACTCCTTTATCTTGTTAAAGGGATAGTTCACCCAAAAATGAAAAGTTGTTAATTTACTCATCCTCAGGCCATCTAAGATGTAGGTGACTGTAAAGAAGATTTTTAGCTGAAACCGTGGTCCTTGGTGATTCATATAATGGAAGTCAATGGCTACCATCACTCTGAGAGTCAAAAAACCATATACAGGCAAAACAAAATGAATACACGTGGCTCCTTACGATACATTGAGGTCTATGAAGCAAAACGATCGGACTTTGCAAGAAACAGCCTCGGCGTGAAGTGAGTGAGTGAATTCCTGACAGTCTGCAGCGCAAGCTTCCTGTCGCATAATGATGCAGGAGCTCAAACTTTGGGAAACTGTGAAAAGTCAATCTTCCTGATCTTCCCGTAACCTTCATTTTTATATAGGTTGCGGCATCCAGGATAAGCACAAGTACCATTTTGTGGATTACAGGTAATAATATTGTAAATAATGTTCAGATCGTTTAGCTTCACAAGACCTCAATGTATCGTCAAAGAAGCCTTGGGTATTAATTTTGTTTTGCCTGTCTATGTTTTTTTTGACTCTCAAAGTGACGGTAGCCATTGTCTTGCATTATATGAATCACTGAGGACCATGGTTTCAGCTAAAAATCATCTTTACTGTTCTACTGAAGAAAAATGTCACCTGCATCTTGGATGGCCTGAGGGTGAGTTAATTCACAGCAAATTTTCATTTTTGGGTGAACTATCCATTTAATATTATTTTTATTTTTATAGCTAGTATTTTATACACATACATAATTATATAATATTTTTTGCACAATTTCACAAAATTACAGCTTGATTGGAAATGACACCGAATAAAAGTTTAGATACTTATCTGGATTTTTCTTTTTATATAATGATTTGTATGTACATTTAGTATACATACTGTAAAAGTTAGTGTACTTAAAATACATGAAATATGACGTGTGTGTGTCAAATCTCTTATATTTCATCAAAATTTTGGGGTCGGTAAGATTTTTTTTTAATGTTTTGAAAGAAGCCTTATGTTCACCAAGACTGAATTTATTTGATTAAATATACAGTAAAAACAGTCATTTGTGAAATATTATTACAATTTAAAATAACCATTTTCTATTATAATATAATTTATTCCTGTGATGGCAAATTTTTGAATTTTCATCATCATTGCTCCAGTCTTAAGTGTCACATGATCCTTCAGAAATTACTCTAATATGCTGATTAGCTGCTCAAGAAACATTTCTAATTATTATTACCAATGTTGAAAACAGTTGTGATGCTTCATATTTTTGTGGAACAATGATACATATTTTTCTCTGGATTTTCTAATGAATAGAAAGTTCAAAAGAACAGCATTTATTTGAAATAGAAACAGTCTTTACTGTCACTTTTGATCAATTTAATGCATTTTTGCTGAATAAAACAGGGATGCAAACAGGTAAGGGGGAAAAAAGGTGAGAACATGGCGCGGGGCGGGGGCATGCTCGCTCTGAATTTTTTTTTAAAGTTATTTGCTTTACATGCTCATTTGTAGGAATTTTTTCATTTATTTTTTATTACCCTATATGTCAAAAACTAATTTTTCACACACACACAAAAAAACATTGTTGCAACATTTTACCAAAATCAACATTTGGTTAAAATCTCTTCGTTATAAATGACGAAGTGCTATGCAGGATATTTAAGACAATATTGGCTGATTAGATGGCAATACTGTTTGCCACATCTCAGACCTCAAATACATACAATATTACCCATTATTTAGACATAGTTTTTAAAGTAAAGAGCAAAGGAAACACTGTACAGTACTTATTGAAACAACTAGTTCTTTATTTACCCTTGTAAGTTCACAAGTACCCTTGTAAGATAGGTGACCTATTTTGATCTCAAAAAGGTGAGTTCTCACTGAAAGGTGAGGAGTTTGCATCTATGATAAAAGTATTTTCTTAAAAAAAAAAAAAAATCATACTGACCCCAAAACTGAATGGTAGTGTGTATCAATAAAATGTACACATAGAAAAGTTCAAATTAAATGACTGCATATTGATATTGGTTAGCGAGTATAAAATCAACATTAGTAGTATAGTTTAGGTTCTGTTCTTTGATTTCAGGTTCCCCTCTGCATCACCAAAAACATTTAGATCGCTCTGGGAGTAAATTAATTTGTGT
This sequence comes from Mylopharyngodon piceus, assembly GCA_039654765.1. Lineage (NCBI taxonomy): Eukaryota > Metazoa > Chordata > Actinopteri > Cypriniformes > Xenocyprididae > Mylopharyngodon > Mylopharyngodon piceus. Next base: position 3,481,229 of record CM077443.1, on the reverse strand, counting down.
AAATTAATAATGTAATGTGCAATCATTAATTTTATGTAATCACTCCTTAGGGGTGTAACCTCATTTGACAAAGGTGTGCCAATGACTGATGTCATTAACATTCTCTGTCACAATGTCAAAGGGTGTCGCCAGGCCATGATTCGTATGGAAGTACACACTAGTTATCCTCCTTTTACATCATTCACACATAATATCAGCCTAAGTGTCTCAGAATGTGTCTTGTTCGTGCGTGTAATGGCTATAACCGATAAGACGGTGTAAAACTTTGAGTGAGCAATCACCAGAATGTATCCGGTATTAAATGACCTTGCCAAAGGGGCGTCTCTCATTTTTCACTTTCTGTGACGGCGCTGTGTGTTTATGGTCTAACAGGATGAATGAAATGGGTCTGGCACCCACAGATAAGAAGGTGTACTTCGGCCAGCTCCTGGGAATGTGCGACCAAATCAGCTTTCCGTTAGGTGAACCACACACACACACACACACACACACACACACACACACACACACACACAGTTTCAAAACTCACTTCTAAAGTGATCATGTTAGTGAAACCAGTGTTATTTCATTATAATTGAGATACTATTATATTTTTTGCAATATTTTAATTGTTTTTATTTCTTTATTCATTTTTATTTTAGTTGAAGTTTTAGTATTTTTTGTGTTTTAGTCATGTTTTTAAAAAAATTTCAGTTTTAGTTATTTTCAAAATGAAAATGAGAATTATTTTTTTTTAATATTTTATTTCAGTCAACGTTTATTTTATTTCAAGTATAAAAAAAAAAAAAAAAAAAAAAAAAAACTTATATAAAAGCCCCTATTATAAATTATAAATATTTGCAATATTTGATTCTGATTGGTCAATTGTGAAATTCTGGATTTTAGTATAATTTACATAATTTAGTATAATTTCCTTCATAGTTGTGCTTGTTTCATGTTTCTTCATCTCAAAATAAACCCCTTTAAAAATATATATATATATATATATATATGTGTGTGTGTGTGTGTGTGTGTGTAATGTCACATATAATATATACAATTATAAATTAAATATATAAAAATTATAAATTAATATATACATTTTCTATTAATTTAGAAAAAAGTATATAAAAAGTATATTTTAAGTATATATTATATATACTTAAGTATATATAAGAATATTTTTATATAAGTTATATTAAGTTATATATTTATTGTCACATTGTGCTATATATATATATGAAGATTTTGATTAACATATCATTGATTGACATGCATTTAATATATACTTTTAATGAAAGTATACAATATAAAGTGTTACCAAAAGTTATAAAATTAATGTCAATCAAAGGGATAAATCATAAAACAAACTTTAAAATACTGGTATTCTTTTCTTGTCTGTTTATATCTCTAGCTCAGGCAGGATTCCCAGTGTACAAGTATGTTCCTTATGGTCCGGTGAACGAGGTGATTCCCTATCTGTCCCGCCGGGCACAGGAGAACCGCGGCATTATGAAAGGAGTGCAGATGGAGAGAGACCTCCTATGGAAAGAGCTCATGCGCCGCCTGAGCAGTGGAGAGGTCTTCTACACACCTGCTGTATAAAACACTCTCCACTTCTCACTAGAGACTCCTTACATTTGTTTTTTGCTTGTTCACCCATCCATTCATAAATATATTTTTCCACTCTCACTGAGGCTGTTCTTTATGATATAGCACACATGGAATCCTTTATGTAAATCAAATACTTGGATGAATCTCAACTCAAACTCAAATCACAAATACAAAAATAAGAAATTATGTACTTTGCATACAAAAAAAAATGAAGACTAGAAAGACTTTAGAATCGAGTTTTTCCAAATCATGACAATTAATCACATTTTGCCTCATCAATTCTCATTCTCATGTGTCTGAATGTTTTATTTTTGGTAACTATGAAAACGACATACACTGCCCGGCCAAAAAAAAAGTCACTGTTTGGATTTTAATAGGCAAATACTTAAGAGTCTATGGATGGATCATTATTACAGTGAGTATTATTTTTCTAGCATGTTATATGTTTGGCAACGATTCTTTTAACCCTAAAAGATGGAGTGTGTAGTTTTTCATTTATTAAACAACCATGTGTTAAGATGTATCATGGCCATATTCCAGGATGACAATGTCAAGATTCTGCATCCGAGCTTTATAATGGCAGTGAACAGGACCAACGAGTATGAGCTGAAGAAAGTGCCTCCATCCATATCCTTCCATCGTGTACTCCACATGGCTCTGGGGGGTTAATAAAGGCCTTCTGAAGCACAGCGATGCATTTGTGTAAAAAAAAAAAATCCATATTTAACAAGTTATGAAGTAAAATATCTAGCTTCCGCCAGGCCGCCTTCCGTATTCAACTAACGGAAAAATGGAACTGCTGTTGCGTCAGTTAAGCTTTTTCCGTAAGTTGAATAGGGAAGGCATGGGACGTAGTGTAAGCTTTTTGAACTGTGAGAGTTTTACACTTTATTCAAAAGACATTAGTTTTACACTTTCTTCAAAAAAACATTAGTTAACTACTTCAGTTGTTGACATGCCCTGAAATATATAAAAGCAACAAGATTATTTTTGAGAATATAATTTTTTTAAGTAAGGGCAGTCTTTTCGCATTACTGTTCCACATTCCAGTTCAGTTGGTAGCGGTAATGTACCAAAAGCTGGTTTGCCAACCGCCAATAAATAAGAAGAAGAAGAAAGGTTGACATGGTGCACGCTACATCTCAAACCTCCGGGGAATCACCCATTAAATAAAAATCGCAGAAAAGAGGAGAGTCTGGGTATTGGGATAATCCCTATCTCTTTTCTCTTTTCTTCCGCACAGTCACGGAAAGCCGAAGCAAAACCAAAACAATGTTCTTTTGTTTTTTAACCACTAGAAGGCCAAAAGTTACATAGTGTACCTTTAAAGGCACAATATGTAATTTTTCGCCACTAGAGGTCACTTATTCAAAACAAAGGTGTAGCTTGATGACGCCTTTGTAGCTTGGTGTAGCTTGATGTCTTCACGTCTACAGCCAGTGGAAAGGAATCCGACGGACTAGGGCAGAAATCATATTCATGGATGAGCTAATGTATTAAAGATTTATTAACTTTACTGTAGTATGAAGCAGGGTGTGGCTGAAAGCCGTTGGATCGAAACGAGTTCGCTGGAGCGATTGCTAATGATACACGGCTTGAGAGCAGTGGAGCTTTTATTATGGCGCAGACGAGCGCTTCCGCTTCTTCTGGCGTATGTAGGGTAACGCAGCGCTGTTTTATCATATTAGATACATTTGTTTGTTGATAATGCTGTTGTTATAAAGTTGTTATAATGCTACTCTGCACGTTCGCTTGGCGGCTACTATGAAACACTTGTTTTTTTGCATTTTGACAAGCATGTTTTTACAAAAATTCCCATTTCTGCAATGTGAAAATAGATATAGGTATTGTACATTAATGTATTTTTACTTTATTAAAATAAAAAAAATCTCATGAGGATCATGCAAAAAAAAAAAAAAAAAAAGTCTAAAATAAAATAAAACATCCACATGCTTTATGGTAATGAACATTTTGGGGTAAATGTGCTTAACTGTCATGACAATAATATAACAATATACAAAAATCGTAAAGGCCCTAAAAAATCACTTGAAAACCAACAATATTATAAGAAGATCATCTTCAACTAATCACCTTTCAGATTCTTGTATCTGGAGGCAAATGCCAAGTAACCACAGTTTTTTATCCTGTAGCAAAAACTGTAGTAAGTTAATGGTATTTTAGCAGAAACTGTGGTTAACTTGGTGCATTTTTGTAAGGGTCAAGAAAGAGTGGTTATACTCTTCCCTTTCCGTATAATCTAATTCACGTTTCCCTCACTCATTTCTCTTTATTCCACTGATGGTCTAGCTTTGCACTCTCTCTTCTCTCATCCATCTCTCCGGCACCTTTATGACTCTGAAAGGGCTCCCTAAAATGTCAGATGCCTGAGTGTGCATGGCTGTTTTATACCCCACCTTTATTCCTCGAGTGGAACACCAATAATGAAAATATAAGCATGATTTAAACAGTAATAAACAAACACATAAGTATCACTTTCTAGTAATGACGGTTTGAGTTCAAGGATAACAACGCCTGGAGTTTGAGAACTACCGGTATATATTTTATGTATATTTCGTGCTCTGAGTGAGGAATTGTGGTTATGTTAACGAAGGCAAAGTTGAAGTGCAGTAAACAGATTATATTTGTTATATGTTATATACAGATTATGTTTGTTTGTGCTCAAGCCAAATCTTGTAATTTGTGCAGTGGGTCTCATTGAGAATAATATTAAAAAACATTGTTTTATGGAAGGAGCTGAACTTTATTTTTTTGTGATATCTCTCTCGTGCTCAGTGAAGTTTAAAAGTTCTGATGAGATGATTTCAACTCCAGTTTTCAGCTTAATGAATCTGGTGTTTAGCATATACAGAGCAAGAATTAAATCTACTCTTTTATTATCTGTGTGATGAGGTCTTTTATGCTTAACCAACGGTTTCTCTCACTCTTTTAATATTTTCTTTCCCTCTGTGGAGTATTTGGGGAAGATGAATAAAAAGCTTTAATTAATTGAGCCAAAGTTAATGATTTCTAGACAATTGCTCTTAAGTAAATGGCACAATTCCTCATCCATTTATATCCCGTTTTAAATCCATGATGAATTAACAACCCTTTGGGTCTTTTGCTCTCAAAAATAACAGGACAGACCATAATACACTCCACATCCCAGTGTTGTTGAGGCTATGGCTAGAGCCTAATTTGCATATTAGTGTGCAAAGTTAGTATTAGTGCATCCCAAATCACTCAGCTTACAGGGAAAATGGATCAACTTAACCATTAAAGTTGGTCTGTGCTTTCAGCAAACATAATATAATAAATTCTACAAACTCAAAACTAATACTGTTTTTTGCTTGTACATCCGAGATCTATAAGCTTGCATTTGACTGATCTTTCCACTACGTTTGTCTATTTTGTCTATTAATTTTTTGAGCAAACCAATGTTTTATAAACATATGTTTATACACCAAAACAAGTTGCATTGGAATGGAAGAAACCTCCCAGAAAAGAACACTAATCACACTAAAGTAAGTGATGAGAGAATTTTAATTTTTGGGTGAACTATCCCTGCAAGTGCAAATTGAATGTTTTCGGACACTTAATTGCATGTTATTTACAGTTAAATGAATGTATTATAGTTTTAATTTATATTAACCATCTATACTAGCCATTTAAGTATATTATTTGAAATAAATTATATATTATTTCCTTAATGTTTTTTAAAGGTATGGTAAAGTATACATCTTTTCCACAAGAGTTAATACAGGCAGCAACTACAGCCAGTTTTAAAGAGAGTTACAGTAAAAACTGCTGTCAGCATAGATAAGATGGGAATGTTTTGGGATTTAAAGGCACAATATGTAAGATTTTTTTGAATACATAAAAAAAAAAAAAAACACTTGCGCAGTGTTATATATTTCGTTCAACTGTGTACTTACATTTTCCTAAATGTTTCCAAGAATTTGTAAATTCAGAGAAATTCACAATTTTAAATAGTGCCGTCCCTTGTCACTTGTCGCCTGTCAATGACGTAATATCTGCGTTATCCCTGGTTTCCGCTTGTGCTGCATAGTAACCATGGCAACAGACGTGGACAGCTGCGTAACGTCAAAGAATATACACTAACAAGAAGCGACACTCAATAGAACCTTCCATTGCAACACCGGCGCCCAGCAGCAGCCCTGCGCTTCCGCCATTTTGGGGTGAAAGCGAGTCGGCAGTCCACTAGTTTCTGTGGCAATATCAGCTACTTTGTTAAAAAAAAAAAAACGTACATTAAAGCTGAAAACCAACCTGAATGATGACAACACAGAATAAAATACTATCACTAGTGATCATCAAACAGTTTATTTTACACATTTTGTGTTTAAGTCTTCCACTTTTTTCACAAAACCTTTGCTCTAGAAACCCAGTCAGTTTGGGTTAAAATTCTTTGAAGTTCAAGTATTAGCATTATAAACACTGAATTAATACCAACACATGAAATTAAATTAAGGACATGCATCAGAATAATTGGGAATGTTGGACAATAAATATATGAATATAACAGCTTGATTTTGCAGTGTTGTCTAATGTCCGTTAAAGCAAAAGTGTCCAAAAGTGGGAATTATGGGATAACGGACACAGCAATGCATCATGTATTATAAGATCATTATGTTTGTAGCGTGATCCATTAAAACGTACAATATATATATTTCAATTCAGAGATACTATTATTACTATTACTCCACTAGGTCTGAAATATATTGTTCGCTGCAAACATGATGATCTTAAATGTATTAATTATTAACTATTAATAAATGTGTAAAGTTGCATAAAATGGAAATACTCAATAAAGTAGGCTAACTACGTTACCTCAGATGGATGAATGGTTGGATTCCACAACTGGTAAAATAAAACATATATAAGACAATACAACATTTACTGTAGGAGCCATACAATTTACTGGTGACTTAATTTAAAAAACTGTTCTATTGCGCTTCTGATTTGGCAGTGAAATTCGCCGATTTTGGGTGCGTAAGATGTGAAGGATTCTATGGTCCAGTTAGTATTTTCACCCCATAATGGCGGCCGCGCTACCGGAGCGCCATCTAGTGGCTGTTACCCAAAAAGTATCAGAGTGTCGCCTCTTGGGTTCTATACTCGTCGCGGCACGCTGTTGTCGTTTCATTCAAACATTATGGACCATGGCAAGCAAACTTTGGGACAAAAGGAGAAATAAAACGAGGATCAATATCAGCGTGGCGTTTTCGAGATGGTGAGAGCTTTGCTACAAACTTCGACTTGATAGAGACGACGCTCTTGCACGTTATTATACAGGTAAGCAAATGTACATAAGACGAATCAATATTATATAGCTCAACACGATGAAATGTTAGAATATCATCAGTATGATATTCTAATGTTGATCTAGCTTACTGTTAGACTCATACAGCCAACAAACTAATACATAGAATAACATTACAACTTTCAACACGCTCAAAACCAGTTTAGTATGATAGTGTAACGTGAGACCAAGTGAAACAGCGCTGCGTTACCTCACAATTTTAATGAATAAACTGACCTGTATGAGTAGTATTTCAGCACTTGCGGGTAGTTCGGTAGAATGAAATGTCCTCATTCCTTTATATCCCCTGGGACTCGCGTGTGGCACTGATATCTGTCTCTCAATCGCGCCCGCGATTCTCGGCCACGCCCTGCTTCATACCACAGTTATGTTAAAAAACATGACTGCATTCACTCATCTATAAACATTATTAGATCCATCGGCATTATTAGATCACTGCGTCATCAAACTACACCTTTGTTATTGTTTTGAAGAGGTTAGCGACCCCTATCGGCGGAAAAAAATACAGATTGTGCCTTTAAGGATGCCGTTTTGATCATACATATTATGGGTATATTTTGATCGAACTTTTTTATAATATATGACATTTTCAAACAGTGTAATATTCAGGAATCATAACATGTTTGCATCTTCATTTTAACTCTCTACAAAAGCTTGAATCATATTTTAAAGAGCCTTAAGCAATATTTCTGTTTCATTTGTCAAGCGGAATCATGAGGTTGATTCCCGCGTTGACAGTGGTTATGTGTGTCTTATCACATGATAAGACCACTGATGTTAACTTGCGCTCTAAAAAACAAGGTTTATTTTAAGCTTACCCGACAAGCCCGTGGCGTCAGTGTGTATTGTTATGTAACTTTATATATAATCAGTTACATGCAATAAAACCCTTTCATTTCAATGAATTATTCATTGCAAACAAATGGAAAATGCATATTGGCCCTTTAAACACAGTCCAGTACACTGTAATTTATAAACTCACAAATAATAAAAGTAAAATGCCAGCTTCTGGATTCAGAATGAGCCAAATCATGGTTTTTCATATTTCACAGAAAAAATGTGAAGCAATAAATATGGGACTCACTTTGTATGTAGATTACAGTTTACAGATGCACACGGTATAAAGAAGGAATGTGAGATAAAATTGTTTGGTTTACCCTATCTGAGGCAATATTTCTTCACTTGTAATCTGTTTATTCACATTTCGAGGGCTGGAGGCGTGTGTTATTGGTGATATTCAGATACCCCACATTGGTTTGATTCCATCCTTTGTGCAGACGTCCCCTGCTGCTATCACAGATATGACAATATGGATTGTTTGTTGACAATGATGTGAAATATAATTCAAGGATGTTTCAGCGTATCGAGATCGCACTCAGACTGTAGCTTGTTGAGGAGTTAAACTACAGTCAAACTATTTTAAAAAAAATATTTATTTGAATTGCTTTTTACACAACAAGCTGCAATATTTTTCTGTTTTGTTATAGTATTTTTTCTATCGTGGTATATTATTTTTAGTAACTGGCATAAAACAATGAGGATTTCAAACTTGGTGACAGCATTAAGCTTAATGTATAAAAAAAACGTCATTTTTATAAATGAATCAAAAACATTGTGATGTATATCAAGGAGGTTGAACCAATTAAAATAAATTTATTTAGCAGATACTTTTATCCAAATCATCAGTTTTGTTGAACCCATGTATTAAAATGAATTTGACTTTACAACACTACGCAGCACATAGTCCTGTTGCACAAATACAACCTCCTCACTCAAGGGGGCGCTAGTGTGATATCTGCATCATTTTTTTTTATTTTTTTTTTTTATTTCCACTGCATCTGAACATGTTTACACATACACATATACACATATGCACATATAACACAACTATATATAGTATTCAACATTTACATGCGCATAAGTGCAGATATTATTTCCGACACTGTGGAAAATGGGCACCCTAAGAAGCTATGCAGCTTATGGCCGGGGTCCATGGGTCATTAAACAAGATGTGTTTGCTCAGGTAGATACTATAGTTATCTGCTTACGCTAACCATTTATTATAAAGTTGGGGTAACATTGAATGTTGTTCACCGAATTCTCACAGGCGAAATCCCATCGTTTCAATAGGAATCCAAACAAATGGGAATTTCGCGTGAGGGTGAAAGTTTTCCCCATGCAGATTTTGTTCAAAGTTCAAAGTTGAAAGTTGCTTGTTTTGAATGGCTTCTATATGTGTTGTGCTTCTTAAGATGCGTTTCCACCGAAATTACCCGGAACAATTTGTTCCAGGAACTTTTTTTTTCTCCCGGGCCTGTTGCTGTCTGCGTTTCCATCGCGGTCTAAAGTACTGTGAAGATTAGGCAAATTAGTCCAATGACGTAGGATTGCGCGTGACTTTCCAGTTCCCTCTGGATTTCGTGCTCTGCATATAAGCTTAATAAAGCCTGAACCTTGTCGTCGGCCCATCTGTCATATTTTTTAAACTCCATTGTTGATTCAAATAACAAACAACTCTTACTGCACGCACCGCAACAGACTTTTAAAAATGGTGGTTGAAATAAAATGCTGCGTGAACTCAACCAATCAGCATGTTCAGCTCCCAAGTCCCACCCCCGAAAGTTCCTGAACTTTGAAAAAGTACTACCTCATGAGCAGGGACTTTCTGAGGGGGAAATTTTTACCCAGAACTTCATTTAGACCCTAGTTCCTGTGGTCAAAACACACAGAGTACCACCCCAAAGTCCCTAGTTCTTGAGGAAAGTTCCTGCCGTGAAACACGGCTTTAGAGTACATTGCTACACTATTGGCAGGTTTGCCTGAAAAATTTTGCTAATGTTACCACTCCTCAAGAAATTGTTTTGTCATGCTACAACACTACCGTTGCTACTCTTCAGAGACGTTTATAAGTAAGCCATTCATATGATTCATATGATACGATAAGAAGTGTAAGTCACTATCAAAAGCTGCATTAGAAATTGTATAGTAGGTACTCCATTTGGTTTGAAATTTACTTTGCAACAATTAAACAAGTACATCCATCGAATCTGCTCTCCAGAATCTTGATGGAAGTAGTAGGTCTTCTGGATAACTTTCGCCTACTCGAATACTATGAATTGGACATACTACTTTTTTGGCGTACCATTTTTTTCCCCCACATACTATATAGTATGAAAGTAAACATAGGCTGCGTTTAAAGGGTTAGTTCACCCAAAAATGAAAATAATGTCATTTATTACTCACCCTCATGTCGTTCCAAACCCGTAAGGCCTTCATTCATCTTCGGGAACACAAATTAAGATATTTTTGATTAAATCCGATGGCTCAGTGAGGCCTGCATTCACAGCAATGACATTTCCTCTCTCAAGATCCATAAAGGTACTAAAAACATATTTAAAACAGTTCATGCGAGTTCAGTAGTTCTACCTTAATATTATAAAGCGACGAGAATACTTTTTGTGTGCCAAAGAAACAAATAACGACTTTTCAACAATATAGAATCAGTGTCGAATCAAATCGCACAGAATCGAATCAGTGACTCGGAGCGCCAAAGTCACGTGATTTCAGCAGTTTAGCCATTTGATAGGAGATCAGAGTCACTGATTCGATTCGTAAAGCTCAGAAGCACTGTTTTGAAATCGGCCCATCACTATATTGTTGAAAAGTCGTTATTTTGTTTTTTTGGCACACAAAAAGTATTCTCGTCGCTTTATAATATTAAGGTAGAACTACTGAACTCGCATGAACTGTTTTAAATATGTTTTTAGTACCTTTATGGATCTTGAGAGAGGAAATGTCATTGCTTTGAATGCAGGCCTCACTGAGCCATCGGATTTAATCAAAAATATCTTAATTTGTGCTCCGAAGATGAATGAAGGCCTTACGGGTGTAGAACGACATGAGGGTGAGTAATTAATGACATTATTTTCATTTTTGGGTGAACTAATCCTTTAAGTCCAATTTTTTTATGCCCTTCCCTCGCTAACTTCCCTCCATCTCTTTCACTCAGATGTACGCCATTGCTTACACTGCACGAGTGCCCACTGCTGACGTAACCCTTGCAGTGTGTTTAAATGAAACACCCTAAGCACTTGATCACTTGGAATCCGCTATGGAGCTGATTTATTATTTACATTCTTTTTCCTTTTACACACCATTCTATAGGCCTGTATGTATGCTTGGGCTGTTAAAAAAATTAAATGTAAATGAATATTAAATATGAGTATATTAATGTATTTATATTAAATATAAAATATTAAAAATACACAAATGAAAATAATACAATAAACTATAACTGTTAAAAAAAAAAAAAACAGTCAGCTTAAGGTAGCTACAAGTATTAAATGTGGTTAAATGTCAAAATAACTCCAATATCATACACTAGAGATGTGTGTGGCAGGGGTAAATTAAACGCAGTCTGCTGTGACATCACAATCATGGTGCATTGTGGTCTATGGATCTGCCTGAAAGGATTAGTTCACTTCAGAATTAAAATTTCCTGATAATTTACCCCCATGTCATCCAAGATGTTATGCCTTTCTTTCTTCAGGCGAAAAGAAATATGGTTTTTGAGGAAAACATTCCAGGATTTTTCTCCATATAGTGGACTTCAACAGTTACCAATGGGTTGAAGGTCCAAATGTCAGTTTCAGTGCAGCTTCAAAGGGCTCTACACGATCCCAGACGAGGAATAAGGGTCTTATCTAGTGAAACGATCGGTCATTTTCTAAAAAAAAAAAAAAATTATATACTTTTTAACCACAAATGCTTGTCTTGCACTGCTCTGCGATGCGCCACGCATGACGTAGGCGAAGGTCACGCGTGACGTAGGCAGAAGTACCGATCCAGTGTCTACAAAGCGAACGTGCAAAGACTAAGTCAAACGGCCTTTACAAAAACAAAAAGGTAAAACAACGATGTTGGACGATTTTGAAGTTGGAGGAGAAAATGAGATGGAGTTTTTCGCCCTACCGCGGTACTTTCACCTACGTCACGCGTGACCTCCAATGTGATTACGTAATGCGTGGCGGATCGCAGAGCTAGTGCAAGACGAGCATTGTGGTTACTCGTTCCCTCGGTTAAAATCGAGGGGTCAAGGGTCGGTCCAAATAAACTTCCCTCGTCCACTTGACGAAGGTGAACACACTTTAAAATGGAGGTGGGAATTCCCCCGAGGGGAAGTGCTTAGGTAAGTTCGCGAGTGTATGTCTGAAGTTGGAGTTAAATGCAGCCATGTTCGGATGCAGCTATTGTGTTGCAAATTGTGAGTTTGAAACAACCAATGGCAGATGGGAGGAGTGTTTGAAAAGTCATTTTTTCAGTAATTTCATTAGGTTCTTTACCTTTAAGTTAGCACCGTCACTACTTTTAGTTAGTTACTTTTTGAAGTGCTTTTTGAAACGCTGACTGGCAGATGTGAGCGAAGGTAGTGACTGACTCCGGCGACAATTATCGTGGGCCGCGGGCGTAACATTGACAGAGGGGTTTGAAACTGTGTTTGAGCTTTAACTCTGGAATTAATTACCTTTTTTCTGCTTTGACAGGGGCCTTGCAGTTTTCTCTTATTTGATTTCACCAGCAGGTACATGAAGGGATTTCTGGAATACTGAAACAAAGGTGTGTGTTTTCATGAAGGACAGTATGTCTTTCCTTTCTATGCCTGTTTTTCTCTCTCACACACAGTCTTCCTGTCTTTCTGCATGTATAATACATTGCAAACAGGGCATTCGTCTACATAATTTGATAGCTGCCCTCTTTCACTTTGAACGAGATGGATCAAGCTCCCTGATGATGAAGAAGGATAGCAAGAAACCGTGAGGAAGAGGACATGCGCACGTGCATCGCTATGAGTGAGTCTGTATAATGTTGGTGCACCACATTGTTTTTCGAGGAATCCCTAGAACATAAAAAGGCAGCGTGGATTTTCTCCTGCTGATCAGCAGTCAGAGGTTTGGAGTTAATTAGAGAGGATAGACGCTCAGAATCAGCCGTGGCCAAAAATAAATAAATGGTCTGACCACGGACTCCATTATTAAGCACCCTAATGGTGTCGCCTGAGGTACAGACCTCTTGTTCGGATACAGAATCAATTTATCATTAAACACCATTTTAAAATGTTTAATCAAATCTTATCTGTGCCAGTCAGATGTCTTTTAATTAATCAATATATAACAAATAATAATATCATGAATACACTCAAGGCTATAGGGTGCTATAAACCACAAGATGCAACCTTTTCAACTGTGACTATATTTGTCACATCTCAACCAAACTGACAACATTGGTTCAACCAATTGTGTGAGTTTTGAACGGGACTATCTGTTTGACCAACCAATGACAAATGGGGAGAGTGTTCAGGTAACCTGTTTGAAAACAATCATTATTTTTGCAATTCAATTCCATTCACACTTTTAGAGGCGGCTTTAAGGGGATAGATAGTTCACCCAAAAAAATCATGGTAACACTTTCTATGAAGACCATGCTTATAATGAATTATAGCTCCATTTATACTTATATATGAGCAAGTATTACTATTTTATAAACATATTTATAAAGACTTATTAAGACCTATACCACATTATAAGAATACATTTATATTATTTGTATAATTAATTATAAGTCATGCATTTGCGTTTTCAATGCTCATGTTCATAATCCATTATACACTGATTTATAAGTATTAATTAGTCAGTCGTATGGTTCCATGAATGTATTTATAAAGATGCAACCTGCATTGCTATAATTAGGGGCCAAGCACCGAAGGTGCTATAGCCCCTATTGTAATCGTTAGTTTTATTATTATTTTTCCCCACTGGAAGTCTATGGCAGCCCTATCAATGGAACATGAGAAAATGATGAAATTTGGCACACTTGTAGAGATGCTCATGAAAAGTCATTGATCCAAATTTGGAGTCTCTATGACCAACTCTATAGCGCCACCACCAGTTCAAAATTTCACTATTCTAAAGGTTATAACTTTTGAACCATTTGCTCTAGAAAAATGAAACTTATTACATCTGATTCATCTCTTCATGCTGATTCCATGCAACATTAGATTAAGTCTCCGCCCATGACAGTAGCGGCCATTTTGAAAAGTACAGTATGCAGTTTTTTGGCTACTCCTCCTTTGTCCAATTTTGTCCAAACTTTGATCAGATGATCTTTGGACTGAGCCACACAGAAATGACTGAACAGAATTTTTTTTTCTATGGGTAAAAAAAAAGTTATGATGTCATGAAGTTAACGAGGTTGACCCAAAATTAGTTTAGAGGCTGTATCTCGGCCAAACTTTGAGCAATCGAAACCAAAATTGGTGCGCTTCATTGGAACCATGATCTGAGGTAACATACGAAATTTGGGAACAGTGCCACCTACAGTTCATGAGATCTGGAATATTGCTATTTTGGCTAATAACTTTTGAACAGTTTGTTAGAAAATCATGATCTTAGTGTCTATGGATTCCTTGGATCATGCTGATTCCGACAATACTGATTTTGTCAATATCGGATGAACCACATGTCCGCCATTTTGAATTTTGTCATAAATTGCAATAACTTTTAAACAATTTGACATATCTTCACAAAAATTGGTACATATCATCATCAGAATATCCTGAAGGGACCTGAGAAGGTTGAACACAGCGCCACCTAGTGTTCCGCAGATATAACGATTTTTTCAAAAACGCTTATAACTTTTGAAAACATTTTCCAAAATGTGTAAACTTTATGTCATTTTATTCCCTGGCTTATGCCGATTCCGCCGATGTGTCATTTGTCATTTTCTTTAAAATGTACCTGTCCGCCATATTGAAGTAAATGAAAAAAAGTTTTTTCGCTACTCCTCCTACAAATTTTGTTCAATTCTGTCCAAAATCAGCTCATGTGATCTTTGGACTGAGCTGCACAGAAATGACTGAATGGATTTTTGATATTCGCTACCGTTCCCGAGATATTTGTCTCTGAATGTGACCTGTGCCTCTGTTTGTTGTCTTACGCTAGTTAGCTTAGCATTCTAATTGGTTGTTTTGTAAAAAAAAAAAAAACTTCTGTTCCAGATATTGTTTCCTAGAATGATCTAAAGTAAAATTAATAAATATAACATGTGCTGCATTTTTATAAAAACATCTTCATTGTGAGATCATTCTCACATGAACTACTGAAGATTGGCAGGTGTGTGTAAGTGTCTGGCCAGTGGTGCAGTGAGTTGAGTGTCAGTCACCAGATCTATAGACTGTGGGTTCGAGTCCCGTGTGGGGTGACTTTTAAATTGTTTGTAATGTGTCGTTTCAATTCCTTTATTATCCCAATAAGTATTGTACTAGTCTTTCTTCTTCTGATTAGAATTAAATCTATTTTTGTTCATTCTGTGTTCATTTTCATCTCAGCTTCTGGTCTTTTTTTCTCTCTTCCTGCTCCGCATTGCGCTACAACCCAGACATTTTTCTTATTATTTCTTATTTCTTATTCTGTTCATTTTGAGTTCATTCTCATCTCTACTTCTGAACCACCTGTTTTCATGTACATTCAATTTCTGCTGTTTTTGCTCTTCTTGCTCTGCACTGCGCTACAACCCAAACATTTTTCTCATTATTTCTTATTTCATTTTTCTCATTCTCAGAATTATTCCTTATTTTCAATGGCACTTTGGTGCTTGGCCCCGAATTGCTGCTTGCAGCTATATTGTTATTATATTATAGTTACAATGACATTTTATTCACATTTATTTCTGTCAAATTAGTGAATATATTGTTAATAGCTGTATTGTGTTCTTATAAATACTTATTGTGTGTAATAATACAGTTACTAATCTCTATAAATGCATCTTTAATGGCTTTAAGTAAAACACAGGATGCAATTTTCCTAAAGAAAATGTTAAGAAATCATGAAGATGTGCTCATTATACATTTTAAGTTGCTTACTTGTAAATGTAACTAATGAACAATAATTCCTGTAATAAAATAATGAGAAAAAAAAAAAAAAACAGAAATCATTAATACAAACAGTTGGAAAAAAATGTATCTTTTTTTTATGTTATATACTTGCAAAACACCGCAACAATATTTTTAAAGTATAATTCCAAACTGCTATAAGCAATACCATATGGCTGAGGAGATATAGATTTTAACAAATCAAAATTACCATTCATGACCTCTACTGCAAACATTAGCCATTAAAGACATAATTAATAACTAATTGGTACAGCAAACAAATGTCTGTGGAATTATTTTATATATGATCATTTATAAATCAGTGCATAATGGATTATGAGCATGCACATTGAAAAAGCAAATGCATGGCTTATAAGTAATTATAAAAATAATATAAATGTCACTATAACTGTTCTTATAATGCGGTATAGGTCTTAATGAGGCTTTATAAATTTATTTATAGAATAGTAATACTTACTTATAAATAAGTATAAATGGGCCTATAAATCATGATAAGCATGGTCTTCATAGAAAGTGTTACCAAAATCATTAACTCACCCTCAAGTTGTTCCAAACCCGTATGAATTTATTTCTTCTGCTGAACACAAGAGAAGATATTTTGAAGAATGTTGGTAACCAGACAGTTGATGGTAGCTATTGACTTCTGTAGTATTTTTTTTTCCTACTATGGAAGTCAATGGGTACCCGATGGACAAAATCAAGTCAATTATGAATTTATTCGGGGCATTTATGTGCACTCAGCCCATTAATATGATCATTGACTTGAATGCAATATGAATCCCCATGAGAAAAGATAGTGCAAAGTCCTGTGCCAGCTGAGAAACCGCATCCATGACCATAAATTTTATAATTTAGCTGTATAATGCCAAAAATACTGGGTGAGAGGTGATAAGCCGGTATTATTTTATAACTG
This sequence comes from Mylopharyngodon piceus, assembly GCA_039654765.1. Classification (NCBI taxonomy): domain Eukaryota; kingdom Metazoa; phylum Chordata; class Actinopteri; order Cypriniformes; family Xenocyprididae; genus Mylopharyngodon; species Mylopharyngodon piceus. The sequence goes on along the minus strand of CM077443.1, from coordinate 3,464,435 downwards.
TCCTGTTTTACCTTAAACAAGGTCATAAAAATTGTGCTGAATTTCCTATGATGGCTGTTTTTTTCCCCCCTGTTTTTTGTTTTCTTCTATTCAAGGTTGTGATGAGTCTGTGCAGATGTAAAGAGACTGTGTATCAGTGGTGCACTTTCTCATTTTCACCTGCGGCTTAACGGAAATCCATCATAAAAGCGGCTCTACTGTTTTTATAACATCTTCATTGATTCGTCTCCCTCTCTCTCCATCTCTCTCTCTCTATCTGAGTACTTTGTGTGTCTTCCAAAAGCAGCGAACATCTGCTTTCTCTGTCAGTACACACACCACCCCCTCACTGGCTGAGAGAGTGATTCATATAGCCGAGCCCACACACACACACACACACACACACACACACACGCAGTCAGACCTCCACACAATGAAGAGGTGACAGCAGCAGTGCGCACTACCTCAAGCTGCCATTAGGGGGCACTCCTGCATTTCACGCACCGCAGACCGGCAATACAATCCCAATCATGAATGCTTGCAAAAACAAACAGGGCATTTGATACAACTAACATGAATCAAAGAAACACCTGGAGCTGCGACACATGTCGGCAGGATCACGCTTCGTATTAACCCACGCGCTTTGCTGAGAGCCTTGATCCCCAACAAATCCAAAATCTGTCAGATGTTTATATAGTACATAGGCTTAAAGGTGCACTCAGTCATTTTTTTCCTCATTACAAAGTTTTATTCATAATTGAATTAATAGTGCTTTTGAAAATGATGTACAGATTCTAGTCACATCAGTAGCCTTATAAAAGCTATTTTATTTGACACAGAGCAGGTTGCGGTCATGTTGAGATCACATGGCGAGCCGAAAGCTACTCAGTTTATCACTTTAATCCTCCTATTATTGAATATGCTCACTCGTGGAATAAATTAGTAATGGATAACCACTAATAGTGCATTTACTGTATAGTGGCATCAGCGGTGTTGGGGAAAGTTACTTTTCAAAGTAATGCTTTACAGTATTGCGTTAGTCCCTAAAAAAGTAACTAATTGTGTTACTTAGTTACTTTTTATGGAAAGTAACTAAGTTTTTATGTGTTATGTTACTTTTGCATACTTTTTCTCACCATCTACTGGGCTTGCATGTTTGTTTTATAATAACCAGAAGGTGTCAGTCAATAAATGGGAAAACAAAGTAAGATTTTGAAATAGTAAGATATTCTGATTTACTTAAGAGTAATCTGATCACATAACCTGTAATGTGTTACCCCAACACTGGGGAAAAATACTATAAGTGCACCTTAAAGCATACATTTGCATGATTTTGTTTTGTTAATATTTATATTTCCCTTAAATGTTGTTCCCACATGTGTGAATTTCCATGACTATTACAGTTATTACTGCATACAGATTTTTAAAAATCATTCCAATGCAGACCAATTTATCAACTGATAAATTGAAAAGAATCTCCAAAAATGATTTAATCTATACACACTCTTTAAGTTTAAGGACACAGTGGTTTTAGATTCATTCAAAAGTTTGAGGTCAGTATGATTTTTTTTAAATTAATATTTTTATTCAGCAAGGACATGTAAAGAGAGCAAAGATTTTTACATTGTTACAAAAGATTTTCATCAAAGAATCCTTAAAAAATTATTGCGGTTTTCAAAAAAAAAAAAAAAAAAAAAAAAAGCAGTACAACTGTTTTCATCACTGATAAGAATAAATGTGTCTTAAGCACCAAATCAGTATATTAGAATGATTTCTGAAGGATCATATGATACTGAAGACTGGAGTAATAAAGCTTTGTCATCACAGAAATAAATTACATTTAAAAATATATTAAAATAGAAAACAGTTATTGTAATAATATTTCACAATATTACTGTTTTTACTGTATTTTTCATCAAATAAATGCAGCCTTGGTGAGCAGAAGAGACTTAAAAAAAAAAAAAAAGAAAGAAAGAAAGAAAGAAATATTACTACCCAAAACTTTTGAACAGTAGTGTATATTAACTTTTTTATTAATACTTTTCCAGGCTTTTCTTATCCTGGTTTTCCATGACAGTGGGATCCTTATTTATATTTATCAGAACATATGAAGACTTCAGATGTAAAAGCCTCTAAGTGCCATCTGAAATTTTCTTCTAAAATGAGCATTTTTATCAAGCTCGTATGTTTTCTCTCTCTCTCTGCTCATGCACACAAGCTCCATAACTTGTTTGTGTTTTCTCATCTCCAATCAAGCTTTCTGAGAAAAAGTTATAAAGATAATATTACGGAGTGCATTTCATGCTGTGTAATGGGACAGATGTAAAGCTTAATCCTTTATTGGCTCATACAGAATGAGAATTGTCTTTATTAATAAACAAAGACTCTGCTATCATATAAACACTGGAGATAAATGAAATATATAAAAAGGATCACTAATACCCCATCTATGTTTGAGTGATGTGATGCGATAAAACTATAAAGTCCCTGTTAAAGCCTGATTGCATTACTTTATCGCTGGAGGTGGCCAAGTAGCTGAATTGTTGGTTGCGGTTGGATTCCCTATTGCTGGTTGATATCAGTGGATGATAGCTGTTGAAAATCTGATTGCAAATGGGAAGTATTGCTGATACTTTATGTAATCCTTTTTGAAAACAAGTTTCTTTTTATTGTAAATTAACGTAAATTAGTCTGGGACTAGGCTTAAGCCTTGTCTGTGAACCCAGGCAATATACCCCGGTTTCAAAGACAAAAATGCATTATTGAGCTGTTTTAACTGAAAGCAACTTTCACTGACATTTTTAAAAATATGTCAGTGTCATTGTTTTGTCTCAAGATGCACACCAATAATGTGTATAAGGCACGTTTATAAAAGCTACTTAAATGTCCTAATTGAACTAAGGCCTAATCCTGGCTTAATCTAAGCCCTGCCTGTGAAACCAGGCCTTAAGGCAAGTCAAGTCAAGTCACCTTTATTTATATAGCGCTTTTTACAATGCAGATTGTGTCAAAGCAGCTTTACAGTGATAACTGGCAAATAATTTTGGCTACACAGCAGCTCTTAAAGAAAATGGTGTCATTGACCAGCTTAAATAAATTCAGTATTGATTCATTCCGTTGTCAATAGTTATTAATTTAGTTAATTTATCTATATATCAGCACTGGAGAAAACAGTGGTCCAGCTCAGTTCAGTTCGCATACAATGGTGTCAATGCAGGCAGATGAAAAACATTGTTGAATATCAAGTGTCAAGTGTCCCCAACTAAGCAAGCCAAAGGCGACAGCGGCAAGGAACCCAAACTCTAACAGGTGACAAACAGGTGATAAAAATGGAGAAAAAAAAACGTTGGGAGAAACTAGGCTCAGTCGGGGGGCCAGTTCTCCTCTGGCCAACAGCGAACAGTGCATAATTATGATTTAGGCAGCATTACAGGTCATAAGTCCGATTGGGATTGCAACAGTCAAAATATTTAATCCAGTTCCATCTAGTTGAAGATCCATTCTAATTTAAGGGCTCGCGCATTTAAAATGGCAGATGACATTGTGGAGAAGTTAATCGCTGAGGTCCAGAAAAAGCCACCACTGTTTAACAAGTCAAACCCCCTTTTCAAGGATACTTTAAAGAAAATGTATATATGGAAAACAATCGGTCATACCCTCGGAATAAATGGTGAGAAGTATAAACGATCATTATGCCAAGCTCGCACAAAATTACCTCAGGTATCCAGCGCTAGTTTCGACAACATTGTCTTGCTATTCCACTATATATTGACTCCATTAGCTAAATTCACTGTTAGATTAGATCGATTACACTAGCTATTCACTCGAAACATTGCATGCTGAGGACATCTGCTGGTTAAAGCCATGTAAATGTACAGTGGTTTAGAGAATCACATCTTGAGGTCTGTGTGTAATTGATGTTTTAGTACGAAATGGGAAAGTCTTTTTAAGTTGTGTTAACCACAAACTTTATTTTACTCACAAGTCCAAAACCACTACTCTAAAAACCCATTAGAAGTTCCTGAGGGAACCCATGGTGAACTAGCCTTCCGTGTCTGAACAGCTCTATGCACACAGTGTAACATCCCATCTGCATTGCGAGCAAATAATGTGGCTTGTCCAGACTAGAGCGCTCTGGTTATAATCAACAAAACTTTTTCCACTGCAAATATGTGATTTTACCAGGAATAGTGTAAAAGTCTTTCATAAATGAGGTGTGTTACTGTGAGGATGATGTGTTGCATAAGTACCTCGCCTCAACTCTCTTTCCGTCTGTCAGCCTGTCACTTTCTCTTTCTCTCTTTGAAGAGGGTGTAGAGTTAATTCAGATGCACAGATGTATAATGCAGATGAGCTGAATTTAGTTGTTTACAGCTGAAAATTTACAGCTGCACATTTGATACATCTCTCTGCTTAAATCTTAAAGCCCTATTTACAGGTATGAAGATGGGTTTTAGTCACATCACAAGTAGACGAGGGAGACACACTCCTGTTTACACCTGGTATTTTGATATCAGGTGTACGTCTCTTTTGTCTACTTTCAAACACTTCTTTCCTGATTTCTTCGAGGGGAAGGGTCTAAATATATGGGCTTTTTCAGATCTTTCATTGTAATGGACGAAATAAGCTTGTGCAATTTACATATGAACGATGGAAAAACATATGGAGAACAGCAGCTTTCCTTTTTGCTCCGATAGCTGCAAGACCACGCCAAGTATAGTGTTTGAAATCAGGAACGGTGAGAGAACATTGTGCTTGTTACGTTTTTCATCTTCAAACCAAACTTACGTCTTGAGCCATTTAAGTTTAAATCCCGTCATAATGTTTACACATTAGGTCAGTAGGCAGAGAGGCGGTCTTTTGTGGCTGTTCGACCACATGAGCGTTTACACTACAAAAGCAATCTGGTCAAATGCGTTTTCGACTACCTCTGGAAGTGGTCAATCTCAAAACATTTTAGACCCTGTTTACACCTGTATTTAGCGTCATCCACTTGTGATCCGATCAACCAAAACACATCTTAATACCAGGTGTAAACAGGGCCTCAGAGAACACTTCAAACTCACAATACACAAAGGAATGGACATTGGCTCCATTTTTCCCATAGTCAAACTGTCCCAATTGCATACAGTAGTTTCCTGTGTTATATGCATATCCCTATGTTGTAGTAGCTTAGTCATCATTACTCTGTAGTCAGGTTAGTGAAAGATCAAATATTTATATCTGTTTAATAATGTATCATGGCTTTAATGTTGTCCCAACCCAAGCATGCCTCTCCTCATGCCTTAATTAATGGTGTAGGGCCTGTATGTTACCATAATTTGCATCATATTCTTTTTACCATACTTTAGTTTGATTCTGCATAAACTCTCCACCATAAACATACAAATAATGTGTGGAGCGAGACAAAAAGGACTTTCTCCCTCTCAAAATTTGCACTTCCTATTGGCTACTTTAAAAAAAGAGGGGTGTGAATGATAAAGGATTAAAAGATCCCCTTAGAAACAAGACGGACGTTCCCTGACTTTCCGGCAACTTTACTTTCAAGTTAACTTTGTTCAAATTTCAGTGAAAATTCAACAAAAGCTTCAGCTTACTCTTAACAAATTCATCAAGAATCTCCGTGTTCTACATTCATCCAGACTCATGTTCAGCACAAAAGCCAATGCAAGTAACCGTTTTATCAATCTTTAGATGCGTCTCTAAGTTTTGACCCCTTTTAAGAAGGTGATTTTGATTCTCTGATGGTTCGCATTAGGTTGTGGTTAACATTGTAAATCTTGTCATTCTTTCTTCTTCTCTATCTTTTCCTTTTATTTATACTGTATATGTTTTGTTTAGTTTAGTTACAGGCTACCTGTATTTTCATTTATTAAACTCTTTATATTCACACTTGATTGTCTCTATGTTTGCGGCTCACAAATCAAAGTCACTTAAACGTTTGATCTTGCTACATGCTTTTGTACTGTTTAGTACTATATAGAGTAAGAAAGTTATCCTTCTTGGCCAGGAGAATAATCTTTCTTAAGAGTTGATAGAAGATTGTACTGTCGGTTCGGTGGACGAACAGATCAGTTGATTGTAAAATTATTCTATATACACCGATCAGGCATAACATTATGAGCACTGACAGCTGAAGTGAATAACACTGATTATCTCTTCATCACGGCACCTGTTAGAGAGTGGGATATATTAGGCAGCAAGTGAACATTTTGTCCTCAAAGTTGAAAAATCGGCAAGCGTAAAGATTTGAGCAAGTTTGACAAGGGCAAATTGTGATGGCTAGATGACAGAGTCAGAGCATGTCCAAAACTGCAGCTCTTGTGGGGTGTTCCCGGTCTGCAGTGGTCAGTATCTATCAAAAGTGGTCCAAGGAAGGAAAAGTGGTGAACCAGCGACAGGGTCATGGGCGGACCACACGGACGGACCTCTGCCAAGGCTCACTGATGCATGTGGGGAGCGAAGGCTGGCCCGTGTGGTCCAATCCAACAGACGAGCCGCAGACCAGTCAGGGTGCCCATGCTGACCCCTGTCCTCTGCCAAAAGTGTCAACAGTGCCAACAGTGGGCACGTGAGCATCAGAACTGGACCATGGAGCAATGGAAGAAGGTAGCCTGGTCTGTTTTCTTTTACATCACGTGGATGGCCGGGTGCACCAGGATGCACTATGGGAAGAAGGCAAGCCAGCGGAGGCACTGTGATGCTTTGGGCCATGTTCTGCTGGGAATCCTTGGGTCCTGCCATCCATGTGGATGTTACTTTGACACATACCACCCACCTAAGCATTGTTGCAGACCATGTACACCCTTTCATGCAAACGGTATTCCCTGGTGGCTGTGGCCTCTTTCAGCAGGATAATGCGCCCTGCCACAAAGCAAAAATGGTTTGAGGAGAACAACAACGAGTTTGAGGTGTTGACTTGGCCTCCAAATTCCCAGGATCTCAATCCAATTGAGCATCTGTGGGATGTACTGAACAAACAAGTCCGATCCATGGAGGCCCCACCTTGAAACTTACAGGACTTAAAGGATCTGCTGCTAACATCTTGGTGCCAGATACCACAGCACACCTTCAGGGGTCTAGTGGAGTCCATGCCTCAGGTCACGGCTGTTTTGGCAGTAAAAGGGGGACCAACACAATATTAGGAAGGTGGTCATAATGTTATGCCTGATCGGTGTATATATATTTCACGGATCCGTGAAAATTACTAAAACCACTGTATTATGCTGCCAGGCCAGTAGTTGGCGATGTCACTTTGTAAAGAAACACTACGCACCTATAGACTGAACACATAATACGCAAGTGCATGATGTCACTGTTTTGAAAAAATTGCGTTTTTGTAGTTTACATGTAGACAATAATGGTATCGTTTTGAAAAACTTGCACTTTAAAAGCCATTTTCAAACGTTTGCATTTTCAGACACCGAAACCGCCATTGTCGGGAAAATTAACAGTCAAAACGCATAAAAAATTTTCCATTTTTAGTTAAAAACATTGTTGTGTAAACACCCCCTAAGTATATTGGGCACGACACTGCACCAGAATAAATGTTAAAATACGCTATTTTGAACGTGTAGCAGCAACATGGTTTTGAAAATATAGTTAACTTATATTTAAGCCAGAACATTCATTTAAGTCAGTTTAATTTAATGGTTATGTAACAATTTGACAATCTACAGAATTCAAGGTGGCTCCACTGGTATTTCTGAATACATTTTCATAACATGTCTATACAGTATGCAATGGCCACATATAAAAAACTCCTGAATATATTTTAAGATCCCATCCTATGAACTTCACAAACTTTGGCATATCCAAGGACTTGTTGTTCTCTGCTATGGGTCATCTGACACACGATCTGAGTGGATCCGGTCCGTGCTGCTGAATCATAAATGCCCCGGAGATGCCAGAGTGATGCCAGCTAAAGTTTACAGCTAAATGTAGCAGCAGTAGCACATTTTTAGTCCATTTCACTGACCACAAGTACTGCAGCTGCATTATGAATTTGACATATACCAACTTTGCACTTATACTTTGATGCTATTACAGTTTCTGATAAAGTGTATAGTCATAGCAGCAATTTGTGGTGCTTTAGTACTATTTATATGCTTATTAAAATTATGATTTTGCTTTTATTTTAGAGATCTGCTGTCCTCATGCTAAAGTCTGTGTCTCTGCTGTGAGTTTTCAGTCCTCGGGTTGAAGAGCACCATACCTTCCTAAGCTATGAAACGCTGATCTGCTTGAACAAAACACTGCTTTTTCATTCTGTGACTAAGCTTTATTCCTGATAGGAATCTCTAGGCAGTTTATGTAGCTCTTCAACTAGTCTTACGGTTCAATAAAAAATGTAACCAAGCTTGTTTGTTTTGTCGGATAGGTTCACTAGAGGAGAGACTTGAAATATTAATAACCTGTGCTCTCATGATGTAAATAGAGTTGTACTATTGTATATTGTGGCAAAGGTCTCACAAACGGGCCTGCTTGAGAATGAGTAAATCACAGTTCATTAATGTAGATGAGTAGATGTTTCTTTTCAAGCGTGTGGTTCTGTTGTACATGCAATGCGTTCTTGCGGTACTGTGGTGGTAATAAATCAGGGATGTGATTTTTCCGTATTTATTTGGAAAAAAATACAGCTGATTGCATGCCTGTAAATGTCAGTACTCAAGTGGCCGCTAGTGTTACCCTCAAATGCCTGTGCCGTTGAACTGAAAGTGGTTGCTTAATAACATTTCAACAATTATTGTGTTTACAAACTGTTTCATCTGCATAGTAGTATTTTTGAAGAAGACATATATGCTAATTCCTGCTAGACTTAAATAATGAATTACGTTCTGACAAAATTTGAGACATGATGATGCATGAAATCGAGTTTCGAGTTGTTTACGTACTTGTATATATGATTCGAGCCTAAATTTCCAGATGTAACGGCCCACAACAGCAGACTGCAAAACCTGCAGACTGATGCTTAATTAAAGAAGACTGCAATTCATTTTCTTCTATATGAACTGAGCTGCTACAGATGGTCGTTTGTGCTGTATGAGTTCGCTGGCACAGTCATTTCTTTTCTGGATTCATAAATTGGTGTTTGTTAAAATAACTGGAAATTTCATATGTTGTACCAGCCTATAAGGTTGCTCTGCAAATTTTTGCATGACTCTGCAAAGTCTCTGATATCTTCACATTATCACATGTTTGAGTGACCCAGAATATGGAAGTATATGTAAATATGTCACAATAAGCCTCTCTGATAATTTTATGCATTGCATTGCCAAATATAGAGGGTATGTGCGTGACGTCACCGTCGGCCGTTATGACTGCGGTTACGCCCATTGAGTGGCAAAAAGACTGAGTGGCAGCATTGGTTTTCAGTGTGAATGCCGCGAAAAACACAAAACACATCCAAAACGGGAAAGAGCTTTGCGATTGACAGTACAAATAGCTTTGACACAAAATCTGAGGTATATTTTTACAGACTGCCGAAAGCTACAGAAAAAAGAAGTAAATGGATCACTGCAATTCACAGAAAGTACTGGGCTCCAGGTGTGGATTTGCAGATTTGCAGTTATCATTTTGTGTCAAAACATTGGATTTTGGTGTAAAATCATACCCTATATATTGTATTCTTATATATTGTGTTGACAACTCATCAATTAAATATTTACCATCTTATATTCTGCATAATTGGGTGTTTTTAAATAAACACTGACAAAAACTATACAAGTTTTAGGGCTGGACGATATGACGATATATATAACACTGATATAAGTCATCACTCTGATTTAGACCTACCTATATTATAGTTATATAAAGTGTTCACAGGCAGATTTGCTTTATGTATTTCCCCGGCGTCGAAATCAGGCACATATTAAATGTCAGAAAACACGATTCCTGGCTGCATGTCAATATCCATGGATTATGTTTCTTTGACATGTTATAAGGAACACTTTCGAGCCCAACCTTTAGTGTAATCGTTTGTTTTACTCGCATTTTCGCAGTTTCCCCTATTAAATCCAGTCATGAAGCAGGCTCTTTTACCACTTAGTCCAGTTGAGAGAGCGTGTTCCGGTGGGAAATTGACGTCAATCCATACCCTCTATAGCATGCAAACAGACAGAATTGAACATGGACATGTGCATGAAAAAAGCTAACCTATGTGAAGTCACATCCAATGAAATGCAACGATAATGTGTATTTATTACAGAATTTCTAATGAAAACTACAACCAAATAATGTGGAAAGCCACAGCTGGCAAAAACTTCCAAAGATAACCAAGGCTTATGTAATTACTGAATTCTCCGAATCAAAGGATATCCAATGCTACCCAGAATCCTCTGAAACAAGTTGCAAATGTGAGCAGAGTGATGTTTTGATGGTTTGGCAGAATGTCCATCCTGCTAAAAAGCTAAAGGTTGGTTGTGTAACTTAACCAGCAAGGCTTCCTTGGCCATTAGCAGCTTCATCAGCAAGACAATGCTGGTTGAAACAACCTTACTTACTAGATTTTGCTGGTAAACAAACAGCATGTTCACAATTTCACAATCTAGACCAGGGGTGGCGAACGTCGGTCCTGGAGAGCCACAGTCCTGCAGAGTTTTGCTTTAACACTAATCAAACACACCTGAACAAGCTAATCAAGGTCTGAAGGGTTACTAGGAAGCTACAGGCAGGTGAGTTTTTATCAGGGTTGGATCTGAACTCTGCAGGATTGTGACTCTCCAGGACCAGAGTTCGCCACCCCCAAACTAGCACTAATGAATGTGAATTCATGCTGTTTTATTTCAGCAGGGCAGAAGCTTCTGAGCTGCTGGAGTGTTTTAATATTGAAGACGGTCCATGTTGAAGCTCTCTTTAACATATCCCACAAGTCCTATGTGACCTCTCCCGCTGAACACAGCATGAGAAAAAGGCCAGTCGGACTACTGCTCAGGGACGGCAGAATAGCGATGGTCTCTCTCTTCGATCAGTACATGTCATTGATGAATTGACAAAAACGCCTCCGGCGTCTGACAGTGGACAGCTGATCAATACAGAGAATATGTGATGGACAAATGGAAACGTACAGGAGCAGCTAATAACTGTCACACAGGAGATCTAACTGTAGCTCTTTGCCATCAAGAGCATGTAAATTAATGTCAATAAAGTGATTTTTGTAGGGCTGCATACTTTTTTTATTCAGATGTACTTTTACTTGTTTTATTTTTTAAACATTGTCATCACTGTATCAATTTCTCTGTTATTAATCTGTTTTGTTTTTTTTTAAACGATTTTAGTTTAAGTTTTAGTTTTTGGTTTGTTTTTAACAGCACAGTTTTTCTCATTTTAACAGAAAATTAAGGATTTTACTCATATTTTACATTTTATAAATCTAATTTATTTAATTTCTGGTAATGTTCGCACTGAAGTTACAAATGGCTGTCACTCCTGTATAAATCCTGCTCTGTACAAACTGAGTTTGTTTATTTACAGGAGTCCTGCAAGATACCTCTCCAAGAAAAAATCAGGAACCAAATCCTAACAACTATGGAAAGATGAAGGTATGTGTGTTGACTTATTTAGTTATTCCCACCAGCCCTGTGATTTTACAGTCTTGACTCTTGAGAGAACACTGTGGTTAAAAGCCCATTTCCACCTCAGAGGAAAAGAAAATTTACTTTACACTATACTTTACTTTTACAGTTTCTTGTGAGATAGTCAAGAGAGCCACAGTCATAAAGTGTTAAGTCATATTATGACAGATGAAGTCACAATTATAAATTGTAATTGCTACTTTATTTCTCACAATCTCTCAAAATGGACATAATTATATTTCTCATATTATATGTCTCGTAATTGTGCCTTCATATCTCACAACTTCAAGAATTATTTAATTATATATTATTTATTTATATTTACATTACCATTTAAAATTTGGGGGGAGTATAATGTTTTAAAAGAAATGTATACTTTTGTTCAGAAAGAATACATTAAATTGGTCAAAATTGGCAGTAAAGACTTCATTGTTACAAAAAAATTGTTCCTGAAAAAAAAAAAATATATATATATATTTATTTTATTATGATGATAAATGGTTTCCACAAAAAATATTAAGCAGCACAACTGTTTTCAACATTGATAATAATAAGAAATGTTTCTTGAGCAGCAAATCAACATATTAGAATGATTTCTGAAGGATCATGTGACACTGAAGACTGGAGTAATGATGCTGAAAATTCAGCTTTGACATCACGGGAATTAATTACATTTTAAAATATATTCAAATAGAATACAGTTATTTTACATTAATAATATTTCACAGTATTGTATTAGTGTGTTTTCTGTATTTATTAAATAAATGCAGCTTGGTGAGTATAAGAGACATCTTTCAAAAACATAAAAAATCTTACTGACACCAAACTTTTGAACAGTAGTGTATTTAAGAAATAAATTGCAATTATGACATTTAGGGTCACAATACGGGAAATAATGTGACAGTCATTGGTGGACAGTAACGAAGTATTTTTTAAGTATCTGTACTTTACTCGAGTATTTTTATTTTGAGCAACTTTTACTTCACTACATTCCAAAGCATAAGATCGTACTTTTTACTCCACTAAATTTCATAAAACATTATCGTTACTCCTTATTTTAAAATGAAGAAATCGTCACGTGGTCAGAGACGCAAAAGCGGTGTCCGATTCGTGCACGAACTGATTCTTTTCAATCATCCTGTTAAATCGGTTCACAAATCACATCAACAGTTCATTCGCGAATTGGACTGATCGTATTGCAGCTGTTCTCGAGTCAACAAATCATTGATTCAATGATCCGTTCAGAGCGACTCTTCAGTGAACTGAATTTACAAGTCTGACTGAAAATTAGCCAAGAACTGGGGGATCCTCTGAGTGCGCGCACGACTGATGGCGAAAAGTAAGTTAGCCTACTAATGTTGAATTTTAGGATGAATTATTGTAAATGAAAATCATATTTAGGTCAGTTGTTTTTGAACTAAATCTGCTGTAAAGGGCGATCTGTTTAAGCCCACTGAAATGCTTTAATGCGGACACGTCCACATCAATGTGTCTACAGATCGCGATCTCGATTCAATCAGATCAAATCACATTTTAAAACTAACTTGGCGCTTCAAATAACGGTTGTATCGATTACATCGTTACGGCACTAGGAGGCGACAAGTGACTGTTAAAATGTATTTGACATTGAATGATTCATTCAAAAGATTTGTTCAAAAACATTGATTCATCCAGTAATGAAACAAGTGAAATAGTTATGAGTGAGTCATTAAATCATTCATTCAAACCTATTTTTTAAATTAATTAATGAAATATTTTTAAATAGACTGCAGCAATTAATATTTTGTCCTCTAGTAATTAATTATACGCAATTTTGTTTAGTTGTCTATTCAGAATCATGGGAGAATCATGATTTCTATTTGAAAGAAACAAATAAAAATCTTGATTCTCATTTTATCCAGAATCGTGCAACTCTAACACGAATTAAAATAACACACGCACGTTCATCTTCCCCGCTGCTGCAGCAATTTTTAAAAATGTTATGTATTTAGCCCTATATGTTTCGTCTTGTTTGTCAACACACATTACATATTATGTATCTGCATCCACTAATCTTCCGTCCATACTGACTAGTGCTGGCTATTTGACAATTCATAATCATTCATAATTATTTTGAGCAATAGGATTATATAAAATATATAATATAAAATTAAATTATATACGTGGCCTATATAAAATTACAAAATAAACATTCATCAATCAGTACTTTTTTACTTAAGTACATTAAAAATCAAGTACTTTTGTACTTTCACTCAAGTAAAATTGAAAAGGAGCACTAAATACTTTCACTTGAGTAATGTTTTATGATATGTATCTGTACTTTTTACTCAAGTTCTTCGTCCACCACTTGAAGAGTGCAGTCAGTTTGAAATGAAGCAGGAAAGTAGCAATTTGGTTTTCCAGAAGTCTGTTGCAGAAACATTTTCTCACCTTTTGATCGCATAATCCCTTATGAAAAAGTTGAATTTGCAGCATTCTCTTTAGTGTATATACACCTTTAAATTGTTGCTATCTATGTTTCTTATTTAAAGCTGCAAGACACTAAAACATTGCTATTTTTATCATGATGTCAACCAGTGTGAGTTCAGGGAATTTAGAGCTTCTCCTTTATTCTGTTCACACAGTAAATAAGACTTATGGGATTCACTCCAAATTGCATTGTTCTTTTTTTCATAATCTTATTATATCACTTGCCTAAAAGTATAGTTCACCTAAAAATGAAAATTCTGTCATCATTCACTCACCCTCAAGTTGTTTCAAACCTGTATGAATTTCTTTCTTCTGCTGAACACAAAAGAAGATATTTTTGAAGAATGTCAGTAACAAAACCAAAGCCCCAATGACTTCCTATGGAATTCAGTTGGGTCCATCAACTGTTTAGTTATCCATATTCTTCAAAATATATTCTTTTATGTTCAGCAGAAGAAAAAAATTCATACAGGTTTGAAACAACTTGAGGGTGAGTAAATAATGACAGAATTTTCATCTTTGGGTGAACTATCCCTTTAAGTGCAAATGCACTCATTCATTCACTCGTATGCAATTTATATTTGGGTGTTTTCGGAAGGCTCTGTCTTATAAGTGGGCACTTCCGTGTGGTCGGTTTGGCAGCGCTTAAATTATGTCCTACACAGTTTAGATTTACTGTTAAACACAAGTGTTTTGCAAGGTACGTGCAGACACTTCCGAGGGCCTGAAGCCTGAGGGTGGGCGAAACTTTGAATTTCAAGACGTTTCTCTCTCGGAACAGGAGGAGTGATGAGTGAACAGACAAAATTAGAGAAAAGCTGCGGGAACTGCAAAAAATCGCTGAGAGTGTCAACAAAGTCTCTGTGTTCGTAATCATATTTCACAGCATTGGCTAAGTTATTGATGGGAGTAGGAACACACACGCTGTTTACTGGGGGAGGAGAGACGCATCGGATTGCTGGCAGTAAAACTTTAAAAAACAGAGGAGAGTTATTCAGCCATGTGATCGCATGTGTGGGCTCCTTTTTCAAAAGATTCCTGAAAGAAACTTCCTCTCTCTCTCTCTCACACACACACACACACACACAAGATGAAAAATAGAGAGAGAGCTGGCATAATAGAGCACATAATTCCATCTGTTAGCATGCACAGCAGTGAAGTTGAGAGCGATTTGGCAACCAGAAACATTTGAATTCTTGAAAAAGATATGTAAACATACCTTGGCAGGCCTTTTTTTCCCTCTCTTCCTGCCGTTTTGCATGGTTGCGTTGCTAAAATTATCTCTGTTAGGACACACCAGCAGTTGGAGGGACTGAGTGTGAATTTATTTACATGTGCTAAAATCAGGTGGTGTTAATCATACTCAAACGAGGAAGGTAGATGGAGGAACAGATGCTGCGTATGGAAACGAATCAAAAAGAAAGTAGGGTGAAAAAAGAAATGTCATGTCCTTTTCATCAGTCTAATTTCCTCACTGCTGTATTTTGTACTTTTCTCCTCATGCTTCCAGAACTTGACAGTGCTAATAAACAACTATCATCATTTTACAAACAGCCCAGACAACATTGATGTAAATACAATAGATTTTTACATCAGTGGTGAGTGGTATTTGACTGTGAAAAGATTGCTATGTGGTTGCTAGGGTGTTATGGGTGGTTTCTTATTGGCTTTATTAAGCCTCTAGCGTTACACTGCTGTCCAATTTTTTATTTTTTTGGGGGGGAATGAAATTATTTTTATTCAGCAAGGATGCATTGATCAAAAGTGACAGTGAAGACATTTATAACACAGGCGGAGTGTCACATTTGCGGGGGGGGGGGAGGGGGTAAATAATTAAGTATTAAAAGGATTAAGGGTTTAAATAAAAGTAAAAATGGTAAAATAAGTTCTACTGCAGATAAGTAATCCATTTAAACTATTTGCAAATAATATTTTGTTTTGAAAAATTCAAGCAATCTTTGTTCTGTTGCTTGTAATATTTTGCTTTGCTCATTTTATGAAGTGTTTACTTGACTTGAATACATTTTAAAAAACAAGTAATGTTTACTTAACTGAAACATGTTTGAAGGCTACATGCCTTTCAACTCATAATTAGTTTGCGTTAATATTTCACTTTTTAAATAATTAAAAGAAGCGTAAGGTAGCAAGTTAGTTTTTGTTGTCGTATTGAAATGGGTATCAAGACTACTGACAATTTGGTACCATGACAACAACACTACTTGGTTATGAATAATAGTACTAGTGATGTTTGCCTTGGCAAACGCCACTAATAATCTGCCTGTGAAAATGGGAAAGCCCAAAGTGCTGGCACAAACTCCCCGTTCAATTTGTCTGGCAAAGGAAATGCTGTGACAACACTTCATTTGAAATTGTGTTCTGATATGCTCTGGACCAAAAATAAATCTATTTGTGTTCCCCCATGTTAAGATGGTATAACAAGATCCTTTGATATTTCTAATCATGTTTTGGTGCATCTCCTGTCATATCTTCTGTCATGTTTCTAATACAACTGTGAGAAAACAACAAACACTGACACAATAATATTAGCATGTACTGGTAGCGCTTCATGTGTCAGAATGAGCCCATGACAATCTATAGTTCACATGTAAAACATGTTTTGAATGACCGAATAGCTTATATATCCAATATAGGCAGAAGAGAAAATGCTTCACAAAGTTTTTTTTTTTTTTTGTCTGAAATTGTGATGAAATGGAGTAATTGTCCTCGAATAGCATCTGTTTAGTTTGATATTTGCATGTATGTTGCATGAATACAGTATACTTTAGTGTTTAGTGGCACAAATCCCATGTTTTTGTTGTGCAAGAACATAAGGATTAGATTCAGTATGTTTGATGAAGATTAGCTACTTTTCATAATAGGTTAAATTTATGTCAGATAGTAAACACATCAAATGTCTTTTGATGGTCTTGGCATATCAGATAATGGTCCGAAGCTCATCCTACCACAGAGTATCAGAGAGAATGATGTTTCAGGAAATTCACAATATGTCTTACTCAAAAAAATGATTCATTGGATTTACTTAAAAAAGCAGTGTCAAGTGGTTCCACGCAACTATATTGAGTCATTTGTACAAATAACAATTTAGTTGTATGAACAAAATAAATTATCTAAAGTAATTTCAGGATGTTTCCTGTCATTTTAAATTATCAAAATACATCTATGACAAAGGGTTCTAAAAATATGGCTTCTTATTTTTAAAAAAAAGTGTTCCTGTGGCTCAATTTACCCCAGGTTATGAGTAAGTTGATCCGAGTCAGTGGGTAAGTTGCACCATCTGGGTGTAAACTGACCATCTAACTGAATCTGAATCAAAACCCATGTGAAATTTTAAAGTTAATTTACCTCTTTTAAAAACTAATTTAATAATCAAATTTAATTTTACAAATAGTCATATTTCTTTTCTTAAAGCTAACTTAAACAATAAAAAAACAACCAAACAAGTTTTTTAATAATTATAAACTAAGCCAATTGCATAATATTACATTGAAATTTTACCAGTTTATACTTCAGAGATTTAACTTAACTACAGCGCCTTATGGTGGGGTAAGTTAAAACACTGGCTCAATTTACCCCACAGCATTTGGCTCACTTTGCCCCATAGCTGCCATTTTGTACAAAACTGGCTATAGCTTACCAATTCAGACTAAAATTTAGCTAAATGATTTGCGTGGTTTTATACATTGCTAAATCACCAATATGGAACATAAAGATTTTTAGACCTGGACAAATTTGCTTTGATGTAACAGCCATTGCTGTACATCTGTTTTGCAAAAAAATTTTACTTTGAC
The DNA here is from genome assembly GCA_039654765.1 of Mylopharyngodon piceus. Lineage (NCBI taxonomy): Eukaryota > Metazoa > Chordata > Actinopteri > Cypriniformes > Xenocyprididae > Mylopharyngodon > Mylopharyngodon piceus. The sequence goes on along the minus strand of CM077443.1, from coordinate 3,446,605 downwards.
AAGCCAAAAACAGTATTTAAAGTAAATGGGTGCCTTCCACTCCTCCCATGTGCTTCTCCTTTTCACACTCTGCCAGAAATGATGGCTGGTTCCACAATATATGGTCACATGACAATAAAAGTGTACGGTTGCCAAGATAAAGTGGGTGGGTCAACTTACCCACTGGCTCATCTTACCCCACGCTCCCATATATATATTCAGACCCACTCACAGCCAAGTTAATAATGCACTATGTTTAATTTATATGTTGTTTTTCACTCTCTAGTGTACAAACCAGTACTTTGTAAATGACAGAATGTTACTGCAATTTTTTGCAATGTGCATATTATCAGTGTGGATGATATGGCAATTAAAAATGGCACTTCATGTGAAAAGGTTGCACTCTCTAAACTTATCAGAGTAAATATGCTGCATATGAACAACATGAGCGGCCTGCAGTTTTGGGTTTCCCTAAGCAAGCTCCTTTATGCTGTGCACCACACCAGTCGCAGCAGTTCAGGACTGGGGCTAAATTTCACACACCTGGGTTTCTTTAACTAAAAAGAGGGTTAGATGACTGCTAAACACAGCACTGTGTCATCACAAGGCAACGCCACTCTGAAGAGACTCTCTGAAGAGTCCAGCTTAAAACCTTCTGATGTTGTTTTCAAGAATCTTTCAAATGTAAATTCAAGGTCACACTTTTTTTCTCAAGCACACCTGTTGCTGGATTTCTCTGAAACTAATGAACCTCATATATTCACAGTGCACTTACTGGAGAACATGATGGGCGGCAGCAGTCACAACACTCTGGGGGTGGGCAATGGCAAGTCAACTGGTAAATATATTTATGTATATTATTATTTTAATACTTCCAGGGTGTCCGCGGGGTCTTAAAAAGTATTAAAAGTTGATAAATCAATTTAGAGAAAATTAAGGCCCTTAAAAAGTATTAAAAAGTCTTAAAAGCCATTTTCCAAGGTATTACATTTTGTATAATCCTCATTATGTATATTTGTCCAAAGAGGTTGTATGCTAAAGTTTACCTGAATTTAATCATTGCGTAGGCGAATAGTGTGATTCTGTGTAGTTTATTTATAGAATCCCGCTAGATTTGATGTCATCTGTTACCGCGCTCACTGACTGACTGATAGCACAGGTCCTTTCACGCTCGGTTGTTAAGCAACATCGTTGACTAATGGGAAAATAGACGTTTTCGTGCAAATGGTTGGAGGATAAGGAGTTGGAACTAGGGGTGTAACGGTTCTCAGTAAAAAATCCAACCGTGCCGTTCTCCACACACGTTTCGGCACACACTTGCACCTCGGTTCATCTCATATCTGACAACGCATACGCATCTATAATATGGTTTGTTGAAAATAAATAAAACAGACAGAGTTAGGCTAATGTATGTTTCTGTCGATGGATACGCATTCTGGCTTCCCCTAAACTTTGTTCAATGCGAGTGCTGTATGCTCTATATGAGCAGTCATTTACGCCGTCATCATCCGAGTGTTGATAGCGCGAGAGCACAGGTGAGACCCGAACAGAACACATTGCTATCTGCCTTTAAACTAAACTCATTTAAGCCTGGCTAATTTAAACATTCGAGCGCAAGGCGTGAAAGAGAACTTACACGTGCGCTGTGAGAAGATTTGTGCCCTCATCCGAAGCGTGCATGTGGAAGCGCGTGTACAGTGTGCAAACATTGAGTTCTCTTTCAAGTCTTGCGCTTGAATGGATAAATTCACACAAAAATTGTCAACATGCCCATCTTGGCGAGTATCCTAGCAAACATAGTCGGTTCTTAAGTGAACTTATACACTCGAGAAAGAACGCATGTGTTCAGTGTCAGTGTACTGATCCGTGCATTATGTCTTAAAGACATTCCTGCATTCCTGTTTTCTGTGTGTTTATAATGTTAATCAAACAACAAAAGACAAGGAAATCACTCACTGCTCTTGATGAAATAGCTTTTGTAACTTAATTAATAATTAATAATGATTAATCTTGTGAAGATTATGCAGTGTTGTTTTAATAGCTAACGTTACTTCATTCAGTTTCTGTATACCTGAAAACTACTGATACCAGAAAAACCTGAAACCTTTGTATCTTTGCTCTATTGTATTTATTTGTGCTGTTGCTTGCAGTTTGATTTTTATTTTCTTTATTTTTATTTGACCATAGTCCTTTTTTCCCTGAACATAGCACATACCGAACCGTACCGTAACAGTGACCCTAAAACCGTGATAAAAACTGAACCGTTGCACCCCTAGTTGCAACCATGGGTGAGGGCCGTCTCTGGGAATAACCGTGAGGCGTACTGCTCTGTGTATCGGAAGGCAATTAGCGTAGCCTCGATGAGGATCAACGCTGTCCAGTCCCACATGCTAAGTGCTAGCCACAAAGCCGCTATGGGATGCAAAATGCAGGTCTCTATCGCGCAAATGCTTGTAGAGCTTTATTTTCCCTCTTCAGTAAGTTTTGTCAATTGTTTTGTTTATTGGTCTAATTCTTGTTTCTGTTTTTTTCTTTCTAATAAACCTTGCATTGGGTTAGTCACTCAATTAATTCTCTTGTACTTTGTTCCCACCCTTCTGAATTATGTTGCATTGATAAGGAGTTATCACAAACTAAGACTGTTTAGTTGTGCTATCTTGCAATCAATATATAGTAAATTTAAGTTAAAGTGTTGCTGATGTAACCGGTTAAACTTGAAGTGGCGATGAGGTCTTAAAATGTATGGGAAAAGTCTTAAAAAAGGTCTTAAAAGGTATTAAATTTAACTCCACGATTCCTGTATATACCCTGTCAGTCTTCTGATTACTTTTTTTAACACAGACGTAGACTTTACATACAGAGTGCTAGACTCTTGCATTGTCAATATATATATATATATATATATATATATATATATAAAACAGAGTTTGAATAATATTATTTAAATTCAGCATAAATTGGGAAAACTCGCCATTGGTTGTTGCGTTTGTGCACATGATATTGCGGGGCGGAGCTATGTCATCATCAGCAGAGTCTCATAGCTCATCCTGCTGGTAAGTCACATCAATGATTGCTCCGTCTTAAAAACTAAGTTTGGATTGTTTTCAAGCCCAAGTTTGAACTTCAAACTACACACAAGTTTACTTATTTTGTCTGTCAGCTCCTTGTTGTGTTAGTCGAGTCAAATGTGTTATTTTTGACGATAAGATGAAGAGTGTGATTATTGGCCTGCTTGTGAACTCCAAACTTCTGTTTATTTCATTTAAGACTTCTCATGCAACATCGATGCACTGTATGCTAATCAGCCTTTTGGTGCTGTTTGTTCCAGGTATGTGTTTTATTCGGTTTTGTCATGTTCTGTGTTAAAATAATATTAGCCCTAGTTGAGTGTTAGCAATTAGCACACATGCTGTATGCTCTTGCACGTGCTGAAGTGTGTAAGTGCGCCATTTTAGGGCTGAGTTCTTCTCTTTCTATATTTAATTTATACAAAATATGTAAAATGTTGGTCACTTAAGTTCATAGTTTCTCTGTATTTATGTGAATTGATGAGAAATGAGAACAGAGAAAGTGTTTTATGTTTTATTTTCTTTAATGTATGTTTTATTTAGAAATTTTGTCCACTGTATGTTTACAATCACTTTGTAAAACGTGTAATCAGCAGAGTCTCATAGCTCATCCTGCTGACTTCTCATGCAACATTGATGCATTGTATGCTAATCAGCCTTTTGGTGCTGTTTGTTCCAGTCTTATGTCTTGTCTCAGGCCCAGTAAAGCAACTATGAGTGACCATCCACCTGATCTCAGCCTGAATTATTCCATCCAACACACACACACACAGTCACATTGGTGCCATGACCTGGATGGGAGTGAGGTTTAGGGGGGTGAGTGTAACGGAGGCCTGCTAGTAGTCACTGTGCGAGTAAACCTCCTTGTTAGAGCGTCCGACTCCCACGCCGGAGACCCGGGTTCGAGGCCCGCACAGAGCGGGGCGAGTAGGTCCTGGGTAGAGGGGTTACATACAGTATGTATATTCTATATTTTGCCACATTAATTCAGAATTCAATTGATGTATGCTCACAGGTGTGCGTATATGTGTTCTTTTACAGCGGCTTTAAATGTGTCTCATCCAATGAGAATCTGGAGCTGAGCCATAAAGCTAAATCTACATGAATCTAATGCCTTTTGCATCTGACTTCTTGCATGCTGTTCGCTTCTACAGTTTGGGAACAGCGGGCCAAGCGGACCATGAACATCCCATACATCTAGATGTCAAAGCCTCAAGCTGCCGAAGCCCTTGGGGAGGATGGATATTTCCGTGTGACGTGCAAGAGAGCGCTCATGTGCACAGTCACCAAGGCTCCCGCCACGAATGGAGACACACAGGCAGTCAACAATAAACATGTGGGTGTACTGGGAAGTGACAGTGCGACATCCACCCCAGACAGACAGATCTAGCACCTTTCTAGACTGTTTGTGTGAGAGAGAGACAGCCGGAGAAAGGGACGGACTGTGGACTAATGATTAATGACATTTAGATTATTATTCAACTTCAGAGATGTCCCACCCCCTCAACACACTCCAGATGCGTAAGGAGAGATGAGGTGAAGATGATTTAACCCGTGTTCTCTGGGATTTTGGCGAATATGATGGATGGCATGGAAGATGCTTAGGGAGAGAGAAATGCATAAATCATACTTTGGCAACAGATTTGACGCCGTTGATTTATTCGTTTCAGAAAGAGTGTCATTAGGGGAGGAATTTGTCGCCTTCTATCTTTAAAGGCATAGTTCACTTTAAAATGGCAATTCTATCATCATGTATTCACCCTCACCCGTATGACTTCCTTTCTTCTGTGAGCACTAAAAGAGAGGTTTTGCATGAATATATATTCACAAACATACATATATGTGAATTTTATATATATATATATATATATATATATATATATATATATATATATATATATATATAATATTATATTATATTAATATTATATATAAGTGAATAATATATTTTTCTCCAGGTATTAAAGATTTCTTTGATTGAAGTAACTTTTTTCTTGCTCCACTGGCATTTTTGAAGCATAAATCTAACAAGAATGTGAGGTTTGTCAGTGCCAGTGGGCAAAGAAAAATAAACTTAATTCAAGATTTATTTGCTTTTTAAAAACTGTATCTTGTTTTGAAGATGACTCAGTTTATTTACTGGAAAACAAGACCAAATTAAAGCTGCAAGCAACGATGAAAGGGCCCTCACACCCGGGCTCACCGCCACCTGTTGGCTTTAGGAAAACAGTGAACAGTGGGCAACATGCATGTGAGTAAATACAGGAGGATTATGGCAAAGTCATTTTAAAGTGCCACACTTCCTGCTGCCACCAGGTGGCGCTTTGACTGTAACTGAATATTGCCATGTAGATTATTATCAAACTTGTGAAGTTTGGAGCAAATTGGACATTGTTTGCCTGAGTTACAATAACTTCCTGTTTTGTGGCGTTAATCACATACTTTAGCACTTAGCCAAATGTTGCATGATTTAACGTGTTTCTAGCATGTTTGGTACTTCTTGGCATATATAAATGTGTTTCTGGGAGTGAATTACAGTGCAAAGAATGCCATTTCCTGTTGCCACAGGTGGCGCAATGACTGTAACTGAATATTGGCATGTAGATGTCTTCAGGCCAGGACTCTTATCAAACATGTGAAGTTTGGGGGAGATCGGACATTGTATGCCCGAGTTACAACAACTTCCTGTTTCATGGTGAAACACGGACACACCCTTCAGCAAAAAAAAACTCAAGATCTTCGCAATTTAACATCACAAAGGCCTTTCGATTAGACTGACCAAATATGATGTTGATCTGATTAAAGCTATAGGAGGAGTTTGTTAAAATACAATGTCTGGAAATGGCAAAAACTGCAAAAATTTTGCAGAGAAAATTAAAAATATCTCACTTCCTGTTGGGTTTTCAGATTTTGCACCCAGGGACTTTTTTGTAGGTATTGGGCTGTTACATGTGTCTACCAAATTTCATACTTGTCAATGAAACATAGCGCAAAGGGTGCTTAATTGACATTTTGTAGGTGGTGCTATCGAGCCATTTTACCACACCTAATTCTGAAACCCATATCAGACGTAATTTTCACCACTTCTGACACGTGTGCAAAGTTTCATGAGTTTTTGAGCATGTTTAGGCCCTCAAAAATGCAATTCATTTCAGAGAAGAAGAATTGACCAAGCAATAACAATAAGGTCCTCGCACCACCGGTGCTTGGGCCCTAAATACTCTTTTTTTTTTTTTTTTTTTTTTTGCAGTGTGGATCGGATAATGGATATAAGCACGCTTTCGTCTCAGCTGCATGGACAGTCTCTCCACTCACTCACTCTCCATCAGTGAGGCATTGGATGGATCAAAAACAGAAAAGGCAGCTGATGCTTCACAGTGTATTGTGAGCCATTCCATAAGGTAAACATTGACTAGTCGACTACTTTTCTAGTACTACTAAAGTCTAGCAAAACTAGTAAACATGAGCATTTGTGCAAGCCCAGTCATGCACACCAAAATGCCAATTAGCAGGTTCTCTAGCTGGGCTGTATGTGTAGGTTTGGGTGCAGACGAGGTGTTTTGGTGATGTTTGAAATCTAGAGATGTTGAGAGGGGAGGGGCAAGGGAGGCACATGCTCACAATTAAAAAATGTCAGCTTTGCCTGAATTCTCGCTTTCAATAAACCCAAATGCACATGTAAATGGTGGAGATGAGGAAGCCACATTTGATCATTATTTCCCTTCACCATTCCCCTGTCCTTAATTCATTAAGGTATGGAATAGAGAGCCTGCTGGGACTTCATAAAGCTGAGTTATCGCTGATTTCGGTGAGAAGAAAAGTGCATATGTGTGCACGTGTACGTGTGAGAGCGCTATAGCACCTGAAGGTGTGTTGATCCTTCGAGGCTAATTAAAGCCTGGAAACTACGGGAACTCCTGTGGCTTCAGAGAGCAGCTGGCATGAGCGACGACATGTACAAAGGAGATGCATGGGGTTTAAAAGGAGGCGGACTCACAGGGACAAATGGAACAAACATGCATACATGCACGGACATGCAAACAAGAAAAGGGCCCTGTAGTGTCTGTGCAGAGCGATAAACTGGGGGATTGTAGGTGTTCACCTCACATATGCAGGTTGTGGGATCATGGGATTGGAAGGTGATGGAGTCAAAGATGATGAGGGCTGTTTTATAACGAGCCAATGTGCTGATATTAGGGATGGACCGATATTAAAATTCTGGCTGATAATCTGACCAATTCTGAACTACCTGAGAAATGAGTTGTCAGTAATTCCAATTTTACTTCCTGCACAAACCCACATTAGGCTTGTAACAAATTTGCATAATGCCTGCATGTGTTCTTCATTGGCTGCCCGAGAACATGCAGCGACGCCTTCATTACTGTTGGTATCAGTGTGTGTAAAAGTGCTGAGGAAGCTTCTGGAGATGAAATTCACATATGGTAATGGATGATTCGTTTCCGACACGTGCTGTAAGTGGTAGACCAATCACAACAGACTGGGCCATCTGACCAATCAGAGCGGAGGAAGCTCTCGGAAAGGAGGGGTTTAAAGAGACTGAATCCTTTATAGAACCGTTTCAGACACTGTGAGAAAAACGGTGACTCTGCAATATATTTTATGAGAAAATTAAAGTGTTTTTTGATCTTCGATGCATCTAAACCTATTTTAAAATTAGGAATTTTTTAAAAAAAAAAACATAAAGAGGTACACTTTAATATAAGCCCATATTTGTATTGATATATCGTGCATTCCTAATATGAGGCAAAATATGAAGAGTACCATTTCTACACCATTAGCATCCCAAATACTCCCCGTTTTCTTTTTAATCTACATTTTTTTTCGGTGGTCCGAATGTGCTACATTTGTAAATTACAGGACATTATGAAAGCAGATTGCTTCCAGCCAGCATTTTATAACTACTCTAACATGGCTGCACCTGTAGAATATCACATTTTTGCCACTTTACTTGTATAATGTGTGAACAGAATGGTGATAGTGCTGGCTAATTTGATATAATTATATATAAACTGATTTCATAATGGGGCTATTTCTGGAAGATTTCAAAACAAAAATCACATTGTATGAAGCTTGAGGTACTCAGTGTACTGACATTTACAATGTGCCTTTCGGTTTCGGAGTATGTGTGAGTGTGTCAGAGAGAGAGAGTATTGCATGCATGACCTGCTCACTTCTGCCTCGGGTGACCCAGTCGGAAAATATATGAAGCATTTACATTCACCCGCTGTGATTACTGGTACTTACACCACAAGCACTGATTCCTATATACACACACACTCCATAAAACATGCACAGACAGACACATAAACAGCCTAGATCTGCATACAGGCAAAGTTACTGTATGCCTCCATGATTTTTTGTTATTTCAATATTTAAATGTACTTATTTATTATTTTACTACTCATTCATTTAGTTTTGCATGAAAACTCCCAACTTTTGCACAGACTGAAAAATAATCAGGAAAATGGCTTTAAGACATATAGATGTCCATGCATTCTAATAGGCAGGCATGAACACAAATGACTCCAACTGCAGGCACATTATGGAAAATTATGGGTGTTATGGGATATGAAGATGCAGTCTATTATGAGAAACTTCATGATCTCAAAGTGTCATGCATCCAGATGGGCCAAAACAAACAGCAGAATGCTCTGTGGCAGACGGTTATGCGGTCAGTTTTCTCCCCGAACACCAAGCGAGAGACAGTGGTGTGATTTACACACTGAACAGTATCAATGAAGTACAAAACAGGAAGTTAGAGAAGGGTGTAAAGGTAAAGATGGAACGATGCGTCTATATCCACACTGACTCAGAAAATGGATTTTGGCTGCTTGGTCAGTTTTGTTAATTAAAAAGAGCTAATTTGATACAATTCTTTAAAGTTAATTTTATTCCATGCAATCCGTGTAAATTTAATTATTCCATTAGCATTGGGACTACATGAATAATTTTGTTGGAAATTACTTCGTGGAGGCCAGATAAGTTGGAAACTGATATGAGTGGCACATGCTTCAACATGTGTACACTTTTAGGGGAAAAAAATTCAATTGAGTTCTATATAGAATACACAACTACCACTTTGACGCTTCATAAAGTTCATAAAGAGATTGTAATCCATATGAATTGAGTGGTTTAGTCCAAATTTTCCAAAGAGACTCTATTACTTTATATGATGAACAGATTGAATTTAGGCTTTTATTCACATTGATCAGCGAACATAAACAGAAGCTCAACCATACTTGCTTGATGCGTGAGAACAAACCTCATTGGTTCTTGCAGAAGCTCAAACGTGCTGCGTAACACGAGAATGAACCTCATTGGTTCTCGCACGTCAAGCAAACATGCTTGAGCTTCCGTTTACCACAACTGATGTGTGAGTTGATGAATGTTTATATGTGAATAAAAGCCTATAATCTGTCAATTTGGACAAAACTAATTTCATATGGATTAGTTTTACGATCTCTTTATGAACTTTTTGAAGCATCAAAGTGGTAGTTGCGTCAGAATGGAGGGACAGAAAGCTCTCAGATTTCATCAAAAAGATTATTTGTGTTCTGAGATGAACGAAAGATGAGGGTGAGTAATTAATGACAGAATTTTCATTTTTGGGTGAACTAACCCTTTAAGGTTCTATATAGAACCTTTTCTTCTAAGAGTGACAGGTGACTTGTTTGAATCCAGTCTGTCCCCATTCCATTCCCTCTTCGTATCGTTTCCTGTCAATTCTTTACTTTCCTATAACATCAATAATCCCTCCCCTCCAGCAACCTGTCAATCACATGAGATTGCAGCAATTAGCAAAGGTCCTAATCAATTCTTGATGGACAAAGTCAAGTCCTGCCGTACATTTTTTCTTGTTTGAAAAAACACCTGAAAAAATATACGTTGTATACAAAAAAAATATATAAATTCAAATACATTTTGTTCTTTTCTATTTTTTCAAATAGATTTCTATTCATCAAAGAATCTTCACAGTTTCAAAAAAAAAAAAAAAAAAATTTCCACAAAAAAATTAAGCAGAACAGCTATTTTCAACATTGATAATAAGAAGAAGAAATGTTTGAGCAGCAAATCAGCATATTACAATGATTTCTGAAGGATCATGTGACACTGAAGACTGGAGCAATGATGCTGAAAATTCAGCTTTGATCACAGGAATAAATGGCATTTTAGAATATATATAAGAAATAGAAAACATATTAAAGATTATATTATTTCACAATATTGCTGTTTTTTTACTATATATTTCATCAAATAAATGCAGCCTTTGTGAGCATTAGAGGCTTCATTCAGAAACAACAAAAATAATAAAAAATCTTACCAACCTCAAACTTTTATATAGTGGTGTAAATATCTTCCCCTCTGTGGCAACTTTTATTCTATTTCATTCTACATTTTGTATATTCAAATTAGCATGTTTCGTTCAGATGACATTAGAATAATTTTGGTATTGGCATTCAGGATACATCAATGATAATGACCTAAATTGTGTCACACAAATCTATCATATGACTTGAGTTGTATGGACCACTTTTATAGTGTATTTTATGGTGTTTTTATGATTTTATTTCCCCTTATTGCAGGTTGAAAGACATATTCACCCTGAAGTGCCCTTATATGCAAAAAAAAACAGGAAAATAAAAGCATACAAGTAAGAAAACAATGAAAGAATTTTCATTTTGGGGTGACCTATTCCTTTAAAATGTTAATTAAATTGCTTGGGAAAAGTTTTCTTTAAACATTTTCATTTTTGATTGATTTATATGTTCTATGTTTTGTTGTTGTTCATACTTATTCTCTTATTGTTGTTCTTACATATTCTTTTATTGTCTTCACAGCACATCAAAAACGCCTGTGCACATGTGTTGGGTGAAAATAAAGATGTCGTGAACTCTCTTCAGCAGATAATGTTAGTCAAACACGTCTGCCCACAAGATGCCAAACATCAACGCTCAATAAATTAGCAGCCAGCTGCCTGCAAAGTGCCACAGGAAAGCGAGTAACAAAATCTTCATATCAGCGAATGCTTCTTCGACACGTCTTTGTTACCCCAGAAACATCAAGAGCAGAAAAGCCTCTCAAAGCAAACCTGACACCACACCTACCTTCAAAAGGAATATCTAATCAGCGCAGCATGTAGACTGCCATTTGCCTTCCATCTTTCCTCCTCGCACACCCACTCACGATCCCCCTCCGTTTTAGTGTGTGTTTCTCTACATAATTCTTTCTCTTTCCAATCAAACATTTCTTTCTCTCGCTCTTTAAATATTTATCACAGAGCCCACAAGGACTGTGTCAGAGGTGTCATTGCACAGTCTGGATCAAATCAACATCCATTTTCCATTCAGGCCTGTTGAGAAACACCCTGGCTGGGAGAGAATTGAGGTCCCGCAGAGCCAAGCACGGTGGGAGTCCATTCGGAGACACACTGGGTATGTGAACGGGTCCCTCGGCTCGACTGCCTGCGTGCGCGCCGGCCCTTTAAGAGCCGAACGCTTTGCGCCACGGCCGCCGTCCCCAGAGATGACGGGCTGTAATCCTGCTAAACAAATAGACTCTGGGAAGAGAGTGAGAGGAAGAGAGGACAGGGCACGGCACATCTGTTGCTGGTCTGTGGCAAATCCCGCACACTGAGATCCAGTAAGGGATCACTGGTTATACAGAGAGATATACAGCATAAGGACAGGGATGTAGAGATGCTGTTTCTGGTTGGCAGTATTTCACTGTTTATGATATGCTCTGTGTACTGAGTTCAAACTGGTTCACTGAATGTCTGTTCAACACCATGTCTGTTTCACGACTTCTTTATTTCCTGATTTAAATGAATATTTTTTGCTATAGTTTACCCCAAAATGAATGTCCTGTCATCGTTTACTCACCCTCAAACCCTTAAAAAGATGTTTTGCAGTGTCTCAAAGCGGCTCTTTTCGATATAGGCATATAGCTTCAAAAAGCACCAAAAATAAGTCATTCATACAACACAAGACAAAAATCAAAATTATTCAAAATTTAAAGGGATAGTTCACCCAAAAATGAAAATTATCCCATGATTTACTCACCCTCAAGCCATCCTAGGTGTATATGACTATCTTATTTCAGACGAACACAATCAGAGTTACATTAAAAAATATCCTGGCTCTTCCAAGCTTTGTATTGGGAGTGAATGGGGCTCAAGATTTTGAAGCTCAAAAAAGTGCATCCATCCATCATAAAAGTAATCCATACGGCTCCAGGGGGTTAATAAAGGCCTTCTGAAGCAAAGCTTTGGGTTTTTGTAAGAAAAATACCTGACCTCTGATCCGACGTATGACACAGGATGTAGGAGTAGCGTAAGCTTAAATGAGAGTAGACGCCTCTCACGGTTCAAACAAATAGGGCTGGGAAACATACTCAAGCTTCTCTTCTCTTATATCGAAATCCTCCGACATTTCTCTTTAAAAATTCTCGTTTAAGACTTCTAATTTGTGACTGGTGTTTTGTTTTGCTCTATCCTCTGCGCTTCCGCGTTCGCCAATACATCATGCATCGGGTCAGAGATTACTCTTCCACTCGCGTACAGAGCAAAATCCCCAGAGTTAAATCAACTCTGCTCAGAGTACATATGGTCCCTCTCTAAATAGTGTTAAAATAACACTGAAGCAGAGTTAGTTAATGAGAAAATTAAGCAATTAATTAAGTGATTGAGCATTAGTGATGAACACCTGCTGTTAACAAGCAAAATCACTGAAGAAAAGAGAAACAAAAGAACTACAACTGATTTCAGCCACAGCCTTGGATGAAATCAACTGAAGATAAAAATCATTAAATCTAATTTAATTTTTCCTACCATCTAATTTTTCCCCCATCTCCCTTTAATACAGAGCCCCTAAGGGAGGCATGGTGATGGGATAAATATGAAATGGGAGAAAAAAATATATTTCAATGCTTTTGCATTGTCTCGCAAAAATATTGCTTTGCCCAGAAAAACTTTACATTCATTCACAAAAGCATTGAAATATTTTGCTAAAAATTTTAAATACATTTTCGTCCCATCTCATATTATTTCCATCACTTACATTTTGCAAGCAAACACAAAGTTTCTAATCCCATCTAAATTTTTTCCCCATCACCATGACCCTTTTGGGGTTCCGTATAGGGTCTCCATATGAACTAATCCTTTAATGTCTATTGACAATCTGTGGCTGTTGATTTCTACAGACAACAAAAATGAACAGGAAAAGTGCAGCTACACACTTACCAGGAATTAAGTGCGAGGCAATTCCTGGAGGAGCGTTTCTGCAAACTGACCTTCAAAGTCTTTCTTCCACTAACAAAAAAAGTACACCTCAAAATTCTATGCATAGAATTGGCTCGGTTATCTACCATTGTAAGTAAACTTGTTTCCTGTGCATTCTGTGGTAATCGACAGTATGCCACAGCTGCTCTCCATAGACAACACATTGAAAATTATTTTTCCAATAACAAGCGTGACCTACATCCTAGTTCAATCCTTTCTTAAATTACCTGGTATTTTACACCCACTGACACTATACGAATGATTGCAATTTACTAGGTGTACCCGCTAGTTCATTGATTGTTATGTATGACTACATAAACATGAATATTTGCTTGTGGCAAATCCATAATCTGCCAGCTGATCTGGTACACGTTGGATGCTTATTCTCCTCCCGTTAGCTAAAGGTCAGCAGGGGCTGTCATGCAATTTTTGAGGTATTTTCCATGTGTGTCTTTCAGTTTACAAATGAAAAGTGTAGAAAAGTGTTACCACATTCATTTATTCATCCAACTAATAATGCAACCAGTTGGCAGAGGCATTTGCTTGGTCTTAAATTCACCATCAAATCAAAATGGACAGTTCTTATTTATTTTTATGGAATATTGCCGCATTTATTAGAAATGATTTATCCGTGTACATCTTCTTTCTTTTTTTTTTAATTTCATGTGCCCTAATAATCTTTAATGAAAATAACTTCACCTCCCTCTTGCAGCAACACCTCTTCTCTGATGATGTGTTTACTGACACAAGGGCGGGGCAACCTGTCACTCACATGAGATCCACCAATAACGAACCACAACCATCCAATCAATTCCTGATGAACAAAATCAAGTCCCGCCCTACATTTTTTCTTGAGAAGCTGTTTCTGTCAGATGTACGTCACAATAGGGAAGAAAAGAAAATACTTTAAAGCTAGGACAGGCCATTTTTTTCATAAACACTTTTTGTTATTCTGGTTGAAACACTGTTTACATCTTGATAGCAATCAATAATAGAAGCACTCTGTATTTAAAAGTACATATATCGTCTGTGGAAGTCTCAGGACCAAAAAATGTTCGTCCAATCATTGCATTCGGTCTGTCAGCATATATATTTCCATACATCCGCGCACCCTGCTCGTGCAGACACCACGCGTCATCAGCGCGTTCCGTAAGGCAGCCACCGAGCGCCAAAAACAAACAGCAGCCGCCTTTTACAGTTCCTCCTGAACCAAAACAACAAATTTAGAGATGGCAACCTGTGACGTTCTACCCGGAGCTGTTCACATTCTCAGACTCGGATTTATGCTTTTGTATTTCAACACTATCAATGCCAAAATGAACTGCAGCTGGTACAAGAGCTCTGTAAGTTGTTTACGTTCATTATTATTGTAAAGTTATGTGCTTTGAGACATGAGGTAAAATAACACCGTCTCTTATGACGCTTTGCTGAATCTGAATGTATTTTGGATGAGTCGTGGCTTTGGAGAGCGTGGGATCTCATGCTTTCAAAGCTAGCTTGCTATTGCTAGCCGCTCTGAAATTGCCTACCCTACCTTTAAAACTAACAAAGCTCCTAATAATAATGACTTTTAAAAAATTGGTAAATGAACTTAGATATTATCAAAAGTACACCGTTATAATGGTTGCTACACCCCTGGTTTCTATGGCATGGATCTAGATAAGACCCTTTTTCATTTACATAAATCAACTCAGGGAATGTCTCAGCAAGTTGAGAGTTCTTCTAAAGCAGAACTTTTAAGCAAAGACAATTTCCACAAAATGTGTACTTTTGTGCAAAGCACACAGAGAAATGTTTGAACCAGAACTCTGAGTCATTTGCATGAATTTTGTGTCTCCATTTGTAGACAGTAAAACGCCTTGCTGTCAGAGAAGGGGGGTGGGAGCAATTTGCTTTAGAGTGTTCACTAGTGCCACTTTACTACGAGTGCCCAAAATCAGCAGAGGTGTCCTTACCATAAGTCCCTGATTGTGTCCTTATCCTTTGTAAGGACTGCAGAACCATTACAAGTATGAGAGTGGACACTGTTTGTTCCATTTCCAAGGTCTCCCTCACAGGGCCTTAGAAGATTCTCACAACTGGTGGTTACCTCATTACACTGAGAATAATATTTGACATTCATTTTTCCGACACAAATTTTACCAGTACATGTAAATAGTGTTGTGACATATGGATCTTCAGATGGAAAAGATACATAGGATAAGCCAAAAAAATGCCAAGAGAACTGTAACTGCATGTTTTTTCAATATATTTTTGCAGATTTAATATGTTTTCTTAACTAAGTCCAAGCAAGAATATTAGTTCAACTTAGATATTTTTGCTCTTCCAACATTTTATTAATTGGGGTTTTTACAGTTTTTTTGATATTTCTGAAATATTCATGTACCCCTTCTTAATAGCAACTGTGTAGTAAACAAAAACTTATTTTTTTTAAAAAAAGTCAATGTAAAATGCCACTTGCCACCCAAGATTGGAGATTTAATAAGAAAAAAAAAAGATTTTATCCATTGTAAATTAAATGGACTGTGAAAAGTGGGCATAGATATTTGGTTTTTGGTTAAAATTATTCAATAGCCCACGTAGCCAAATATATATATATTTCATTTTTTAAAGAACCCTTTTAAGTAACACTTTATTTTGATAAAGTTCACTTTAGACATATAAGTGACATATCAGTTACTATAACTTTGAAAGTGGCTGAACTTCACAACATGAAAAACTTAGCAGCATGAAAAACAAAACTGTGATTCTGAATAAGTTATACAAAGAAAGCCAGTGATGCTCCGACACTAGAACACTTCCATCCCATTATAATCACTGTAGCTGCCACTGTGATTTTACACATGTGCCTGTTTAAGGCATGCGGTTCAGTGAATGTGAGAAGGGTTGTGGACTCCTGCAAACAATCTACTTGTAATCAACAAAGCTGCTACTGCGCAACACATCTCTTATTTACACCATGTCTGCTCTTTGTTGATTATAATGGGAGCGTTCCTGTTTTGATGTTGCACTCGCTTACAGAAAATCTCTATACTGCAGGCCAGCGGTGCGACATTTAGTGAATCCAAAATAATTCCAAATTACTAATGGTGCTTTTGCCTTTGGTCCTGATGATTCTTTTGAGTGAGTTTTTTTTAATGTGCCATTGCTAACATTAGCACACATCTGTGTATCAGACCACTTAAATAGGCCTAGTTCATGAACGATTAGAATCGCTTTGTCTGTTTGCCCAAAGTTTCTTTTTGCGAAATAAAAATGCAAATGGTGATTATAGCCTAGACTAATGGTTGCTACGCACCTGTGGACAGTTGCATAAACTGCCAAGACAAATCTTAAAAGTTAGTCATCTGATTTTTTCAAGACTGGTCCTGACTTTTTTTTAAAACTCAGTTACATAAAAAAGTAGATTGGAAAAGTAACTGATTAGGCTACCTCTTGTCAAACTAGCCTACTTAAGACACAGTCTTAACACAGTGACTAACTTTTTGCAACTGGCCCCTGATTGTACACAAGCTCTTTATCAAAGTTGTGTTGTGTGTAACTTTATCTACGTTTATCCAATAGGAAGATCGGTCGTTTTACTGTATTAACTGATCTTTGAATCTTTCAGTAAATTATCTTTTTGTGTGTGTGTAGTAATTCTATTCATTTGAGTAGAGTTAAACTGAATGGGCAATTAAGACAAATATAAATTATGAGGAACATGATTGATTTTTGTGAAAATAATTAGCTCACCTCCAGAGCCTTTCGTTCATTTGTCACGTGATAATTGCACGTTTATGAACGACCAACACACATAGTTATAATGCTTAACCGCTGCAAAAAGTTTAAACTTAAATAGTGAATGTCGACGATCGTTTTATTATTATTATTATTATTATTATTATTATTATTAATTGTGCAGCCCTAACATGGATGGTTCCGTAACTATAGTAAAAATCAAAGATGGCGACGACCGTTATACTGAAGAAGAGAAGAGAACAACAGGAGTCGTCGCGGATTTTTTTTACCTGAGCAGAAAACTGAAAGACAGACTAAAACCGTAAGTTGACGAACAGTTCATATCTCATTCACTATAAGTTACAGAAATCACACATGAAATCGTGCAACACGAGACACGCATGACAACAAGTTGTCAAAAGTTCTCAATTGCGGTTAAGTTCAAATGGCAGGATTCGCCGAAAATGCGCTTGTGATTTCTGAAAAAAACAAAACAAATACGAGTATGAGTTCGGTTGTAAATCTGTGTGTGAATGTAGCCTGCATTTCAGTAGCTTTACAAATTTGCATAAGGTTTCAACTTCTTAAGTCTTAAAGTTCAATATTCAGAAGCATCGTGTGTTTCATTAAATGACGAAGAGCATAAAGTTTTGATGACAATTGCATTCATAAATGAGACCCAGATTTAAATGTAAGTTTAAACCAAGTAAATGTGTTAAGTCGTTTAATAAATTAAATAGTGTTAAACATATTTAATTATTCTCATTAATCAAAGATGTGAATGCCATTAATTAAATATTCTATGAACGTTTAAATGGGCACATATTTATATTATGCATTCTGTGTTCAAAAGGCACGTTTGCTAGAATTTCACTTAATCACACTGGCAATGCATTTAAGGTGACAAATGATGCATATTTTCTTGCTGAAGTGCTGCATTTGCATTTCTTTCATTGATGATAGTGTTTAATGCATCACATATTTAATGCATTGATTTGGCTAAGCAATTGAGTTGTGTGTAGAATAATAACGGCAGTGCACCCAGGGGGGCTGAAGTCTGTTTCTAAAGGACAGATACAACTGCTGGTCAGACCTGAGTGCTTTCTAACTATAGCATTTTATCAGTGCTTTCTTTTCCAGCGAGCACTTGTTTGAGTTTGCTGTTCCCGGCATTGACTCTGAGCAATGGACTGCAAAGATCCCATTTTAAAAATAGAGGAAGAAAAAAGGTTTAAATGGAAAAGAAATCATTGTGACACATTAGTTGGTTTTACAGCATGCTTTGCTGTGTTTGTGCCTTTTCTAGAAGCTTATTGGCTCTTGGAAGAAAAAAACAACAAACCTTATTGAAAGAAGAAAAGCCTGGCACCAGGCAGATGTTCACACAATCATGTGTTACTGTATCAAAGAGAAGGAATTCTAGTGTTGTTTTATAGTCAAACTTGCTTGGGCAAACTGTATATTTTTAAGTTGTGAAAACAAGACAGAAGAAAGGAATACATGGCCTTTCTGTGCTTCCGTATGTTTGGAAGCAGTTATTGGTTTAGAATGTTGAAAGTTCAAAAGTCTGGGACCACTTTGAAAATCAGGGATTCAGGGATTAACCTGAAGTTAAACAAAGTAATATTATGACATTGATGGTTAAATAATATTTCAGATACTGCACTATTTGTTGGGTGACATACCGAATATTAAAGGGGACCTATTACGCCCCTTTTCACAAGATGTAATATAAGTCTCTGGTGTCCCCAGAATGTGTCTGTGAAGTTTCAGCTCAAAATACCTCACAGATCATTTATTATAGCTTGTCAAAATTGCCCCTATTTGGATGTGAGCAAAAACACACCATTTTTGTGTGTGTCCCTTTAAATGCAAATGAGCTGCTGCTCCCGGCCCCTTTTCCAGAAGAGGGCGGAGCTTTAACAGCTCGCGCTTCGGTTGCTCAACAACAACAAAGCTGGAGAATCTCACGCAGCCAAAATTACAATTGTCAGTAACGGTGTTCAGCCTTAGATTGTTCAAACCGGAGTCGGACACTGATGGAGAGACTCAGGAAGAAATTACAACTTTTAGAATGCAACTGGATGTTTCTGAATGGTTAGTGGATAAATTTATGTAGTTGCTGTGGAGTTGATTTGACTCATCGACTAGCATGTGCCGTCATGTTAATCTTTTGTGCAAATCCAGCATTGAATTGACCCTCGTTTGTGAAGCAGTCCGGCGTAAAATGACGGCATGGTAACAACACTCTACTACAACAACTCTTCCTCTTCTCTAAAGCAGCCCAACATGGCCTCACCCTCTTTGTTGAATGTTTATGTAAATTTTGGGGTTTGTGATGTCACTAACCCAGGAAGAAGATCGTTGTAGTCCCTACCAGCCATTTGTTGTAGTCCTTAAAAAAGCGATTTCTGTAAAAGAAAATATGTCCCTTTGCATTGAACTTTGAGTGTCGTAACTTTGCAGATGATGTTTATGCTCAAACAGCAACATTACACACTAACTAAAATTAAAAAAGTGAAATCATAATCAAGCACCCCTTAAAGACATTTTCAAATAATAAAAAGACATTCACTCAAACTGTTAGTCTCATAATATTTTTTTATGACAAAAATTGTATTAAGGATATAATAATAATAATAATAATAATAATAATAATAAAGATTTCATTTTCACATTGATCTCAGACTTTTGGACCCCTCAGTATCTCTGTACAGCTTTCCATGCAGTTCTTATAATCTGTTGAGACACGGCTGGTAGTTTATGTCTGCTGTGGATTATTTTATTGATAGGCTTATATCTGCAGATAGTGTATGATACTTTTAATCTCTTGAATTGACTTTCTTGTCTTTGTTGTGTAATACTTTTACTGTTTGCGGTTGACCTAAGTGTGCAAGGAGCTAATTGAAAATGAATGTTTTGAAAATGCTTGAAGAGGTAAACAGATTTTAAATCAGTTTACCTCATCAAACAAAATAAAATGAAAACGCAAAAGACAGATATTTCTTTATTTGCAGTAACTGGATTAACTGGAGCACCATGGAAGCAGGATAAGTATTTTTGTTTTTGCTAAAATATGAAGAATGTCAATATGCAGAGTGTCAGGAACCTTTCCTTTAAACAATTTGTATTGTTTGCAAAATTGGCAGGCTTGTTCTTCCTACCCACTGAGGAGCAATCTTACTCATATAAACCCCCGTAACATTTGCCTGCTTGGCAAACAGTAATTATTTGCTTGGATTATTTTTAGCGCATATTGTTTTCCAAACAGTTTAAGTTTATTTGGCTCTCCCTGTCCGGAGAAAGAGGAGCAGCTTTGACTGGCTTTGGCACCAGATAGATCACACTGGGTGACTGAAGGTAAAAGCAGCTTCAAGGAAAGTTCACAATGTTACGGATTATACAGATAATCCTCTGGAATCATCCAAACAGAGAGGCAGATTTGATAAACGAACATCAACCCAGAAAGCACTTAAGGACAACCTTGTCGATCTCACAGTTCAAAGTGAATGTGATCCATTATTACACCACCAACTGTTGGGCCAGTTAGATGTTTTCCAGAAGAGATTAGCTAGACATTTTCCAGGATAGGGATTACGGAATATGGTGTCATTAACACTGAAACAGTGAGACAGATATACAATGGAACAGTGAGAATCAGTGAATGGCCTTAAATGTAGCGTAACGTCTGTGTGTGAGGTTAAAAGGAAAGCTTGAGGGGGGGGAATCACTTTTTTTTTTCCTTTCAAAAAAGATGAGCTCTGGGCGGTCTTTCATTAGGAACATGGCCGCTGCGTGATTTAATCTGGCTTTAATCTCTGGCGCATATGGTCCCCTCCATCAAGGACAACATGGAGATAGATGGCGGTGCAACCATCAGCATGTGTGAGTCTACTAAAGATGACAAACGTGTGCGGTATTTTGTTTTTATACTCTCTGATACAGCACTGTACTTAAAGAAAATTTGCTTTCATGATTTAATAATAAAAATTGGCCACTATTAAAAACTATAATGAGTATTTTGTGATGTATTCAGTATTCACAATCTGCATTAAAAAAAACTGGTATAGGATTTACACATTTTTGGTTATAGGATTGCTAGTAACTTTTACAAAGAAATGGCAAATATTGAATTAAACATGAAATTTGGAAGTAGAAAGACTGAAATAGTATTTTCTTGTACAGCATACTCAATCAATGTTTTTTTTTTTTTTTTTTTTATATATCAGTGCTTCCCACAGGTTTGAAATATACTTGCGGTGGTAGCCGGGTGAAAAATCCTCCTATTACCCATGGCACAGAAATGGTCTACTACATGTGACAAACAAATAATGTGATTTTTTTTTTTTTTTTTTTTTTTTTTTTTAAAAAGTATTTTTATTTATTGAAATTAATTTTAATTACATAGCATACTATTATGCATTGTAAATTATGCACAATTACAGCATTTAAATGGTTCTCCTTTTCCTGTGTTCTCCTTGCTATTTCATATAGTGTCTTTGGGACACAGATTTTACTAGTAATTTATATAATGAATAATATACGTGTCAAATAATGTTCTTAGTCTTTTCTTCCTGTGGGGGAGACTACAATAATTTACTATGAATTAAATGGAAATCAAATTAAATACAATTTATTGTGTAACCAAAATACCAATAATGCCCAGAAGAAGAAAAAAAAAATAGTGTGCGACTTTTTATTATAAACAAGCCCGAAGTACACTGGGACTCTTATTTTGAAATTACACAATTGCGGGCTGATCCTTCAGATTCTTACAACCGTCTAAAACATATTATATAAAGGCCATAAAGTAGACATTGTCATAATTCATCAACTTGGGTTCATTAGCAATCGCTTGGCATAAATCTGCGCTTTTCATTGATTGAGAATCACTTTGAAGCAGTCTGAAGCGCTGCTGCGCGAGCCTGTAGAACGCGCAACAAAGCCGCCTTGTGACTTTGCAACCATAGACTGTAAAAAAAAAATGTTTGCAACATGCAGCGCTCTTTGTGAAATATCCACCGAGTCTCTGCAACGCACGTGGGAGTAAACAGTTCTGACGCACACATAACGAGCAGATACGAAACGCATAGGGCGAGGGGAGATTTTCCACTAGTTAATCGATCGTGGATGGTTTCATTATCTTGGGCGGATACAAAAGTATAAGAGGATAAAAATAATAAAAGCATAAATGTGTCTCCAAATTTAGTTGTGATAAATGACAATCGCTGAGCGTGTCTGTCTCTGGCTCAGCGCCAGCCAAAACGCGAAAGCACAGTTTGAATCTGGCAGTTATGTGACGTCGCTGAACGTTCTAAATCCCATATGTGGGACCTTACTCTCAGGGGCACAGAAACAAAAATCCCATATGTGGGACCATACCGCTTCAAAGGTTAATAGAGATGGGCACAAAAATTACCAAATTTCCTCCCGTTTGTCACGCCCCACTTGTCATGTCTCTATTCCCCACCAGCAGCACTTAGCAGTTAAAGGAACACTCCACTTTTTTTGAAAATAGGCTCATTTTCCAACTCCCCTAGAGTTAAACAGTTGAGTTTTACCGTTTTCGAATCCATTCAGCCGATCTCCGGGTCTGGCGGTACCACTTTTAGCATAGCTTAGCATAGTTCATTGAATCTGATTAGACCGTTAGCATCTCGCTTAAAACTGACCAAAGAGTTTCAGTATTTTTCCTATTTAAAACTTGACTCTTCTGTAGTTACATCGTGTACTAAGACCAACGCAATAATATTATAACTTTGCTGCCGTACCATGGGTGCAGCAGACGCAATGATATCACGCAGCGCCTCTCACAAATGTCTCCATGGTTGCAAGGCACGCTCCCTGTGCAAGCAGGGGGTCACAGGCACTGCGTAATATCATTGCGCCTGCTGCACCCATGGTACGGCAGCAAAGTTCCTTGATTATTACGTCGGAATGAGAGTATAGTTCCTAGCCATATCGGCCTAGAAAATCGCAACTTTTCATTTTTCCGTCGGTCTTAGTACACGATGTAACTACAGAAGAGTCAAGTTTTAAATAGGAAAAATATTGAAACTCTTTGGTCATTTTTAAGCGAGATGCTAACGGTCTAATCAGATTCAATGAACTATGCTAAGCTATGCTAAAAGTGGTACCGCCAGACCCAGAGATCGGCTGAATGGATTCGAAAACGGTAAAACTCAACTGTTTAACTCTAGGGGAATTGGAAAATGAGCCTATTTTCAAAAAAAGTGGAGTGTTCCTTTAAGAGCAAATATAATATCAAGACTAAAAGGCTGGAAAATATTGAGATTATTGATCATTTTTGAGCTGAAGAGCCATATTAAGAGTTGATTGTGTTAGATACTGTATGTGTAAGATTAATGACAAGAAAGAATTAGATTTTGTTCTGCTGAGAAACGTTAAATTTCAGATACAGTATTAGAGATAAATTGATCAGGTGAGAAAGTTTAAAGGAGAGACAATTCGGTTAAGTCTGACGTCATGCGGCAGCGCTTCCGGGTCCAAACGCTACCACAAGAAAAACAACAAACGGTGCTAATATACACACACAATGTGGTGTAATACTACAAAAAAATATATAATCATAACCTTTATCTCCATACCAAAATTCCAGATGGCCAGACAGTGATTCATCTTTTATAAATCGTTAAAATATTAATGTCTGTGACGCTGTGAGCACGGAGACTGTTGTGTAGACTGTAAGTATTTAAAATGTTTAACTTTTTAAAATGTTTGATGTTTAATATGAATAAACAGCGCTCATAAACGGCCGTCAATGGCATTTGCAAGTGAAACGAGTTGAGGCTTGGATCCAGAAACGGCGTTCCTTACGTCACGACTTAACAAGCGGATAGTGTATGATTTACGCCAAATCATTTAGCATTGTCTAATTGTATGTAACACTTGTTGTTCTTTTAGGCAATGACTATTCCACCACATTTTACTGGCAGAGAGACAACTATCATCCATAATAACCAAATAATTCAAATAATTCATGCATTATTGGCTATTGGTCATTGACTAGATTCCCCTGCCATCACAATGATTGACAGCACAATCAATAAACTAAATTACCAGGTCAGAAAGACAAAATAGCAGCTTTTGTACCTTTGAAGACATCATAACTTTATACTTCATAAATTTAAACTGCAGTGAAGTTCATTTGATGTGTAATTCGTGGAATCCTGTCATTTGTCAGACTGCTTATGCCAAATCAGCTGGATGTTGTGTCCCGTGGCATTTTATAAAACATGAATGAGGTTTTCATTACTTTGATGCAATCTGTGATTACTGAAATTCTTAATGGGGGAAAAAAAAAAAAAAAAACGTATTAGTCTCAGACAGAAGCTGTCTGAAGTTGGCACTAGCAATGAAGCGTGAACGTTAAAGCAGCATGAAACTTTGCTTTCAGACTGTTGTATTTGCAGAACTGGCAGTTGTTTTAATGTTCACCGGCACACAACTACAGTGGCAGTAAAAGGGTTGCTGAAAATGTCAAAGGTGAACTGTTGTGCTTTGAAATGAGCGAGATTCAGTTTAGCAGTGCAATCAGCACCTGTAAGGACGTCTGCAAGAGCATCATTGATCCTGTTGTTGCTGAGGCTCCTGTTTCAATTAATTGCCTTGAAAAGAGCCACACATCTATTTTATTATGTGTTTGTGCCCTGTAATGACTGTTTCAGTGTGCTAGGGTGCCTAGTTACATAACACAAGCATGTAATCATAAAGAGGGTTATCATCTGAAAGAACTTTCCAAAATCCCACCAGCCCACTGGCATTACAGTGCCGATTTTCTTGAACAACTCACAGGCAGTGCACGTCAAAAACACATTTCTTGGAATCACCAATTCCAAGATGTTTCTCTGTAGCCTCAGAAATTTTTTATGATATTACGATGCATAACTATGGGTAGTCTGGGGTAGGGGGTCTTACAGTACTCAATTTTATATAATGTGATTGTGAAGTATCCAAGAGAAGTCAGATTTTAAATTTGCCTATAAACCCAACCAAATGCAAAATCCTGATATGCGCATACTGTACAACACCACTCGGTGAATGATTAGTGGTGCATCCTAAGGGAAACGTTACAATTACTATTGCTAATACTTTACTAAGCAATCAGACTTAAATTTTTTTTTTCCTGGTGACTGAAAATACAGGTAAAAAAAAATAAAATAAAAAATCCATTAAACTTGTATTATAGGAGGGATCCGAGCCATATTTAGAAACTAGAATGAGACATGAGGATGGGCTCTTGACTTTGGTCAGCGATCAGCCACTTAGCAGCCATCCAGAATGTGCTAAAACCACTTTAGATCATGGGTCTTCAATATTTTGCAGTCCCCGTGGTGGACCTCTTTTGACTCACTGTGTAAAACTAAGCGTTAATTTTTTTTTTTTTTTTTTTTTTTTCAGAATGTGTCTGTGAAGTTTCAGCTCAAAATACCCCACAGATCATTTATTATAGCTTGTCAAATTTGCCCCTATTTGGGTGTGAGCAAAAACACACCGTTTTTGTGTGTCCCTTTAAATGCAAATGAGCTGCTGCTCCCTGCGCTTTCCAGAAGAGGGCGGAGCTTTAACAGCTCGTGCTTCGGTTGCTCAACAACAACAAAGCTGGAGAATTTCACGCAGCCAACGATTGTCAGTAACGGTGTTCAGCCTTACATTGTTCAAACCGGAGTCGGACACTGATGGAGAGACTCAGGGCTTGTCCACACGTACATGGGTATTTTTATAAATGGAGTTTTTCCTCCTTTGTTTTAAAAAAAAAATCGCGTCCACACAAGCACGGTTTTAAAAAAATCTCCGTCCACATGAAAACGCAAAAACACGCTACGAAGCGCTGTCAAAAGCCATGCTGGCCAATCAGAAGCCTGGAAAAAAGTTTATTACCGGTTCCGATAGGCTAACAACATTGTCATTTTATTAGGCATTTTATTACTATTATTATTATTAATTCCATAAACCAAAACAATACAATGAGACATATTCATTCAAAGTAAAAAAAAAAACATTGTCATAAGCAGTGACCTGTGTAGTATTGCATTCTGACGCCTCTGTTCCGCAATATAATGGGAAAACTGTGCATGTATCTGTATACTCGCCTTACGTAAACGAAGGAGACAAAATCTCCGGTTTCAGCATCTACACGACAACGCTGTAACCGGAGTAAAAATCTTCACCCTTGCCGGAGTTTTCAAAAAAGTTCAGTTTCAGTTATCGGATACTGCGTTTGTATGTGGACGAACGGCCAAACCGCATAGAAAAAGCTGCGGTTTTGAAAATACCCGTGTTCGCGTGGACAGGGCCTCAGGAAGAAGTTACAAGTTTTAGAATGCAACTGGATGTTTCTGAATAGAGACAGAGCGCATTTAGGCCACGCCCACACCGGGGGGGGGGGGGAACAATCCAACCGTCTCCATTGACTTTGTATTGCGTGAGGCTGCCTCCTTGTCATTTCTAACTTATAACAAAAAACAGAACAATGTCTAAACACTGATATGTGACAAGGTGTACAGCAAACAAGCTAAAAAACCCTGAACTAAGTTTTTATAAGCTATCGAACCATAAAAGCCAGCCTTTAAGGAGAAAAAAGTGGATACAGGCCATAAGACGTGAAGCATCAGCAGGAAAAATGGGTAAATTTTGGGATCCTGACACTCAGTATGCCTCAGTAAGCCTACGTGTGCAGTAAACATTTTGTCACTGTTAAGTCAAATATCCAAATGTCAGTTTTATATATTATATTTCCTGTCGCTGATTACGTTCCCCTCCAGTGGGCGTAGTTCTCAGTGTAATATAACATGTCACGCTCTGTCTCAAATGCCTGTATCCACTTTTTAGTCATTAAACGCTCGTTTTTTGGGTCGACAGCTTATAAAAACTTATGGGTTTTTGGTTCTGGGTTTTTTTAGCTTGTTTTCTGTACACCTTGTCACATAGCAGCTTTTAGACATTGTTCTGTTTTTTGTTATAAGTCAGAAATGACAAGGAGTCAGCTTCACACAATACAAAGAGAATGGAGATGGTTGGATTGTTTTTCCCCCCGGTGGGCGTGGTTTTCAGATTATGACGCGTTGCGCTCTGTCTCTATGGTTAGTGGATAAATGTATGTAGTTGCTGTGGAGTTGATTCAACTCATCGACTAGCATGTGCCGTCATGTTAATCTTTTGTGCAAAACTCGTATGGACGCCCACTATACATAGTGTACCTGTTTGCCAAACAGAGCCATACACACCAGGCTAACATTTATGATTGCTGTCAAATGCTGTGAATGGTCTAATATTTTTCCAAAATATCGCTTCACATGCTTGCAGAGAAAGGCTTGCCAAAACAAAGTTACTGGATTGTCCTTTTTCACGTTTTCTGGGATGGTAGATGCACTGGGGACCCAATTATAGCACTTGAACATGGAAAAAGTCAGATTTTCATGATATAGTATGTCCCCTATAAATAGTAGCATACAAATATATGTAGTTTTAATGTTTAAAATATATGATCCTGATCCTGAAATATATGATATTGAAATGTATGTATGGTATTGATTCTTAAATTCTATGTATCTTTATTGATGAATCATATTTGTGGAGGGTCAATTTCATATTTACCTGAATTTTAGATTCTCATATTCATCTTTGGTTGGAGTTAATTTTGTAATTTCTGTTGAATGCATTCTCACTTCAATTTGTTTGAGATCAAACAACAATTGGCAATGCCACCAAAACAGATACAGCACTGATTTCCTATGGCATCTTTTTAGCATCTCAGACTAGTTCTCCTGCCACACACATTCCACTTGTTGTTCTTTATATTTGTATCAGGCTAAATTATATTTTTATTGAAGCACCACCCATCTTGCTCAGAAATGTCCTAAAACTTCAGCACTAACTGACAGTTTGGTTTCCCTCCTCCATTAAGTGTGCCGTGTCACTGATGTCAGAGCTTTCATAACTGCCAGCAAAACTGCCACCAAACCGCTTGTTTGTTCAGTCATCTATGATTTCAGACGTTCAGCACGGTCTGTCTACGATGGTGTTCCTAGACATGTTGACCTTTTCAAATGCTTGTTTGTTTGTTCGACAGGCTTGGTCTAACGATTACGGATCTGGGCTGGCGACGAGAAAAAAAAGGTGCCAATCTTTGAACCAGGTTTGGACGAGTGGCGAGCTGCACAGGTACTGAGGTCTCCATAGATACAACTCAAGGTTTCTTGACATTTTTTTGCAAAAATAGTGAGTGTACATCATGTTCTTTTATCACTGTGACACTGTGATTAAGTTTCTTTGCAAACAAGACATATTTTCTCACTCGAGGCTGATTTCTGCTCAGTCTTCCATCTCATTTAATGCTTTTCCCCCTTCTGCATCAGTAGTTTTTTGAAAATTTTTTTTGCTGAGTAAAGTTGAGTAACCTGTCTGGCTTTTGTAGTTCCTTTATACTGTATTTTCTATTAAAGTCGTCTTGTTTATTTATATAAGCAAATATTGTATTTTTAAATTTAAAAAAAAAGCATTCTGTGTGAACGACTCCTTACCCAAAATTGCTGCTGTTCCAATTTCATGTGAATACTATAACTTTGATAGCTTGTCCAAAAAGATCACTTTGCATATATAAAACTAAACAATAATCAAAAAGGATATTGGATATTTACTTTTTATGAAGAAAATGTGAGTCGTGCTTGCCTGTACAAAACTCTTCTAAATGTGTTTTGAATGGTTGCTTGGATACATTTTTTTCTTTTTGTACACTTTTTGCTTGTAGGAAATATTAAAGGTGCAGTAAGCGATTTCTGAGAAACACAGTTGATATTTAAAATCAACCCAAACAAACACACTCTTCCCTTCATTGCTCCGCCCCCAAAATGCTCAAACGCGCAATGCAAGAGTGAATATCTCTTTATTATAGCTGAAACGAAGCAAAATAATGCTTTGCAAAAAAAAAAAGTGAAGACAATAAACGAACGACAAGGAAAAACAAAAAATGAACATACAGTACACGAGAGTATATACAAGCAAGAGTTGGTTAGTCGACAGACAAACAACGACACACAAAACTGTCCTGTTACTATAGCTAACATTACAACAACAGCATATCTTGGTTGCTGGAAAGCATATCAGCATATCAGCGCTGGAAAGCTTTTACAAAGCTCTCGCAGTTCAAAATGCTTACGATACGTCCTACGGCTTCCGTATTTAACTTACGAAACAAAAGTTGAATTTTTCTTTTCTTAAGTTGAATACGGAAGGCGGTCTGGCGGAAGCTAGTTATTTTACTTTATAACGTGTTAAATATGGATATTTTCCTTACACAAACGCATTGCTTCACTTCAGAAGGTCTTTATTAAAAGATTAGTTCACTTTCAAATGAATCATAAATATGTGCTCCACACAGCTCTGGGGGGTTAATAAAGGCCTTCTGAAGCGATGCGTTTGTGTAAAAAAATATCCATATTTAAACAAGTTATGAAGTAAAATATCTAGCTTCCGCCAGACCACCTTCCGTATTAAAGTTATGAAGAATGGATGTGGATGAAAGCACTTTCTTCAGCTCATACTCATTGATCCCGCTCACTGCCATTATAAAGCTCGGATGCGTCAGAATATTTATTAATATTTCTGCGATTATGTTCATCAGAAACAAAGTCATATACACCTAGGATGGCTTGAGGGTGAGTAAAGCTTGGTCTAATTTTCATTTCAAAGTGAACTAATCCTTTAACCGCGTGGAGTATGCTTATGATGAATGGATGCACTTTTTTGAGCTTCAAACAGGTGGTTTCCGTGCACTGCCATTATAAAGATTAGGAGCATCAGGGTGATTATTAATATAACTCTGATTGTGTTCGTCTGAAAGAAGAAAGTCATATACACCTAGGATGGCTTGAGGATGAGTAAATCATGGGGTAATTTTAATTTAATTTTGAAGTGAACTAATCTAAGTTGAGGGGTATGGCTCAGTGATTTACAAGAAAATAGCACTTTATATCAAGCAGGTTGTCCACCCCTGGTTTAAAGAAAAGCTTTCAGAAAAGAGGCTTGGAAGTGTACAGTTAAATACCAGTTCAGGTCACTTTCTCCTTGGTTTTGTGTTACACCAATTTTTTTTTTTTTTTTTTTTTACTTTAGTGAAATACCATAAACCATTCCGGGGCTTCACTAAGCAAATATAGGAGTTTGTATTACATTTCCACTGGGCTTCTTTGTTGTGGTTTGCAAAATGGGAAAAGAATGAGGTTAAGACTAATTCTGTTTCTGCCTCATCTCTTGTGCATTAAGAGCACAGCATGTCCGGCTTTATCCGGGTCTGGTATGGTTGTGGCAAGACTGTGCTCACTGAGTCAGGATGTTTCAGTTCAAGGTTGCTCATTGAAACCAGATAACATTCTAATTTGTTGCAATTTCTGTCCAGAATCCTGAGTAGTTTTCTTATTCTGTTACAGTAGGTGTTCAAATCACCAGTTTTGCCATAGAGTTTATCTATCTCTGTGCAGCTATTGACTATTTCAGTAACTAGTAAGGGATAGTTCTATCTATCTATCTATCTATCTATCTATCTATCTATCTATCTATCTATCTATCTATCTATCTATCTATCTATCTATCTATCTATCTATCTATCTATCTATCTATCTGTCTGTCTGTCTGTCTGTCTGTCTGTCTGTCTGGTATCTAAATTCAAATTCAAAATTGCTTTATTGGCATGACTGTAAATAATACAATATTGCCAAAACATATATACATAAAACAAAAATAAAAACATCTGTATAATAGAAGAAAATATTATCAAATATTATAACACTATCAAATATTATAACATAACTTAAACTTAAATTAACAGTGTAACAAATTAGAACATGTCTGAACATTTGATACCACAGTGTTTTAACATATATACACACACATACTGAGGGTCACTGTGGTGGATGGTAGGGAAACACACTGAGGTCAGACACACACATTACACACATTCACCTGCTGTCTCTCAGGCTGTGGCACATCCACGCGTATCTCGCAGCCAGTGCTGCTGTCTGTCCCTCTTCTAATATTATCTTTATTTGTTCTACTTCAGTCATGGCTGTAAAGTTCTTTATTGAGTTGCTGAATTTGGTGAAGTAGAGATCTCTTATAGGTGTGTATTTGTGGCAGTGAAGGAGGAAGTGCATCTCTGTCTTGATCTCTCCTGTCTTACAGTGAACACACACCCTTTGCTCTCTGGGTAACCAGCTCTTTCTGTGTCTGCCGGTCTCGATGGCTAGACTGTGCTCAATGAGCCTGTACTTGGTCAGGATCCGTCTCTGCTTTATGTCTTTGACACTTTGGAGATATTCTTCTAATTCATAATTTGATTTTAGAGTTCGATAGAATTGTAATTTACTTTGTGTTTTAGTTTCCTGATCCCAGTGTTCCAGATATGTATTTTTAGATTGTTTGAAAATTTGGTTTATTTTGATGTTTGGATGAGAAGCAGTGCTGGTCAGGTTAGTAAGTCTCAGAACCAGACTTTTTTCGGGGTTCAGTTCTTGGGTTTGTAATGCTTTAAAATGTAGGATTCTGTGGGACTTGATTTTAGATGCATCCAGAATTTGAGGGATCTTTTTTGCATATTAATAATCAATGGGAATTGGCCTAATTCTGCCCTACATGCATTATTGGGTGTCCTTCTTTGTAGTTTTAGAATCATTTTGCAGAATTCTGTGTGTAGGGCTTCTGTTGGATGTCTGTCCCATCTAGTGTAGCTCTGATCACTGAGTGGACCCCAAACCTCACTTCCATACAGCGCAATGGGCTGAATCACACTATCAAAGATTTTACACCAGATTGGAATTGGTAATTCAATGTTTTGGAATTTTTTCTTGATAGAGCTCTTCAAGCTTTATCTTTGAGAGCATTCACTGCCTTACTGAAACTCCCCGATGCAGTGATGATCAGACCGAGGTAAGTGTACTGCATCGAGTGTTCTAGGACGGTGCTGCCTAGACTGAACTGGTATCTGTGTTCTTGACATCTGGGCTTTTTCTGGAAGACCATAACGTTGGTCTTCTTGAGGTTTACTGCCAGGGCCCAGTTCTGGCAGTAGTTGTCCAGCAGGTCCAGGTGCTGCTGTAGTCCCTGTGCAGTAGGTGACAGCAGCACCAGGTCGTCTGCATACAGCAAGAGCTTGATATTCTTGTCTTGTAGAGTGAGTCCGGGAGCTGTAGACTGTTCCAACTGCACCGCTAGTTCATTAATGTAAATGTTGAACAGCGTTGGACTCAGGCTACAGCCCTGCCGTACTCTTCTCTTCTGGGTAAAGAATTCTGTATGTTTGTTGCCAATTCGTTTTGCACATTTGTTGTTTGAATACATTGATTTTATAATGTCATAAACTTTACCCCCTACACCGCTTTGTAAAAATTTGTAATATAATCCGTTGTGCCAAATAGAATCAAATGCTTTTTTGAAATCGACAAAGCATGCAAATATTTTTCCGTTTTTGGTCTGTTTTATGTGTTTATTGATTAGGGTGTGTAGGGTGTAAATGTGGTCGGTTGTTCTGTGATTTGGAAGGAAGCCAATCTGACTCGGACTCAGGACATTGTGTTCGGTAAGGAAATTTACAATTCTATTGTTTAAAATACTGCTAAATAACTTCCCCAGATTACTGCTCACACAAATGCCTCTGAAATTATTAGGGTCCAATTTATTCCCACTCTTATGAATTGGGGTTATAAGTCCTTGGCTCCAGATGTCAGGAAAACAGTCTGAACTAAGTACAATGTTGAATAATTTGAGCACAGCCGTCTGCAGCTCAGGTGTGCTGTGTTTCAGCATTTCACCCAGAATGCTGTCAGGACCACAAGATTTCTTACATTTTTGGCTTTTGAGTTTGTTTGTCAGTTCTTCATGTGTAATTGGGAGGTCAAGTGGATTTTGATTATTTTTAATTGTCTTCATAAGTTTGTAGATTTTGGTTGATCAGATTATAATTGTCATTAAGTTGTTTTGGTGGGATTTCTTTATGTAAGTTTTCAAAATGCTTTGTCCAGATTTCTCCATCTTGTATTGGTAGGTCTTGTGGTTTTGTTGTGCTCAGATTATTCCACATATCCCAGAACTGATTATGGTTTATTGAATTTTCTATTTCTTGTAAATTTTTGGTCAGATGGTGTTGCTTTTTCGCTCTAATTGTGTCTTTGTATTGTTTTAGTTTTGAACAGTATTCAGTTCTGATGTCTTCTGTTGTTTGGTTCTGTATGTTTCAGATTTGATAATTTTCAAAGTTGTTTCCTTAATGTTTTGCAGTCTGAGTCAAACCATTTTTCATCTTTTGGTGTATTTTTAGTATATTTTTTGCCTTTCTTTTTCAATTCACTTCTATGTGCTGCTTTTTTAAAAATGTAATTGATTTCATTTGTAGCCAAATTAACACCATCTTTAGTTGTTTCAAATTTCTTATTAATAAATGTATTTATTAAATTTTTTAGTTCTTCCAAATTGAGGGCTTGGATAAATTTGTCTGGGCTGTCTGGAGCCCATCTGTATCTCTGCTGGACCTGATACATTTTGCAGGTTTTCAGCCTGTTTTGTTCTGGTGTGTGATGTGTTTTGATATAAATGTTAGTTTGGTTATGGACAGAGAGTGGAGTTTGCTTTTTGACAGTAAATGCACTGAAGGAGGAAGGGTCCATGTCCATATCTATCTATCTATCCATCTATCTATCTATCTATCTATCTGTCTGTCTGTCAAAGGGCAATCGCTCACATATAGGTGTCTATATATTGTCCTCTTCTGTTCAGTAAAGTCTGGAGGATATTATAGTTGTCAGTAATTGTTAAAATAATCTTTATGTATCATATACATACTGAAATGAGTTTTTGG
The DNA here is from genome assembly GCA_039654765.1 of Mylopharyngodon piceus. Taxonomy (NCBI): domain Eukaryota; kingdom Metazoa; phylum Chordata; class Actinopteri; order Cypriniformes; family Xenocyprididae; genus Mylopharyngodon; species Mylopharyngodon piceus. The sequence continues at coordinate 3,412,674 of CM077443.1, read as the reverse complement.
TTAATATGTCTTTATTTTCGATATTGTTAACATTGTTTTTCAATTTCAGTTAACTCATCCTACACGATTCCAGTAGGGGCTTAGAGACGTGTTCATAGCAGGATGTATTTGTCCTCTTTTATCTCTCTGTTGGTCAGGAAGGCAGCAATTACAGGTTTTTCATATATTGTGTGGGCAGCGCAGAAAATCTCTCGTCTCTTCCTCTCAGTAAATGATGTTATCCTGAACCAGCGTAGCACCCCACTGTTCCTGATACGGCCAGTAAATTTCATTAGAAAGCAGAGGAAGGATCAAAACACCTCGGAGTCTGGTTGCAGAACAGGCTAATATCAGACCGTGTGTGTGGACTCATAGCGCCGTGTCCTCACCAGGCTTGATGCGACAAGCAATTTGTCTGTCCACACTGAAAGAGGAATATGGCATCCAACAAAATCACAGCCAATCAGAACAGCCAATCACTCACAACCCACTGCAGCTGAAGAGCATAACTTACATGACTTCAATGAGGATTCTCTATAATTTAAAAAAAACGCCCACGCACTAAAGTTGAACTTGGTCCAAAGAGTTTTCGATGTGGGTGGGGCTACTTGGTATGACATTGCATAAATAGAACCTGAAAAACATCAAGCCATAAAAGCTCTCTCTTGATCAGCAGTTGCCAACTGACGAAATGTATCATTGTAGCCAATCAAGAGGGAGCTTTTATCGCTTGATGTTTTTCATGTTGTACTTGGTTAGAACATGTGATATTTTTTAGAAATGCACCAATTTTATCATCCTTCAGGCAAAAATCACAAGTCTGATTACTTGGAAAAGTAATAGCACACCTCTCCTCCACAAACATCAGGTGTCATTCATGTTTGTAGCACAGACAGTGCAGGATGAGTTTCATAATTACAGTTTGGGATTTGTTTAAATCCCTACAGCAATAGTGATGCTTAGTGATGGACAAATTGATCTTAAAGTATTGATTCTTTTACTAATGAATCAAGAGGGTCAATCCTCACATAAAAGTATTGATCCAAAGTGTATTTTTTTTTTTTTTTTACTAGTGATTTTATTATTTATTTAGCATGAAAATGAATGCATATATTAAGCTTCAATGTAAAAACATGAAGTGCAATCAAGCAGAGAAAGCAAAGAATATTGACTTCATTTACCTTAATAACACTAGTAAATGTGACATTTTATTTAATGTTTATTTCAGTTTAAAGCTGCTAAAAGATTAATTATGTTGTGTAATTGTTCTTAATAAATTATAAACAAAATCAGAAGTCTATTTAATTTGCATTTTAGGCATATTAAATGTTAAAAATAGCTATAATTATAATCATTATATCACAAAAACTTTCCATTTAATAGAGGTATTGATTTCAAAATGAGGGCAATATTGCTCTTGATAGTACATGGTATCATATTGAATTGTACAAAAATAATGTACACTGCTGTTTAAAAATTTGGTGTCAGTAAGATTTTTTTGAAAGAAATGAATACTTTTATTCAGCAAGGATGCATTAAATTGATCAAAAGTGGCAAACACTTTTACATTGTTAAAGGCTGTTCTTTTGAACATTCTATTCATCAAATAATCCTGAAAAATGTATCATGGTTTCCACAAAAATATTAAGCAGCACAACTGTTTTCAACATTGATAATAAGAAATGTTTCAAATTGGCATATTAGAATGATTTCTGAAGCATCTTGTGACACTGAAGACTGGGGTAATGATGTATTTAATACATTTTAAAATTACATTTTTACATTAATATCTCCTATTTCCTATTCCTAATATTTCATAATATTACTATATTTTTGATCAAATAAATGCAGCCTTGGTGAGCATTCAAAAACATTAAAAAAATCTTACCGACCCCAAACTTTTGAACGGTATGTATTAATAATGTTAAAAAATGTTAATGATGTATAAGTATTTGTGATATCTTTAATCAAATCTTTAATTTGTTGCATTCCCACATCAAGTGAACATTTAGGACAACTGCATCAAGAGGAAGTGATTATGCAAAGGTTTTTCACATTTTAAGAATATGTCACATATTGCTGAATTTCACTGCAGCTAAAAGTGACAATTATGTGAGATTAACAATGAATAAGCCCATGACAATAAAAAAAATATAAATAACAAAAGCCCAATTTGAATGCAGGCACATTCTGAATCAGCTAAAAACAGCTATTGAGATGCTGTCGCACAGACCGCTGAGGCCTGCCTTACCTCTATGGAGACAGAGATAGCATTACTGCACTACAATATCAGGTGTCTGCCCTCCATAATGCCTGTTATGTATTAATCCTTTCCATTTTGAGCCTCTCTCATGGACGTTTAGAGAGAACGGTATTTGTTACGACACACGCGGAAAGCTAACTGGATGTCCGGGGATTAGTGCTGGAGAGGAGGCATGGGAGAGGTCTAGATATCCACAGTTTTGGCACATCAGATGATGAGGCTGATGGCACGTTAGCATGATGCTGTGCTCCTCGAGTGTTTACTGAGAATGCAGATTAACCTGCATTTATTTTGTAATTAGATGAAGCAGTCACAATAGAAGGGGATTTATGCAAAGCTGTTCTACTTTGCTTTTCTAACGTCGGTATGTGGGCTAAGTAAAGTTATGATGTAATCTGAGTTGTGAAAGAGAGCCAAGAAACAAGCCATAACTGACATTTTGGGTGGCACTAGAAAAAAAAAATCCTACATCAAGCATAAAATGATGGTCCTTCTCAACAAAGATGATCAGTTTCATTGGTTAAATTGGCTCTGATTTAGTTTCATAATTTAGTTACAATTTAGTTTACAAAATAAAATGACCAGCTAACATCACAAAAATGCAGAAAATGACCAGCTAATAGTGATGATCGGTTCTTGAACGAATCATTCTTTTGAGCCGGTTCTCAGGAAGTAACCGGTCGAGCCGGTTCACTAATCAAACTGAATAGCACGTCCGACTCAAAAAGAACCGAATGGGCCGGTTTAACCAACTGTCGAAGTTTGCCGAGGATTACAGAGGATAAAAAATGAACCGAATGAGCCGGTCCAACTGACTGTCGAAGTTTGCCGAGGATTACCGAGGAGTCTAATGAGTGACTTGATGATACAATGCAAGCCTGAGGCACGTACTGGAAATATGCTTATTATGACTACTGTTATTAAATACCATTTTATTAAAACCTGCAAAAACCTTTTTCTCAAGAGATGTAAATAAATTTTACAATGGTTTATTGTAAATGCAGATTATGTTTTAAGTTGTTAAGTGAAATCAATGAGTTTATAAGACATGTAGAACATATCCGCGTTTGTGCATCAAATGTGTGCTGTAGTTGCGAATCTTATCCGAGATGTAAGCTAGCCTACTCAATATTGGTCAGTCATATCCGACATAAAGGATCCACGAATGAAACTGTGACCACAAGCTCCATTAAGTGAATGAAAGGCAATAATGAGCAATATACGTTCAAATAACTTTTTATTTTAATGTTTCAGTATGCGTTGACACAAATGACTTTATTTGAATGTTTCTTTGATATAACATGGCAGTGAGTTGTTAGAAAAGAAATGATGACGCAGGAACCTATGAATCTGCTGTTTGAACCGGTTCATTGAGCCGAACTGTCTGAAAAGAACCGGTTCGCGGAAATGAATCGGACTTTGCATCTATACCAGCTAACGTCATTCACTAATCACATCATCAGCACATGGGAAAAGTGTGAACAAGTATTAGTCAGGTACAATCACTCTATCATTCTGATTGGGTTATAAAAGCAGACTGCAGAGCAGAAATGAATAGTCTAAACGAACGGGTTCACTAAATTATAAATCCATGTAACATCACAAAACATTGTACCACACAGCAAAATCCCCAGAGTTAAATCAACTCTGCTCAGAGTACATATGGTCCCTCTCTATATAGTGTTAAAGTAACACTGAAGCAGAGTTAAAGGTAATGAGATAATTAAGTGATTAATTAAGTAATGATTGAGCATTAGTGATGAACACCTGCTGTTAACAAGCATAATCACTGAAGGGAAATACAAAAACTACAACTGACTTCCAACTGAAGATAAAAAGACATTAAATTTCTCAAGATCTGATTAAACAACTCCACAAACAGCATATTATTTCATTAACTCTGCTTCAGTGTTATTTTAACTCTATGTAGAGAGGGACCATATGTTCTCTGAGCAGAGTTGATTTAACTCTGGGGATTTTGCTGTGCACAATGGTCACTGTGATTTTGCCAAGTAAGACATGTTCCTGGATCAACATATTTTGTTGATCCTGGAACAACATTCCTATCTGAAAACATAGTCCTAACCCTATCCCTACCCCTAAAACTACCCGTATCCATAACTTATCCCTAAAATCGGAGGGAAATGATAGGTGAATAACACTGACTGCATAAGCACCTAACCCTGGTTGTAAGCATAAAATTGACGTAAACTCTAAACTTGTCCCTCGATTCTGATTGGTTGATTAGAATGTTGTTCCAGGATCAACAAAGATCTTGATCCAGGAACATGTTGTACTTGGTGAAATCACATTCACCGTGCTACAATGCTATACGTTTAAAGTGCAGATGAGAAAATAGAGAATGTGTGAAACTTTTTTCAGCACATCAGTCACAGCCTTTCCTCTTCAAACATTATGAAATGTGGTTCACAGAAGTTGTGGTGAAAGGACCAACCCACAAATACTCCAGAGTTGATGGTTATGATATAGTTTTCCTCCTAAAGCAGCTGAAATCATTCCCTACTGCCATAAGAGTGTCAAAACAGCAATTCAGTCAGAGCTTTATTTAGTCTGAGAAACATTCAGCATGACAGCCTAGAAAAGAACAATCCTCCCTATGCAGATGTTCGATCCTTCATCACCCGCGAGATAGTTCTGACAGCAGCATCTATGGAAGAGCTGCTCTAAACAGCGTGATTACAATAATTACGGTTTAGAGAAACCATTTAATGCTTTAAATGAGTGAAAGAACAAGAATGATAGTGCAAAGACAGAATAAGAGATCTTTATGGGCGTAACAAGATGCAAACATCACGGTAATCCTCTTTTAACAAGATGAGTGATCAAGTCTTTTGTCAGGTTGTCGAAGGCGGACAATCAATGGCGGTAATTTAGCCCCCCTGCAATTGCCAGCGGCCCGCACGGCCTCCTCATTTATTACCAGCACAGAGCAGGAGACAGAACCCGTGCCTACAGGCCGAGACTGAGAGAGAGAGAGAGAGAGAGAGGAAAATGAGAAAAGGAGTGTGCAAAGAGAGGACTGTGTTAATGAGGAGAAAGAAACCAGAGGAGAACATGTTTCTGCCATTTTGCCTTGGTCAGATAAATGGCAGAACACTAGTCTTCTTTCCTATTGTGACATATATCCGAGTGAAATGGCTTCTCGAACAAGAAAAAATATAGGGCAGGACTTGATTTTGGCCATGGGGAATTGATTGGATGGTTGTGGTTTGCTATTGGTCGATCTCATGTGAGTGACAGGTTGTCCCGCCCTCGTGCCTGTAAACATGTCATCAGAGAAGTCCACACAAAAACAAAATATATTAATATCACAATTAAATCTGTTTACAAGATTGTAATCTCATCACTATTAGGTGCTCAGAGGGGTTAGAGATTTGAACAAACCTGTAACCTTAAGCATTAAAAATATGTATGTAACCCTGTGTGAGTTTGCTCCTGTTAAGCAATCAGATTAATGTTTTTCTCCTTATGGAGCAGTATGTCATTCTGTAATCTCTGTTCTAAAATCTAGTGAGCTTCCTCACAGTTAGCTGCCTTCTAAGGGAGCATCCTAACTGATATGGAACCTCATAAGTGACAGATTTGGAACACTCTACATAGGCAGCAACTCTACAGGCCACACAAATAGCACACCTCATGGGAGACCCGACCCGCTATTGCTTTAATTAGAATTTGACATCAGCATGTGTGATAAAATAAGAATAAAAATGCATAGCATGCAGAAATGTTTGAGTAAAATAATCACATTTTGATAGCACTGAACTATTAGTATCAATACTAGTAATGAATGATTTTGTTTTGTGTATTTGTTATCAATATTTCTCTCATGTTTTCTGCATCTAGGATTTATTTGCAGCATGCAGGGATTAACATGCCTACTTTTTGGAACAGCCTACTGTATGATGAACATGGCCATAGACTTTTTGACCTGAACCAGTAAGTAACCAGCATGATTTCTGAAGGATCATGTGACACTGAAGTAGCGATACTGAAAATTCAGCTTTGCATCACAGGAATAAATTACATTTTAAAATATATTTAAATCTGTTGTAATAATATTTTACCATAACATTTAAAAATCTTACCGCCCCCAAACTTTTGAACGATAGGTAGTGTATATTCTTCTGTTAATTCCGGAGATAAGCAGAATTAGGATGCTTATTGGCTGTCGGCTGAAGAATGAATTCAAGACCGTGTGGTTTTGGCAACAAATGTGATCAGAGCGGTTTAACATTGTGCCAAACCACGTGTGACACACTAAAGCAACAAGCGGTAAATCCTATCTCTTCCATGTTAATCTTGAGTTTTTATCCTAACCAGCAGTGACAAGCAATGTGCGATGACAAGACATTTCAACATGATCTCATTAGTGTTCGTAAGTATTCTAATGGATTTCTAGCACACGTACTTATAGTATCATGTATGGACAGCATTTAAAACATAAACCTTATGTATATTTACAACTGTAAATCAATGTTTGAATTCCACATAAAAACCATTAAGATATCATCATAAAGATAAAGTCTCTGAAGTTGTACATACACAATATGTATATAAGGGTTTTGTTTTGGAAGATCTGCATTTAACACATTTACATGTATTCATTTAGCAGATGCTTTTATCCATATTGACTTAATTGAGGAACATCACAAGGACTTGCTTTATCGTATAGTGCGAATCGGTCTCTAAAGAAGCTTAAAAGTGCATATTTGCATTTTAAGTTGGCATGAAATGAAAATTCACCCTATGTATTTTCTAAATGCATGTTATAAAACCGTTCATCCATGCATATGTTTCATTTTTTTAAAACAAATTTGCCCTCATAATGTTTCATCAAAATGTCATAACTGGACCTTTCTCAGGTTGCATACCATACCATATTCTTCAATGCCTACAAAATTCTCAAAGATCTTTCACTACTTCAGTTTCATTGTGACTTTAAGTACTACGTAGAACATTTAGTTGGTGGCTTCTTTATATTTTCAATGCATTGTGCTGGCTAGCCCCACCCACATTGAAATCTGATTGGTTTAAAATTATGCTCCAAATGTCTGTATATTGAACATTAAATGTTCCCATTGGTTGAGATTTGGTTGCTTTCAGAGAGGACAAAAAAACTTTTTAGAGACAGTTTAAAGCCAAATAAGATCATAACAAGATGTAATTGACCTGTATAATAGCGAATGAAATAAAGTTGAACACAGTAAATGAGACTCTTAATGTAATGAAGGACCAATTATTTTGACCAGTGTCTGGCTTCCCATTAAACAGGGTAAAAATAGCCCAATATTATTTTGCTTCTGCAGACCTGTCAGTTGTTTTGCGGCTTTGATTCATCATCTTCTTTTCAGGCTGACTTTTCAGGTCTTCTCAAAGCCGCCCTTAGCATTAGGATGAGGATCAATCAACTTCCATTGATCCAGAAAGTGACAGGAAGTTCCTATTCATTTTCAGAAAACTGTTTGATCAGTGGCCTCAGAAAACCTTCCATGCAGCGCTTTGGTAAAATGTGCCCTCCTCACCCTTGCTGTCTCTCTGCACTCAAATTTCCCAGCTCGTTCATAATGCCTCATGATTCCTTTGTGTTTCTTTAGCACTGATCAGGGCTTCTATGTAGGTCAGTGAAAAGTTGTCAACGTTGTAGGAAAAGGTAGATTCACGCCCATCCCCTGCCTCCTCCTGCGTCACAAAAAGGGAAATAAAAACATATGAACATGTTCAAAAAGGCAGTGACTTTTTTAACTGTCAAAGGATCTTTATTTAAAGGGGACCTCTAATGCCTCTTTTACAAGATGTAATATAAGTTTCTGGTGTCCCCAGAATGTGTCTGTGAAGTTTCAGCTCAAAATACCCCACAGATCATTTATTATAGCTTGTCAAATTTGCCCCTATTTGGGTGTGAACAAAAACCCTGCTCAAAAATAATGTTTTCAAACAGGTTTTCCAGAACACTCCCTCCACGCCATTGGTTGGACAAACATATAGTCCCTCCCCAAATCATGCCATGGTTGAGCCACCTCATTTACACTTTTTGGGAAATTCATCCGACGAATGGCTTACTTATACTATTAAACTGGGATTTTAACATGAGAAAACAAAACATCTCAGATTTAATAGTCCTAAAAATAGGCTAAATTATGTTATTTAAGCAAAAGTGTTTGTTTGTGTCCCTTTAAATGCAAATGAGCTGCTGATCCTGGCTGCTTTCCAGAAGAGGGCGGAGCTTTAACACCTCGCACTTCGGTTGCTCAACAACAACAAAGCTGGAGAATCTCACGCAGCCGAAATGACAATTGTCAGTCACAGTGTTCAGCCTTACGTTGTTCAAACCGGAGTCGGACACTGATGGAGAGACTCAGGAAGAAGTTACAACTTATAGAATGCATCTGGACATTTCTGAACGGTTAGTGGATAAATTTATGTAGTTGTTGTAGAGTTGATTCAACTCATCCACTAGCATGTGCCGTCATGTTAATCTTTTGTGCAAATCCAGCATTGAATTGACCCTCGTTTGTGAAGCAGTCCGGTGTAAAATGACGGCATGGTAACAACACTCTACTACAACAACTCTTCCTCTTCTCTAAAGCAGCCCAACATGGCCTCGCCCCCTTTGATGTGTGTTCTCGGGGGCAGGGTTTTTGTCAATTTTGGGGTTTGTGATGTCACCAATCCGGGAAGAAGCTCGTTGTAGTCCCTACCAGCTGTTTGTTGTAGTCCTTAAACAGAGAATTCTTTAAAAGAAAATATCTCCCTTTGCATTGAACTTTGAGCGTCGTAACTTTGCAGATGTTGTTTATGCTCAAACAGCAACATCACACACTAACTAAAGTTAAAAAAAGTGAAATCATAATCAACCACCCCTTTAAAGTCGTGATGAAACAGAAATAGCAAAATATTTTTTTCTTCCATATTGTGATGTATATCTGAGTGAAACAGATTATTGAAAAAAAAAGATATAATGCTAGTTCTATCCATAAGTTTTTGATTGGATGGAGAGATTTGAGATTGCATTCGATTTTAAGAAAGGGTTGGGGTTTAAGCAGATGTCCATTTGTCCAATATTTGAAGATGTCATTTTTGCTCAAAAATAATGTTTTCAAACAGGTTTTCCAGAACACTCCCTCCACGCCATTGGTCGGACAAACATATAGTCCCTCCCCAAATCATGCCATTGGTTGAGCCACCTCATTTACACTTTTTGGGAAATTCATCCGACGAATGGCTTACTTATACTATTAAACTGGGATTTTAACATGAGAAAACAAAACATCTCAGATTTAATAGTCCTAAAAATAGGCTAAAATTATGTTATGCAAGCAAAAGTTCAGGAGAGTAGGAAAAGAAAAAAATACAGATAAAATACCGTGGATAAAATACAGGTTACAGGTTTTTTCAAATACAGATAAAATCAACCCGATCTCACGGCAATTCGTACGTATTTTACGAGGTGACTAATTCGAATGAATTCGTACAAATGACCTACCCCTAACCCTGCCCCTAAACCTACCCGTCACTGGGGTTTTGACAAATCTTATGAATTCGTACAAGTGAGGTCGCAAAATGCAAAAAAAAAAAAAAAAAAAGAAATTCTTTGATTTTGGTTGAAATATAACCTGTTTTTGTGTGATTCACTCTTCTAAGCAAGTGTATGTGTTTGTGAGAGAGTACAAAGAACGAGAAATACCGTATAGATGGATGACACTGGTTCAGTGACAAAGTGAGAAAGGGAGAGATTGAGAATGAAATGACAAACAGAGATAATGTTTGACCGTCCTTCCATTACAGCAGTCGTACTCTCCAGCCAATGCTTCTGTAACCTAATAACAGTGTGGGCATTATTACAGCATTAGCACGCACACAGTTAAAGATCAGGTTTCTCCTCACCGCCATCAGAGATTCCCAGTCAATCGGCCGTTATGAAAGCTCTCCACCCCTCGGCCACACTCCCTTAGCTGTCTGTCCATAGCTGTCCGTTATCCCATTAAACAGCTGTCTGCTCTTTGTGTCTGCTCCTTAAAGCCAACAGGATTTCCCTGTAAAAGCTAGCCAGCCCAGACGTTGTGGGGCGAGCACATAACGCCCCTGTGGAGAACTGATCCATACCCTGAGGGATGAAAATTAAGCCAGAGAGTTTCTCAGAGGAGGTTGGTCACCGTATAGAGCTCAAGCAGTTAGTCACATTGCATTACGTCCATTTGAGATGCGTCTGACAGGCTCGGTTTCTTTGAAATTGAAGTACTAATGCAAGTTCAACCAAACTTTTAACTAAATCCAGTTGCAGTTAAAGTAGCTAATGGCAGCTTTTGCGGGTCTCTGGAAATGCTTGTCATTTGATCTATACTGTCATGCCTCATATTTTTTTTGTGAAAGCTCATCACTTGCAGATATAATTTAGATGCTGTTTTCAGTACTGCTAGTTTCATGTGACATCATACCCTTATAGGAATGGTTACCTGGAGGGCAAAACAAGGCTTTCCTCCATTGCCCGCCAGTTATTTTTACCAAGTTTGTACTACTGTAAGTACTAATGTAGTAAGTAGTGTTGTCAAAAGTACCAACTGCGATTCCAAGTCGGTACTGAAATTTTAAAAATGTGATGCTTTGAGCGCTGTTGAGCAGATTCGTAAACACCTCTGATTGGCCTTTGTGTTCACGCGCTCATCAGATATGTCTGTGATTGGCCCATATGGGTATGAAATGGGCTGAAAAACTGGGCCCTACATAGGATAATATCCGTGTTTTCACTGTTATATGGTAGGGGGCGCTATTACACATCTCTGGATCAAAACAGGCAAAAAAGGAGCAGGAACAAATGATAAAAGCAATGGTTATGCACGTTGTAGTCTTTGAAGAAAAAAAAAACAATTTTCTCAGCTTTTCGTTCAAACTGTTGCTTTTTTTTTTTATAATTTTTGTGAAAATTATAAAAAACGTTGGCGGTGGCTGGCAACTTCTTCTCAAACTCTGGCGGGGAAAGACCATATTCAGTAAGCAACTTATTGATGATGCATACCATGTACAGGCAAGAAGATGAACCCAAAATATAAACAAAACATGGTTTCTCAAAAAACATTTCTCCATAGAAATCCATTATAAAGAAAACGCTTAACCATTTAGCATATTGTATTCATATTCAGGGCTCATCTGCTCACCTGTTATATAGCCTAGTGTGCATCATCAATAAGGTATACTGAATTTGATCTTATCACTGTTTTAGGACATTAAGGCACTTTAGGTGTTTTTCACGTTAAGTGTTTTAGAATGTCCTGCTGTTTTAGTGATTGAAATACTGCAGCAGGTGCTGTATATGGATCACAAAGTGCCCAAAACTTGCATTTTGTTCCCATATTTTTGTTTTTCTTCTTTTGAGAGGTAATCTAAATATCTGTAGCTTGAAACAGATGAAAAATTGACAGGCCTCTACTGCAGTTCTATGGACGTTTTGCCTTCCAGGTCTACACGCAGAACTATGAATACCTGGTAAGCATTGACAAACATGATAATAATGAGAATATACACTGTGTGAATGATTTGTGAGAATGTTTTTCCACAAAATACACTGCAAAAAATACAGTGCTATTGATCTGTTTTGGTCTATTTGGGTTTTGCTAAAAGCACTGTATGTTTTAATGAGGTACAGTAGCCTACAACAGAATGTAGTTGCATTGCGTCACTACTCATTTGCATTAAGTTGCTCAAATCTGTCACATTGCCAAATGCCAATACCCAGTTTCTTGCCTTTGTAACGGCAGACAAAAAGTTCCATTGTTTACTGTCAATAGTGTAGCGATGTAGTATAAAGCACACCTCACACAGAAGTCACTTTAAAACCAAGCAGCTTTCTTTTGTTTAGCCTGGCAAATTCAAAATGGCAACTTGAAAATGAGCAAAATCTGCGTGGGGAACTTTTCTGCCCTCACGCAAAATTCCTGATCACTCAGATTCCTTTGAATCCTTCTCACATTTCAATGTACATTAAAATTTTTAAAAACTTTGCTAGATTTACAAAGTAAATAACACATCATCACAGTCTGTGAAAAGGGTCTGTTGAAATGACTGGATTTCACCCACGAAATTCCACAGAGCAAAGGTAAATGTGACTTCACAGATGCTCTCTGCCTGTCAGTCATTTTGCACTTTGTGATTGGTGACATTGGATTGGCTGTCATGTCTGTGGAGGGTGGGGTTTCTGAGAGAGCGTGTGTAATCTACTGAAATCGCTTATGGCACTATTCATGAAAAAAATAACGAACATGATAGAATGCTGTAGCTCCTATCACATACACGCGCACTCTTTCTCCTTCACTCACTTACACTTGCTGAATGTCAGAGAGCTGACAGGTGATCAATAACACATGTTCATTGAGAAATGGAAGTAAATGCCATCGTGTAAATTTATCTTTCATCTCTTGTCTCAGGGTTGGACGGTGGTTAGGGAAGAATAGAAATGAGAATTTGGCTTAAGCTGTTGGTGAGCAGAAATTTCATTTAACAAAAAACCAAATAAATGGCCTATGTGGACATTAAATATTAATTTGAGGTGAAATTTTATTTTTTATTTTAAAGCATCTACTAATAAAAATAGTCCATTACAATGTACAAAACAGTAGGGATGCAAAATGTTAATTGCGTTTGTATCAAACAAGAGCAGGAGAGTGCGATGTTACGAGAGATATGAAAGTAGCGCCAGTTTTATTTGGCTGAAGTAAAAATCCTATTAATTTACTGCATAGGGGAATTGATTTTTAATAATAACTTGTAAACCTTTAAAGACAGACCAACTGTGAGCTACAAGGTTTTTAAATAATCCATCAACCCGCATTATTTCAACAAAGTCCGCTTGAACTGGAAGTTGCGACTGACTTTACTTCCGTATTGTGATGGATTTTCAGAGTGAAACGAAATATTGAATGAGAAAAAAGGTGGATGTGGCTTGTTTTTTCCCTCTGGGAATTGATTGGATCTCGAGTAGTTCCATTCAGTTCGTTGTCAAAGCTGCTGTCTGTTAGCCGTCATGTTAACCTCCGCTAATTCCAGCCGCTGAACTTGGCATCTCTGCTTTTTTCGGGATTATTTCATTTATCAAATAATTTTATGATGGCTTGCTGTGCGGTTTATGGTCGAGACAGATGTACGTCTGTGTACATGTGCACACATGCGGAAGATAAACATGTTGTTGGATCATCTTGGCTTTGGCTAAAAGTTTTGTCCGTCAGATTTACTACAATGACAATGGCTGGAGAATATGCCTCTCCCGACACCACAAAATCCGACAGCACTACTTGGATATTATAACAAAAACTGCTGCATAATTTCTTGAACGATGGAGAGCAGATCGTTCAGATGTGATGCAAACAATGGACAATATATCAATATTTCATGGATTTAATGCTTTTGTGGACAAAAAGTGCTGTTGGATGTTTTTCAATGGTCGCTCATGCACTCAAAAAAATGATTTTTTGATGCTGTTCACTTTATTTAAACAACTTATTTTGATTCAATACAATTGTATTAGGTTTCTGGTTCAAATTTAATTGCTTCATGTTAAATTGACTTGAAAGGATTACTTTTTTAATTTACTTTATGTTTTCATATTAAAATAACATGTTTCAATTAAGTAACCTCAACCAGGACTCAATCAAACAGGACTTTCACTACCCATCATGCTTTGCAAAGGGGCTGATCTGGGAGAGTAAATGTTGAAAAAGTGTTATTTTAAGCAGTTTTTAGCAACATGAGAAAATGGAGAGACTTTTTAATGTTTACTGTTCTATTATGTTGGTATTTAAAAGTTTCTGTTATGTTAATGGTTTTGGCGTTACCATCGTGGTGAAGTGTAGAACATGTGCTTGGGTTGAGGACCTGCTAACAACAATTAAAGTTGTTTTAATAATAAAAACAACTATTTTGGGCATGCCATAGATGGCATAAAACCATCTTCTGGCTAACACCTAACAATAAGAGTCTTTACAGAGTGAAGATTTTGTAAAAGTTATGAAAATGGTTCTTGAACGCATCCACTATATAAACTAATCAATTAAACTGGATTTTTAGGATAACTAAATGTAATGGTTTTGGACAAAATTAAGAATGTTAACCTGATTCAACTAAATGGCATTGAGTTAACCTTATGTAATAAATTTAAGTTAACTGAAATAATGTTAATTAAATGCAACATAACCAAGTTACGTGGAACCTGTTGACATAAAAAAATTAAGTAAATCCAACGTATCATTTTTTTGAGTGTGGACATTTTACCCAAGTGCGACGGATTGGATTCATCTCGCGATTGCGATTTCATTACAAAGATATGAAGTCCCGTTTTGATTTTGCTTGTTGTCATTTACACACCCAACACAAATGACAATATTACTGTTGCTGGAGCATCTATATCGTAAAACAGACACCGTAGATTGACAGTAAATCTTTAGAACTTTCAAATGATATAACTTATCTTTATTAATATTTTAGATAATATCAAAGATAGATAGATAGCTCCTTAGCCTCAGCTAACTTGGTCATGTCGAGCTAGGCGGGTGTGGTTTTAGCAACCAGGCACCTCAGCTCCACCCACGTCCCGCCTCTTTGCCCATTTTCAGTTATCCGGGAATGATACACTTTAGGCTTCAAAAATGCTCTTCAGAAAACTACGGGTGACATCACGGACACTACGTCCATATTTTTTTTACAGTCTATGGTTCTAACCAAGCTGTCAAACTGACGTCATCAGAGAAGGAAGGCCATTCTACAGCGGAAATACATTTTCAGATGTTACGTAACATTCAGATGTTACGAAGACAAAAAAAAAAAAAAAAATGGTGGATTAACTTGCACGGATGAATTGTTTACCACAAGACTAGTAATGTGTGCTAATAAAGTAAATTGCGTCAATTTTGATTTTATGCCATCTTTAAATAATTGTGTTCAACAGCAGAATTACTGGTGAAAAAGTACATTACCCATGATTCTACAGAGAAATTTCCACCAATAATTGCATCAAAAAACACTTTAGTGCCTTCTAAAGTTTCCCTACACTCTCAAACCACCTAAATAGTTGTATGCATGTTTTTCAATTTTATATATAGATGATAGATTTATTGTCAACATCTTTATAGTCTGAAATATCAGACTGCTGGATGCTGCAGTTGACCAATCAGAATCACATATGTCAGAGAGCCGAGTAATAATTAATGACTTTAAACAAAGAGACACACGTTTGACAGTGGAGAGATAATGACCTTGAAAATCCTGGCAATTATTGTTAAAACAACACTGAGATGGAGGGACAAAACAACGTGTCAAATTAATTGGGATACTAACATCCCTGCAATGGTAAGGAACGATCTGTTTTCATTCTTTCCTGCCAAATGAAATAACCTGAGGTGGTCTTCATGGACCCCTGGAGTGATTGCAATTCTATCAATTTATCTTCAGAAATGTTCTGTTTTTCAGGAAGTGTCACCATATTTGGATAGTAAGCAACAGGAATATATTCATAAACAAAACCCTGCAGAGAAACATTTTCATGATGAAAGCCAAGTCATGGTTGAAGGCTGGTAAATGTGTTTTTTAGCACAAAAGCATTCAAAGCCACCGTGACTTTTCCGCATTTCCACAAGGTCTATATGACACGATTCAAGCCTGTGTGGCTTTCATGTACAATTGCTTCTTAATTCCTTCTACAAATATGTGAAGCATGTTCCTGGCTGGCGAGGTTAATTGCGTTACTTGTTGGGGAAAATGTGATTTTTACACATGTGGTGTAAGAGGACAGAGGTCGGGCAAGATGACAGGTCTTGGAGCTGGTTATAGCTCTGTACATTCAAGCACGCATCAGATGTGAATTAAAGCAAGCGGCTTTCAAGATCAAGTAGCATAAATGGATGTCCTTGATTTAATGTGCAGCATAACAGTAGATGAGCTTTTAAAGTGTGACTTTTCCTTTCTCCACTGACCTGCAAAGACTTAAGGAGATCACTGTTTCAGAGTGGCATTAAGGAGGAGATTGTTTGGCATAAATAGTAAACAGTACCTTCATGACTATCAAAGGCTTTTTGTGTCCCTTTATGTTTTTATCGTAGCATCTGTTTTGATTCACTGGGTAGTGCTCTCAGTGGTGGCTTTTTAAGTGACTGGGTTATGTTCGCATTTGAAAAGAAAATGTACTCTTACTTTTAGTAGATATGTGATGCTGCTACTGAACTTGTAAGCCCATTAAGTCCACGAATTCCCAGTGTCACCAACCTTAAAAGTATTATTATCCTACTCCGACTGTGCACTTTGCCACAATTTGTTACTTTGTTGACTTATTGTCAAACTTATTGTAGCACTAAACAATTCAACTGTTCTCATCAGACTTTAATCACAGAAGACTTTGCTTTGATGTCGTTAGATGAGTTCTTCTGAAGTGCAGTAGCTGCTGAAGGAGGAATAGCGAGTCATCAATATTGCTGATGTTAGAAAGAACTCCCACTCCCGTAGTATGGATTGGAGTCATGAATGTAGGCTATTCCACAAGGTAGGCAGAATAATTATGGCACTTTGTAAGATATCTTATTTCAGACAGATTCTAAGACAGCATAGTATAATCTCTGTGGTGAAGAAACAGATTTTTGTGTGCCATTCTTATTTAATATATTCAGTGTCACATGATCCTTCAGAAATCATTCTAATATGCTGATTTGCTGCTCAATAAACATTTCTTATTAGGGG
Source organism: Mylopharyngodon piceus (assembly GCA_039654765.1). NCBI lineage: Eukaryota > Metazoa > Chordata > Actinopteri > Cypriniformes > Xenocyprididae > Mylopharyngodon > Mylopharyngodon piceus. Next base: position 3,395,699 of record CM077443.1, on the reverse strand, counting down.
CCAAGCCCCTTCGCTGCAGAATGATCTAAACTAAATTTATTAAACATAACATGCGGTGCATTTTTATAATAATTCTTCATTTTGAGTTCATTTTCACAAGAACTACTGAACTTCGGCAAGTGTGTAGACACACGTCTGCCCAGTGGTGCAACAAGATGAGTGACAGGCACCTGACCCAGAGATTGTGGGTTCGAATCCCGTTTGGGGCAACTTTATACAATTGTGTGTAATGTCCATTATCCAATTATCCAAGTAAGCATTGTACTAATCTTTATTTCTCTTGGATTAGACACAAGTGTTTTTTTATTCATTCTGTGTTCGTTCTCATCTGACCTTCTGTTCATTTTGAGTTCATTCTCACTTATACTTCTGAACCAGCTGATCAGTTTAATGTATCCTTCCTGAATAAAAGTATTAAAGTATGAATTAAAATTCTTACTGACCCCAAACTTTTGAACGGTAGTGTATACTAATGTTACAAAAGCTTTCTGTTTCAGATTGTACACAACTGTTTTCAACATTGATAATATTAAGAAATGTTTCTTGAGCAGCAAATCAGCATATTCGAATGATTTCTGAAGGATCATGTGACACTGAAGACTGGAGTAATGGTGCTGAAAATTCAGCTTTGCATCACAGGAATAAATTACATTTTCAAATATATTCAAATAAAAAGCAGTTATTTTAAATTGTAATAATATTTCACAATATTACTGTTTTTACTATATTTTAGATCAAATAAATGTAGCCTTGGTGAGCAGAAGAAACTTCTTTCAAAAAACATAAAAAAAAAATATTACTGATCAGGCCAGCCAGCTCTTACATGTTAAGCGAAAACTTTGCCCCAATGCTAACAAGTCATAAATTGTTTCTATAATAATTCTTAATGTATAATTTTTCTGTTTTATTCTACTATATACTATGCTATGCACCAAGTGAGCCAGGACCGCCAGAGTCAAAGATGCTGACATGTGAATGTATGGAGAGCACAGCTGCCACGGATAAGTAGAGACTCTCTCTCTCTCTCTCTCTCTCCCTCTCTCTTGCTTTTTCAGTCTTTCCTTGCCAAGCGCCCGCTAATTAGTTGACAAAATATTTATAATTACGTATAATGGTAGGTCTGACCTCTGCTGATGTATGCACATACACTCACACAAGTGCACAACTTCAAGGTCCTCACAACGTTGCCGCATTAATCTACTGTTAAAATACTTCAGCATATGCATGAGAGACTTCAGCGAGTGAAGTAAAAGGCTTTCAGCTTATTCCTAAAGCATCAGCCATGGGAAAGTGGGATTTGCTAATTGAACGGAAGGCTGATACACACAGGCACTTTCCCTGTGATGATGAAGTTTTAGTGAGACGCTCTTTAATCTCTAGAATCTGAATAGCTGATGGCCCTCCTTTAAAACTAAAAAGAAACTTTTCCGTGGATTAATGTTTGATTTGTTGTAATCAAATATAGTGACAAGAAAAGAAAAGACATTAAAAGACCAGGTTATTATTATTCATTTATTTGTGTGTGTGTGTGTGTGTGTATAATATAATATAATATATAAAGTTATAAAAAATGCCTATATAATGTTATTTATCTTAAATACAATCTATTTACTATAGTGTTAATGATTTGTTTGTGACAAAAAAATACTCTTTACCCTATTACGGTACACAGACCATATAATATCACATTTCATGCATTTAGGTCAATCTGTGACCAGCCAGTATCTTTACTGTATCCACTGCCACACGGCAACAATGCAGTGTCACACAAGTTGGTGCCTGGGCCAAAATCAATATATTGATCAATTTATCCACAGCTAACTCTAAAACACGGACTTCAGAAGTTAGATGGTGCTGTTTTTATGTGGTAAACTTGAATAACAGGGTTTATTGTATTTATTTTATTCCTGTGTGAACAGAGAACATTTGTCATCATGTGCACTATACTGCTTAGAATTTCATTACACATGAAATTCGATTACCAACACAAACACATATTTTAAGGAAGTCTATTACATGTGAAATAGTATTCGGACACATAAGCCACACTTAAAATGTATGAATGTCTTATGAATGTATAACAAAATATCAAACCATTCAGAGATTATTAGGTATGACTCAAATGTTCGAACATTTTCTGGGGCCACTGCTCATTTGACATCCAGAAATACACATACTCCTACATAATCACAATAGAACAATATTATTTCTTATTATCATGTATGGAATTATATTCTTATTGACATCGTTATGTGTAATTGGTATTATAAATCAATTGTTAAAAACGACACAAGGTATAAGGAGGATAATGAAATGTATGTTTGAAATTATTTCTGTGGACAGTACATACAACATAACCTTGGAGCATGTTCTTCAGAAGTATGAGTGAAAACAAAGCATTTTACACCTCCAGTGGTGGTATGGTAAAAAATAAAAATAGCTTTACATAGATGTCACCTAAAGTAAGAATCTCACTGACAACAATCTGGTTGAATGTCTCAAAAATAAGCACTCATGTTTCGGTCCTGGGTGAAGTCGTATCCGCAGCAGACTGAGGTAAATACGGCACATGCTCAGACTTTGCATATTTGACACCTGTGTTGCAACTCCAATTCCACAGCTACTAAAATAAAACACGCTTTTCACAAATGTTACAGAACACTCCTGAGGTATGAATACTGGCCTATTTCTTAAAAACCTATACTTGAGCCTTAAGTCAGCACATTTTGAGCATTTAAAGCTGAAGTGTGACATTTTTTCCCCCAATGTTAAAACACTTTCCTTCTCTAGCTGAATATGCAGACAACTTTGAGTAAATCATTCATATATATCCTCCTGAAAAGTTTCCAGATTTGGCATTTCAGAATCGCAAGAGGAACATTTGAGATGCTGTGCGATGCTATTCGTCTGATGATACACTATATTGGCAAAAGTTTTGGGACGCCTGCCTTTACGTGCACATGAACTTTAATGACATCCCATTCTTAATCCGTAGAGTTTAATATGGAGTTGGCCCACCCTTTGCAGCTATAACAGCCTCAACTCTTCTGGGAAGGCTTTCCACAAGGTTTAGGAGTGTGTTTATGGGAATTTTTGACCATTCTTCTAGAAGCGCATTTGTGAGGTCAGGCACTGATGTTGGCGAGAAGGCCATGGACCTTGCTTTGTGCACTGGTGCGCAGTCATGTTGGAACAGGAAGGGGCCATCCCCAAACTGTTCCCACAAAGTTGGGAGCATGAAATTGTCCAAAATGTCTTGGTACGCTGAAGCATTAAGAGTTCCTTTCACTGGAACTAAGGGGCCAAGCCCAACCCCTGGAAAACAACCCCACAACATAATCCCCCCTCCACCAAACTTTACACTCGGCACAATGCAGTCAGGCAAATACCGTTCTCCTGGCAACCGCCAAACCCAGACTCGTCCATCGGATTGCCAGACAGAGAAGCGTGATTCGTCACTCCAGAGAACGGCGTGCTTTACACCACTGCATCCGACGCTTTGCATTGCACTTGGTGATGTAAGGCTTGGATGCAGCTGCTCGGCCATGGAAACCCATTCCATGAAGCTCTCTACACACTGTTCTTGAGCTAATCTGAAGGCCACACGAAGTTTGGAGGTCTGTAGCTATTGACTCTGCAGAAAGTTGGCGACTTCTGCGCACTGTGCTGACCCCGCTCTGTGAATTTTTTTTTTTCTTTTTTTTTTTTCGTGGCTGAGTTGCTGTTGTTCCCAATTGCTCCCACTTTATGATACCACTAACAGTTGACCGTGGAATATTTAGTAGTGAGGAAATTTCACGAATGGACTTATTGCACAGGTGGCAACCTATCACGGTACCACGCTTGAATTCACTGAGCTCCTGAGAGCGACCCATTCTTTCACAAATGTTTGTAGAAGCAGTCTGCATGCCTAGGTGCTTGATTTTATACACCTGTGGCCGTGGAAGTGATTGGAACACCTGAATTCAATGATTTGGAGGGGTGTCCCAATACTTTTGGTAATATAGTGTATTTTATAGGCAAAGGAAAAGCAGTGTTATTTTAGTTTTTATTATAGTTTTATTATTATTTTGAATTAGCTTTTTAGATTTTTATCTCAATTTTCATTAAAAATATGTGGCACTAACAAAACTACTCTGTTTGTTTGAACATCCCAGCCAGGAGGTCAAAGGTCAGGTTGGCATCACAATGAACTGGAATGCTAACAGATGGCTCTCTCTCCTGGCATTATAAACCTCCTTGATCCCAACCAGCTGATACACAGCACTGTCTCAACCAATGGGGTGAGTTTAGGGCAGGACTATCTGCTTGAACGACCAATGACAGACAAAGGGGAATGTTTGGGAAAGTTGAAAACAGTCATTAGGTTTGTTCAACTTACTACTCATCTGACTTAAAATGCATAACGGTTAGAACTTTTGTCTGCCTTGAGATGGTATAGATGCCACGTGACTCTTACGTATGCCATCAAAGTACCATGAGAGTGATTCGAGAGCAGTCGGCTGGCTTATTCTGCTGAAATTCAAATGTGATAATGTAAGTTTCGCTTCTGACATGCGCTGTAAGCGGTAGACCAATCACAATAGACTGGACCATCTGACCAATTAGAGTAGATGTATCAGAAAGGAGGGGTTTAGAGAGACTGAATCTTCGAGCGAACCGTTTTCAGACTCTTTGAGAAATTAGGTGATGTGCAATGTATATTATGAGAAAATTGAAGTGTTTTTTGACCTTGGATGCAATTAAACCTATTGTAGGAGACCTCCAAAACAAAATTAGGAACATTTAAAAATAATAGGGGCACTTTTTTTTTATTTATTATTCAACAATTCACAAAGAAAAATGAAATGTTCAAGGTTAAGTAACATCAAACATTTCCCTTCATCACAAGCTTCAGTCTTCCTTTCAGTAACATTGGTTAATTAAACTGCACAATGTTCAGATCGACCTGTAATCATAAAATACAGTCACATTTATACACTTCAGCCGAACCATGTAAGCATTTCAACTGGAGGAGGTGGAGTATAACTGTGTATATTTCCTGCACACATGAAGATGGATCTATAGCGACCGTAAGTATAAAGAGGACATATTCCAACCTGTTAAGCCAATAACCTGCTCATATTTCTGGTGTGGATTTGGCGCCTCAGCAGAAACCGCTCCTAGAGGATGTGAATGTTGACACAGAGAGCTTTTTCTGCAGAACCTGAGCCTGTCTCTCTCATAGGGAGGCGCAGAGGAAAGTGACAATGGATCGATGCATGTGATTAATTAACTTCTAATGAGTTCATCTGAGCGGCAGGGCCCGGGAAAGTTGGACATGTCCTCGGCATCAAGTTTGACCTACCCTACTTACACACCTCAGCATCCATCAGCCCTGTCCCTGTCTCCCGGTCTGTCTCTGTCTGTCTGTCTCCCTCTCTCGCTTTGCAAACTAATCAATACTCAAAAGCAAACCAGTAGGTCATTGCTTCTTATTTGGTGTCACATGGGTTTTCCCCTTTGTCTCTGAAGCATGAGCTTGTGGTTACTGTAAATACTGTTTTTTTTTGTTTGTTTTTTTTGTTTTTTTTTTCTCAAAGTCAACTTAGAAATAAATGAAATGTCAATTTTGATTTTAACACATTTCTGGTTTTATTGTGCATGATTTAATAGTAGTGAAAGCTGAATCACTAATATGAACTCAGAAATAAATTAGCTCATTGCAGGTATTTTATAAAGTAGATTAAAGATAATATGTACGATTTTTAGATGAAAATATCCAAAAACCACTAGAACTAATGTCATTTAGCAACACAAGTCATCCAGCTTTTATTAATAAGACATTCTAATATTGATCTAGATTACTGAAAAGTGCAACACGTCTCTCATAGCAGCCACCGAGTGAACGCACAGAGTAACGTTATAACATAACTTTCAACACACTCAAATGTATTTAGAATGATTGTTTTAACCATGTAAAACAGTGCTGCGTTACCCCACATACGCAACGAAAAGAGTGACAGCGGCCGAATGCAGCATAAGCATAATAAAAGCTCCGCTGGACACCTGCGGCTCTCGGCCCGCTCTGCCTTATACCACATTAACATTAATTAAACTTTAATACATTAGCTCATCCGTGAACATGATTTCTGCCCAAGTCCGTCGGATTCCTATCCATCGGCTGTGGAGGTGAAGACGACAACTCCCATGATTCCACGCTCATTCACGGCATCATCAAGCTACGCCTTTGTTTTGAATAAGTGACCTCTAGTGGCGAAAATTACATATTGTGCCTTTAAAATTCCCCTATTAGGCTTTTTTTTTCCAGATATTACCTTTCATGTAGTATGTAATAGCTGTTTGTGAATGTAAAAGGTCTACAAAGTTTCAAAGATCAAAGTGCACAACAAAGTTATTGAACTGCCTGAAACGAGTCGTCAGTAATTCAAGTCTTACTTCCTGCACGAACCTACATAGGTTTGTAACAAATTTGCATAATTACATCCTATATGGGCCCTTTCCCAAATGGAACCCTAAACCTTCGCGATCTTCCTCTGAGTCCACACTTTTGTGACGTAATGCCTCTTTGACTGTCGGGTAGAAGTCTGCTGCAGAGCTCGCAGGCTCGGCATAAGTGCAAATCGAGAGCGTTTATTGGCCGCAAAGGGGGCACTCGCGAGAACCCTTCTGAAACATAAAATGAAAAATGGGACACCCTACGGTCTTGTGGTCTTAATGGACGTGCATGCGGTGGCCATTGTAAAGCCCAAAGTATACAAAGTTCCGCGATTTTCGTCATCAGGAGGGTCCGTGGACGTCCGTGTGCAGCCCGATTTTTGTGTCCACGTGGATGGTGCATGCACAATAGCGCATGTGCGAGTGACATGAGCTCTTGAAAACAAAGTCCACTAGATAGCGCGTACATGCTGAATGTGTCTTTCCCTCACTCATGGCCAAAAGAGTATACTTTGAAAGGCAGAACGTGGAAGTATACACGGGCCTGAAGTCCACAAGACCGCAAGTGCACATGAAGTGTGTCATATGGGACAGGGCCACGGTCTTCATTGGCTGTCCACGAACAACATCTATGACCAGCCTTCAAACACTGTAGTTGTAGCTGAGGCCTGGAAGAGTTTGGTTTTTGTTGACATGTTGAGAAGACGCTGTTTTCAGCATTGTGAAAGCAAATCCACTTTGCACGCGCTTCCAAAGGATGAGGACTTGGGCTCGAATTGATACGGTAAAACCGATGCCATCATTCGTATCACTGCGTATAAAATGCTAAGGAAGCCTCTGGAGCTGAAATTCAGATATGGTAATAGGTGTTTCATTTCCGAAACATGCTGTAAGTGGTAGACCAATCACAACAGACTGGGCCATCTGACCAATCAGAGCAGAGTAGGCTCTCGGAAAGGAGGGATTTAAAGAGACTGAATCATTGACCGAACTGTTTTAGACACTGTGAGAAAAGAGGTGATGCTGCAGTGTATGTTATGAGAAAATTGAAGTGTTTTTTGACCTTGGATGAATATAAACCAATTGTAAGAGATCTCCTAAACATAAGGAACCATTAAAACAGCATAATAGGGCACTTTAAATATAAGCCGAGCTATAAAAATGAGTGACAATAAATAAATAAAAATTCAAAAGAAAGCTGTTCATGACATACATTTTGATCCAACCTACAATATAAATGTGAGATTATGTAAAGTAAAAATCCAGGCAGCTATTTCTGCTCATATGCTGAACGTTAAAGAGACCAAGAGTGGGTTTTAATTTGTCCTGAGGTGAAATTAATAAATGGCGTACCATCCATCATTGACTCGGCCTCTATTGATCCAGTGTGGTCTCTCTTTTAAACTAAATTATATGTGAAAAAAGCCCTCCAAAGTAACCAACACACTCTTGGGCAGAATTAATGGGGACGTCTCATGGAATACAAGTCACAACAATAAACAAAAATTAGGAAGTTCATCATTTTTAAATGTGCAGTGAGGTTTAAATTATCTTATGTATGATCATTTTCAATCCTGAGTAGAGATAAGAATAAACCTTTACAATACTGCCAGAGAAAATATTATGTGTAGGATGAAATAAGGCAAATTGAGCCACGTTTTGATGTCAAAAAGTGTCCCAATTTATCAGAATTAACTATAGGCTACTCTGTATATTGAAATATAGGCTAGACATAGGCCTACAAAACGGCACCATTGCCACAAGGCTGCTTTATTTTCAAAGGAGTCAAAATACCTGTTAGATGCTATTGTGAATGGCAACCAAAACCCTGCATGAACAGGCATGGTTTTTATTATAATTTTTTTTCCTGTCCTCTGTGACTCACAGCAGAATGCCTGCAAGCCACATCGGTAGTCACATTAGCATTGATTATATTCAGTGCCGTGAAACCGGGCGACATGCAGAGCGAGCTTTACAACACGACGTGGTAAAACGTTCTGAACTCTCCTGAGATTTAAGTGAGAAGAAAGAATGGAAACAATCGCATTTCAATTACGCAGACCCTCAGTGTGCGACACGCTCCCCGTATGAAATCAAACCCGGACCACGAACGGCAGATTTAGCGTTAAATAAAACGAAGACGTAAACATGTTTGTTCAGAGTGCCTGTATGACTCACGGATCTGTATGCGGTTCTGCCAGTGGTTCCATTAACACTGACCCATAAAATAGCTCGACCATGAACTATGCATTTTCTGATGGGCACGGGAAGGCTATTCTTACACGCATTGAAAGATTAATGACAGAACACTGCATTCATACGCCTAAAAAAAAAGTTGAAAAGGAGAAAATCTGAGGGTAGAGATGAATGGAGCCTGTGAGATTGCCACAGTATTGGAGCATTAAATGTTGAAGAGTAACATCAACATTAGTGCACACGTATACACGCGTCAACAACCTCTTCACCTTCCATCACAACCCAATCCTCTCCATAATGGAGTACTTTTAAAAGTGTATTTTAAAAGTCTATTTGTGCTTACAAATACATCTTCATTAAATATGTTTATTTTTTCCATTCTGCTAGAAGGGTTGCATGAGTAGGTCACCACATCTAAATCAATGAACCCAATAAATACAAAAGCAGCCTATGCCAGAAAACCCATCTTCCTCTCTTCCTCCATGGCTTTGTTTCGGCAACCTATTGCTAATAATTTTATTTAAGAGGCAAGTATGTGACCATGAGGCGCAATGCAGGAGCTTTTCTAAAACCAATATAGTCAAATGCTGCGCATTAATATAAATTATGATTTTTAATCTCATTAGTAGTATTTAGTGATCACATTATGAAATAAATGTTTTTCTCCAAAACACGTTGGTCACAATTATTGGCACCCTTTTATTCAATACTTTTTGCAACCTCCTTTTGCCAAGATAACAGCTCTGAGTCTTCTCCTATAATGCCTGATGAGTTTGGAGAACACCTGACAAGAGATCAGAGACCATTCCTTCATGCAGAATCTCTACAGATCCTTCAGATTCCCAGCTCCATGTTGGTGCTTCTTCTCTTCAGTTCACCTCACTCATTTTTTTTTAGGGTTCAGGTCAGGGGACTGGGACGGCCATGGCAGAAGCTTCATTTTGTGCTCAGAGACACAATTTTGTGTTGGTTTTGATGTTTGTTTTGGATCATTGTCCTGATGGAAGATCCAACCACGGCCCATTATTGGATTTCTAGTAGAAGTGGCCAGGTTTTGATTTTTTTATCTGTTGGTATTTGATAGAATCCATGATACCATGTATCTGAACAAGATGTCCAGGACCTCCAGCAGAAAAATAGGCCCACAACATTAAAAATCCAGTGTTATATTTAACCGTGGGCATGGGGTACTTTTTATCCATGTGTGCACCAAACCCATCTGGTGGGTTTGCTGCCAAAAAGCTCTTTTTTTAGTTTCATCTGACCATAGAAGCCGGTCCCGTTTGAAGTTCCAGTCGTGTCTGACAACTGAATATGCTGGAGATTGTTTCTGGATGAGGGAGGAGGATTTTTCTTGAAACCCTCCCCAACAACTTGTGGTGATGTAGGTGCTGTTTGATTAATTTTTTTTAGGCTTTCTGAGACTCAAGACTCAACTAATCTCTGCAATTCTCCAGCTGTGATCCTTGGAGAGTCTTTGGCCACTCAAACTTTCCTCCTCACCATGCATTGGGACGATTTATACACACGTCCTCTTCCAGGCATATTTGTAACATCTTTAGTTGATTGGAACTTCTTAATTATTGCCCTGATGGTGGAAATGGGGATTTTCAATGCTTTAGCTATTTTCTTACAGCCACTTTCTATTTTGTGAAGCTCAACAATCTTTTGCTGCACATCAGAACTATATTCTTTGGTTTTACTCATTGTGATGAATGATTAAGGGAATTTGGCCTTTGTGTTTCCTCATGTTTATACTCCTGTGGAACAGGAAGTCATGGCTGGACAATTTCATGTTCATGATCACCCTGGCGTGCTAAAAAAAAAATGTAAATATGAATGGGAATTTACTTCAGAGATATTTTACTCATAAAAAATTCTAGGGGTGCCAATAATTGTGGCCAACGTGTTTTGGAGAAAAACATTTATTTCATAATGTGATTTTTTTTTTTTTTTTTCCCTCCACTTTCAATTCTTTTCCTTCAATGAATGTTTAGATTTTTGCTAATTTTATGAATTAAAGATCAAAAGGATAAACAATGCAGATTTATTTTTACAGTCATCTTTGATCATATTTACGAAGGGTGCCAATAATTCTGACCACCACTGTATATGCATTTTAATACATGAAAAAATGCATACTTAGGACTTCTGTGAATAAATATGTGGACAAAAAAAACAAATATATTGTGAATAACCAATATCACCTGTAGACATATGTGATAAATTGAAAACAGTATACTGTAGTATAGACCAGTAAACGGTGAGTGCAGCTTTTAAATTGCGTATTAAAGAAAACAAAAGCTGAAAACAGAAATCTTCCTCAGCAGAACTGGCAAGATTGAATCATCAGGTTCTCCATGTCAGATAAACAGCATCAGACATCAGTGAGCCATAATTTACTGATCAACAACACTTCAATTCATTTGGCTTCGCTGGAGCTAAATTGTGCTGTCGATGTGGTAAACAGTACATCCAAGTGGTTGGATAGAAATGTCAGGGACATTTAGATGAAAATTAGGTAGAGAACACAGCAGTGTTTTGTGTCATGTTGTGAATTATTTGGTCAATTCATTAGAGCTATTCTGGCCGCATCACATTTGTAAGAATAGCACTCAGCAAGGGCGGATGTGTGTTCGGCGCTTCAGAGGGCTTTCTCTGCCTCTCGGTTTGAAGTCTGTCAGGCGTACGGCATAAAAATAACACATCTGAAAATCTGAGGGAGCCCTAAAAGGTGTTAAAAACCATCACAATAATCTTAGTGAGGCCAAATTCTTCTTTAAACCTTAAATGTTTGATAGAACATGGACAGACACATCAGGTTTCAAGTAAATAATGACCATTTTGAATGCGTTCCGTCAAATAAAATGTCAAATTGTGGCATTTCCAATGTACTTTCAAACTAACAATGTTTATGCTCTTTTCTCTGCAACAGCTTGTAACCAGATTGTGTCTTTTTATCTGCACTAAAGCACAAATTATAAATGTTTAAGGGGCTCCAGAGCAGGTCAGTTTGATTAATAGAGCCAGTTGAGGTGACTGTGGGGTTCTAATGTAACAATCGGACAGTCAAGGCCATATTGAGCAGATGGTAATGAATCATGAGCTAGCATGGGCTAAAATGCAAAAAGATGGTCGTCAGGACAGAGAACATACTGTAGGGCTAGAATTTATTTTCCACAATGAGTTTGACACTTCCGTTTAAAGAAATGAAGACTAATGTTCAGTAACAATAAGTTTGACCACATTATGACTGCTGTAATGTGTGAATTATTACATGTTGTTCAGGTCATTGGAAGGACATGCTGAGTGGATTATTTTCACTAGGACTGGTGTGGCTGGGCAAATCATTTCAACCATAATCCGACAGTTGTATGAGTTCATACAGCCACGGATGCACCAATGATTTCCCTCAGCATCCCCCATTCTGAGCAAAAGAACATCAGTCAGCGCTCAGAACTGCACCCAGCAGATCACAAGGCACTCTTACCGTGCTGAAAGCTGACGCTCTTTGTCTATTATATATGTGTTGACTGTGAAATACTTTACTTGAGCAATGAAGCCAAAAAAAAAAGGGCCTGATATACAAATGTATCAAACTAAGTACCTGTCAGGAATCCATATTTATATATTCCTTCAATAAATGTGTCCTTTAAGTAAACCAAAAATATTACGCCGGGGAGGGAGCGGCGGCAATCGCTGGCACAAACCATTAATTTCCTGTGAACGTGGCCCGCAACACGCTCAGAGGAGTGGGGTGACCTTTTCCACGTTCAAGGTAAGTAGAGACGAGAGATACAGACAAATGAGACACTAGAGAGAATGGAAGAGAGAGAGAGAGAGAGACATAAGAACATACTCAGTGTACTACAAACTTTTACAGTTTCTAAACTTCTAAAACACACACTACACTTTATCCTGGGTTAACATTTTTTTTAACCCTGGGTTAAGCAACACAATTTCACAATATTACCGTTTTTACTGTATTTTTGATAGCCTTGGTGAGCATAAGAGACTTCTTTAAAAAGCATGGGGGAAAAAAAAACCTAAAATCGTTCACACCAAGAACAGTATCTATAAAGATAATTATAACGATATCTATATTAGTGTGTCCACAAGATATTGTTCTGTTTATTATAAATGCGCACTGCAGTTTTGTTGTTTGCCACTTTAAATGCTCTGGCTCTTTAAAGCAGGATGTGTTGTGATTGGCTGTCAATGTATCGTTCGTTGTTCTGTCAATGTAATAATATTGTGCCGTTCATTTGTGCAGAAACAGGATTACTTTAATGATGTCTTTACTACCTTTCTGAGGCTTGAAAGTGGTAGTTGTGTAGGCTGTAGGGGGTACACGTATTCACACCGAACCCTTTCGGTACAGGACTTCCGGTATGGTGCACACGTGTACCGAATGCATTACATTGCAAAAGTAAGGTCTCCTGTTTGGGAACACTTCATTTCCCGGTGAATTACGACAACGGACAAAGACAGGTTGACAAGATGAAAGCAGTAGGCTACACGACGAATACAGCATTGTAGCCTAACCACCATTAACCACCAGTAATCACAATAAGCTCCACGTTTTGTTACTTTCGATAAGAAACAAAGTATCATCTTTCAAATTCTGTCCATTTTATCACGAAATTCAAACAGAAAATGCCATTTTGACGCTCTTTAATGTGGCGTGACAGGCGCCTCAGTTCAAGTGGCAGCGTGAGTGCGAGTGAACGCGATCATCTCGTCCTCTTTAATACTAGTTACAAAATAAACATGAGTGAACATCTGAAGGTATGTTGAAAGATACAGTACAACTTACTAAAACGTATCTCGTGTAATCCCTCAAATCCCTCGGAAAGACATCAGTGAAACAGCCTGTAAACAATGTCACGAAGCATTTACCTCAGAAAAGCAATTCAGTGTCCACAGCTTGTTAGTTCGCCAGGGAAATGAACTGTTTTGCTTAATATATACACTGTATTAGCCTATATATTCATTATATTTTACTTAATCTGTTAGTGATGTCTTGATTATTTAATGTATGTTTAAATAAATCTGTCATGAAAATGACAGGCACAGTGTTTAATTGATTTTCAACAACGAATTGGAGTAAAAACAATTTTAATTAGATTTAGACGTTAATGCAAAAACTGTTTTATGTGCAGCTTACATACAATTTGTTATTTGAGTGTTTATTATATCTAAAAAAAAAAAAAAAAGCAATTGAATTTAGGCCCCCAAAGCGTGCCCCCCTAAAAAGTCTATTAATTAATCTGAATGAATTATTAAAACAAAACAAAACAAAAAAAAAAAAACGGTTTGAGTGAATGATTCAATGACTCACTCATAAATACTTCTTGTGTTTCATTACTGAATGCATCAGTGTTTTTGAATGAATCTCTTGAATGAATGATTCAATGACATATGCATTTTTTAACAGTCACTTGGCGGAACGATGTAATCCATACAATCGTTATGTGAAGCGTCAAGTTACTTTCAAAAAGTGATGCTCTATTTTGATCGCTTCCATAGACATCAGTGTTTATATCCGAACTATAAACTTTTATCTCAATATTTCTGTGATAATATGAATATTTCTAATAAAGAAATGACAATACTGTGTGGCTGAAAAGATTGGTTTCTCTAGGGTCAGCGGCAGCACCAATGCAGATTTCAATGTTTCGGTGTGGTTTTGTGAAATATTTAATAGACACAGGCGAATCGTTGTCATTTAGGAATGAGATGGTGTGGGTGTTTGAATTGAGATCTCGATCTTTTACTGATTAATCTTGCAGCTCTAAAAGGTACACTAATGATTTTTGCAAATTATTTTATTTTTTTAGTGTAACTTTCCAGGGTCATGAGTACTACATTCTAGACAATTAGTGTGCACAAAGTTTCATCTCCCAAAAACAAATAATAGCAAGTAAGTGTAAGATTTCAAAGCACCACATTGGGCTATACTGAGATCTGCTGTGGGTCATTCTGCTCTGCCGCAGTGCATCCCTCAAAAAAACCTCTGCCTGCATACTGTCATGTGAGAAGTGCATTTCATGTATGTTTGGTTAACTATATCAAATGACTTCTGAAAGGCACTGCAATTACAGCATTGACTACATACAGAGTCTGCCTTAATTGGGTCTGGGTGTATTGACCGTCGTCCCCTTGCTCTCCCCTCTACCGCGGTCGATGCCGCAGCTCACTGTCAAAGACCAGGTTGCCTCTCTAAATCCACACCTCAGCCTCATGGGTCACGCACAAGGCTGCTTTTCATCTGAGATTCATAAGATAAAGACTCGGGAACATGGGTAAAAAAAACACACTTGCACTATCATGTGTGTTAGTCGCTCTCCACTGCGTTTACTGGAGTCTCATATGTGTCCTTATCCACTGATGCTACAGTAGCCGTGTTTTGCAACTGTCATGTGCTGTAGCCTATCCGATGTGTCCAAAGCCTGTTTTATGTTTCCATGCAGCATCAAGCTCCAGCATTTTAGCACGAAGAGTAGTATTTTTTTTTTAATGTTTGTCCTCTTTTATTTGTAGGGGCAGTGAGAAAGAGGACTGATTGGCTAATAGGATCGAGAGGAAAAAGATGCTTTATTTTCAAAGGATATTTTTGAATAAAGTGAACACTTTCTTTCCGTAGTCTCTGCTACACTGAAAAAAAAATTGGTGTAAAAACAATTTTCACTTAGAAATTGCTAGTAAATTTCTTTGGAAGCTTGTGACCGCCACTGAATAAAAAAAATAAATAAATAAAAAGGTATAATTGCGACTTTTTATCTCACAATTCTGATTTTTTTTTTTCTCAAAATTGTGTGATATAGTCGCAATTGCGTTATAAAGTCGCAATTCTGACTTTTTTCTCAGAATTTTGAGATTATATCTTGCAATTCTGACTTTATAACACACAATTGGGAGTTAAGTCAGAACTGTGAGTTTAAAAAAGTTTAAATCTAGAAGTTTATATCTAGCAATTGTGAGCTTATAACTCGCAATTCTGACTTTATATCTCACAATTCTGAAAAAAGAAGTCAGAATTGTGAGATGTAAACTTGCAATTTTAAAGAAAAAAAAGTTAGAATTGTTAGATAAGTCACTTTTTTTATTTTTTTTATTTAGTGACAGAAACAAGCTTCCATAAATTTCACAAATAAATACAAAGTGGCAACATTGAATTAAATGTGAAATTTTGCAGAAGAAAGACTGAAATAGTGTTTTCTTGTAAAATGTACTTCAATAGCTTAATCTTTTCTTTATTTACAACTTCAAAAAAAAAAAATTTTACAGTGTAGTGGTCGTTAATTGCAATATATATATATATATATATATATATATATTTTTTTTTTTTAATCCAAATGCTTTCCATAATTTTGGCATATAAAAAAATATTATCTGGTCTGTTGTTTCTCCCCTACTTTAGAAACATTCCCACAACAAAACATGCTAATAAAGATTACAAATGAAGAAAATGGCAGAAAATAATTTAAAGTGAAAACAAAGCCGAAGGGAGATGTGAGTGACCATTTGGGGAGAGAAATGGGAGATAGCAAAGAAGTCTGAACTGATATTTTCATTCCTCATTCGTGGCATATATGAAGTTTCATTCCTGCAATGAAACATTGGCTCTAATTACACACATTTAATTTGAATGCAATGAAACATAATTTTCATTTGGTACAAACAAGGCCAGATAAATCAATTATACATGCATATCATGTCTCACATTCACACAAGCAGCCTTGGCAGCCGCTTGATAAACCCAGCTGAATATAGGAATTATGTGAACATTTGAAAATCTTTGCTGTCCATGTGCTCAGTTAATACTGTTTAGTTGCAGATAGTTTCATATTCCTGTTTTAATTTGAACATCAAAGCTGATGCCTTTCTGTCTTTGATAAACAAAATACAGCTCACATAAACATGATAGGTGGCACTTTCCACGAAAATAGTGTTCAGTTACTTTTTTAATAAGAGGACAAATTGTTCTTTGGCATTGAAATTGTGATTTTGGTCAGTGGATCAAGGTTTAGCTTGAAGTTAGCTAGTAGATGCCATAACTGGTTCTAAAATGCATCTTTCTTAATTGACAGCCATTCAAAATTAGCCCTATATTCTGACAAAATCAAATGTTTTCTAAGCAACACAATTATTACTAATTTCATTATAATATAGTGGATGTTTTACCCGTGCCCCCCTTTTTTGAGGGCTTATAAAAATGTAAAAATATTCTTTAATTTTTGAGAAATATAATCCATGAGCAATATATTTTAAAAGTATTTATTAATCTTTGTTAATGTTAGTAAAAATCTTAATTGTTCATCGTTTGTTCATGTTAGTTCATTAACAAGTACAACTTTAGATTTTAAAAAAAATATTAGTAAATGTTGAAATTACCATTGACTAAGATTAATAAATGCTGTAGAAGTATTGTTTATCGTTCGTGTTAACTAATATAGTTACTCAACGTTAAAGGTGCAGCAAGCAGTTTCTGAGAAATGTTATTGAAAGTGGATCGGACCGAGCACCACAACACTCTTGTAGCCAACCAGCAGTAGGGGGCGTGTCCACTTATGATGGAGGAGGAGAGAGAGTGAGCAAGAGGGAGATTTGAAGAAAGAATGTAGAAAGAGAAATGGCTGAGAGACATTACAAAAGAGAAAAAGTCAGAGGAATATTACTGGAAAAAGAAGGGTTATGATCAGGCAAGAGCTTTAGAACCCGTGTTAATATTAGAAAAGCTGTCCAGCGCTGGAGAGAACTAAGCAGGAAAGCCTGAAAATAGACGCAGAGGTTGTGTTGTTTCTGCTCCATACGTGAGTAACATCTTGGTTCTGTGAAACAGCAAAACCAATATGCTGTTGTTGTAATGTTAGCTATAGTAACAGGATAGTTTTGAGTGTCATTGTTTGTCTGGAGCTGCTGTGCTGCTGGCAACTAACAACCAGCTCTTCCTTGTATAAACTCTTGTGTACTGTATGTTCATTTTTTGTTGTTCCTTGTGGTTCGTTCATCATCTTCGTTTTATTTTTTGCGAAGCATTATTTTGCTTCACTTTGAATAAAGAGACATCAACTCTTGCATTGCGTATTTGTGCATTTGGGGGCGGAGCAATGAAGGGAGGGGTGTGTTTGTTTGGGTTGATTTCACATATCAACAGTGTTTCTCAGAAATCACTTATTGCAACTTTAACTGACATTTTTTTTAAAATATGTGACCCATGCTGGCAAAATGAGTCGCAATAAGCAAATTTATTGTTATTTTCACAATCTCTACTAAAAAACTTTCAAAATGATGTATGATTTGTTGGAATTAAAGTTTTCTGAAGGTTCCAAAACAAAATCACCTAGCAACCATACCTTAAAACCCCTGTTAATAACATCTAATTTGGCACACACCTCGTCAAAACCAAATATCTATAGGAAAATATATATACAGTATTTAACTTTTTTTTAAAAAAAATATATATTTTTTTCTCTTCCCCATAACCCTTTCCGCCAAAATGGGTGTGTGCAAAGACTATAGATATAGAAAGGCAGTCCACTCCTTTTACTTGTGAATGGGAGAAACTGCAACGCGCAATATGGAGGAATACGTCCCGCCTTCTAAGTAAAAGAGCAAATCGCTGATTGATAAAGTCATTGCGTCACTGCAGCTGCTGTTAGAAGCTCCGGTTCACATAGAAACCTGAGACTCGCGCTTAGGACTGCACATGCGCTTAAGACTGCACATGCGCATTGGCTCGTCTAGCCTGAAAAATAAGCTTTTTTAAACACTATTTGAGCATAAGAAGCAACATTTATGGGACAGTTCATGTCAGATTTCGTTGCTGATTTGAAATATGTTATTTAATTGTGGATTTGGCAAGCAGTTTTTGAAATTTCAGGATTCCCCCATTCAAATAGATAGGACTTGGTCTTGGATGCCCGAAATAGCTGCCCGGAGGCGTTGCAAATATGGCCGCAGAGTGAACAGACTTTCCTTGAAAGGGACTTTGGTGTGTGTGATTTGCATTATAGAACAAAACGTCAAAGTATCATCAAGTTATGTTTACCACAGGCTTTATTTTACACACAAATCGAAAAACCTCATTATAAAACCCCATAGGAAAATCTTGAAGGAAACAGTGGTGAATTAGTCTTCCATGTTCGGACGTCATACCTGTACCACTCTATTTTGCGCCCTTTCCATGGAAAGTGCCAGGTGCATGTGGCCTCTGGTCCTGCTGGGAATAACTTGCTTTTAGCTCATAAGTTCATGTAACGGGAATACACTGGATACTGACTTCTACCTCAGTCAGTCCTCTACAGATGATTCAAAACAGATTCCTGAAGTCCAACATGCCTTCGTAATAGAACACAGTATTCAATCTCTGTGACCTCTCTGAAGTGTACAATAGGTGACTGTTTTTGTTGGTATTTCGTTTTTTTGTACAACAGCATCTCAGAGCATGATTGCAGGTTTATGGGTCTATCTATCTGGCCGTGATAGTGATAACTATGATAGAGGACACTTCATCTGCTCCAATGTGTAATTTTTTTACTCTTGTCCAGATAGATGGATGTGGTGTGGGTTGTTTGCAATAGTCTATCTGCTTCTTTGCACAATAGGCGTGTGTTTTGCCAATACAGTATTTGTGCCAGGTGAATTTTGTTTGCTGATTGTATTCATTTTGTTCCGTTCTTCCATCATTCTCAGCGACCTACAGGATTCATATCTCTGAGAACAGAGTCGCTGTGATGCTGGAGTGGTACTTCAGGTGTGTGCAGGAATATTTTGTGTTATTTAGAATGCTGGTTGCTGAAGACTACACTGGAAAAATGAATTGTTGGTTTAACTTAAAAAGGTAAGTTACCTGGTTGCCTTAATTTTGAGTTCATTGAAACATTTTTAGTTGATACAATGAAGGCGATTGGTTTAATCAACAGAAACTCAAGATGTTATGTTATCTGAACCACATTAATTATCCAGTTTATTTGACAAAAGAAAAAATGTGATAACAAATCATGAAAATACTCTTTTTTTCTTCTTTTTTTTACAGTGTAGTAGTCATTGTTCTACTATAGGGTTTTGTGATGTTGTGATGCCTTTTAAATTCCTGCTGAATCTGAATCAAGGAAATATATAATTATAATTCAGATTTGAATTTGAGGAAGCATGTTTGAAATTATATTAAATTAAATATAACTCTAAAACCAAAACCATAAAAAACATTTTCATTACTTGAAATAAAATGAACATTAACTGAAATTTAAAAAATACACAAATATGCATAATCTTGCCAAGTCAAGATTTCCTATTTAAGTTTAGTTGAACTTGATTTACTAAAATAACTAAAACTAAAACTGGAAGAAAAGGTAACACTAAGGTCTCATTTGTTAACATTGTTTAATGCATTATCTTACATTAACAAATTTGCAGTGTATATAATATATATATATATATATATATATATATATATATATATATACAGGTGCCGGTCATATAATTAGAATATCATCAAAAAGTTGATTTATTTCACTAATTCCATTCAAAAAGTGAAACTTGTATATTATATTCATTCATTACACACAGACTGATATATTTCAAATGTTTATTTCTTTTAATTTTGATGATTATAACTGACAACTAAGGAAAATCCCAAATTCAGTATCTCAGAAAATTAGAATATTACTTAAGACCAATACAAAGAAAGGATTTTTAGAAATCTTGGCCAACTGAAAAGTATGAACATGAAAAGTATGAGCATGTACAGCACTCAATACTTAGTTGGGGCTCCTTTTGCCTGAATTACTGCAGCAATGCGGCGTGGCATGGAGTCGATCAGTCTGTGGCACTGCTCAGGTGTTATAAGAGCCCAGGTTGCTCTGATAGTGGCCTTCAGCTCTTCTGCATTGTTGGGTCTGGCATATCGCATCTTCCTCTTCACAATACGCCATAGATTTTCTATGGGGTTAAGGTCAGGCGAGTTTGCTGGCCAATTAAGAACAGGGATACCATGGTCCTTAAACCAGGTACTGGTAGCTTTGGCACTGTGGCAGGTGCCAAGTCCTGTTGGAAAATGAAATCTGCATCTCCATAAAGTTGGTCAGCAGCAGGAAGCATGAAGTGCTCTAAAACTTCCTGGTATACGGCTGCGTTGACCTTGGACCTCAGAAAACACAGTGGACCAACACCAGCAGATGACATGGCACCCCAAACCATCACTGACTGTGGAAACTTTACACTGGACCTCAAGCAACATGGATTGTGTGCCTCTCCTCTCTTCCTCCAGACTCTGGGACCCTGATTTCCAAAGGAAATGCAAAATTTACTTTCATCAGAGAACATAACTTTGGACCACTCAGCAGCAGTCCAGTCCTTTTTGTCTTTAGCCCAGGCGAGACGCTTCTGACGCTGTCTGTTGTTCAAGAGTGGCTTGACACAAGGAATGCGACAGCTGAAACCCATGTCTTGCACACGTCTGTGCGTAGTGGTTCTTGAAGCACTGACTCCAGCTGCAGTCCACTCTTTGTGAATCTCCCCCACATTTTTGAATGGGTTTTGTTTCACAATCCTCTCCAGGGTGCGGTTATCCCTATTGCTTGTACACTTTTTTCTACCACATCTTTTCCTTCCCTTCGCCTCTCTATTAATGTGCTTGGACACAGAGCTCTGTGAACAGCCAGCCTCTTTTGCAATGACCTTTTGTGTCTTGCCCTCCTTGTGCAAGGTGTCAATGGTCGTCTTTTGGACAACTGTCAAGTCAGCAGTCTTCCCCGTGATTGTGTAGCCTACAGAACTAGACTGAGAGACCATTTAAAGGCCTTTGCAGGTGTTTTGAGTTAATTAGCTGATTAGAGTGTGGCACCAGGTGTCTTCAATATTGAACCTTTTCACAATATTCTAATTTTCTGAGATACTGAATTTGGGATTTTCCTTAGTTGTCAGTTATAATCATCAAAATTAAAAGAAATAAACATTTGAAATATATCAGTCTCTGTGTAATGAATGAATATAATATACAAGTTTCACATTTTGAATGGAATTAGTGAAATAAATCAACTTTTTGATGATATTCTAATTATATGACCAGCACCTGTGTGTGTGTGTGTATATATATATATATACACTGCTCAAAAAAATTAAAGGAGCACTTTGAAAACACATCACATCTCAATGGGGAAAATTATCATGCTGGATATCTATACTGATATGGACTGGGTAATGTGTTAGGAACGAAATGATGCCACATTGTTTGATGGAAATGAAAATTATCAACAGAGGACTGAATTCAAAGACACCCCGAAAATCAAAGTGAAAAAATGATGCAGCAGGCTAGTCCATTTTGCTGAAATTTCATTGCAGCAACTCAAAATGGTACTCAGTAGTTTGTATGGCCCCCACGTGCTTGTATGCATGCCTGACAACGTCGGGGCACACTCCTAATGAGACGACGGATGGTGTCCTGGGGCATTTCCTCCCAGATCTGGACCAGGGCATCACTGAGCTCCTGGACAGTCTGAGGTGCAACATGGCAGCGTCAGATGGACCGAAACATAATGTCCCAGAGGTGTTTTATTGGATTTAGGTCAGGCGAGCGTGGGGGCCATTCAATGGTTTCAATTCCTTCATCCTCCAGGAACTGCCTGCATACTCTTGCCACATGAGGCTGGGCATTGTCATGCATCAGGAGGAACCCAGGACCCACTGCACCAGTGTAGGGTCTGACAGTGGGTCCAAGGATTTCATCCCGATACCTAATGGCAGTCAGGGTGCCATTGTCTAGCCTGTAGAGGTCTGTGCGTCCCTCCATGGATATGCCTCCACAGACCATCACTGACCCACCACCAAACCGGTCATGCTGAATGATGTTACAGGCAGCATAACATTCTCCACGGCTTCTCCAGACCCTTTCACATCTCTCACGTGCTCAGGGTAAACCTGCTCTCATCTGTGAAAAGCACAGGGCGCCAGTGGTGGACCTGCCTGGGTTAAGGACCTTCTACAGCCCTGTCCAGCTCTCCTAGAGTAACTGCCTGTCTCCTGGAATCTCCTCCATGCTCTTGAGACTGTGCTGGGAGAAACAGCAAACCTTCTGGCAATGGCACGTATTGATGTGCCATCCTGGAGGAGTTGGACTGCCTGTGCAACCTCTGTAGGGTCCAGGTATCGCCTCATGCTACCAGTAGTGACACTGACCCTAGCCAAATGCAAAACTAGTGAAAAACAGTCAGAAAAGATGAGTAGGGAAAAAAATGTCAGTGGCCTCCACCTGTAAAACCATTCCTGTTTTGGGGGTCGTCTCATTGTTGCCCATCTAGTGCACCTGTTGTTAATTTCATTAACACCAAAGCAACTGAAACTGATTAACAACCCCCTTTGTATGTATATAAGTAAATGAGTAAATGTTGAAATTGACATGAAGTCTAATAAATGCTGCAAGAGTGTTCATTGTTAGTTCATATTAACTGTTAACAAATGAAACCTTATAATAAATTGTTACCAAAGAAAACTTCATTTCCCAGAATTTTCTATTTTACTTACTAATAATTTAATTAACTTATAAAATATTATATTTTATACTATAATCAGTAGATTATATTTTTTTAAAAATTTTATTTTCTTATTAATATTTTATATTCATTTACTATTTATATTTTAGGATTATATTTTATTTATTTGTATTAAATTACACTGGAACATATTTTACGGTGCTGTATAACAAAAAATCTGTTTTGACGGCTTTGTTAATTTTGACGATATTGAACGTTTAGAGAAATGTATCTCTGTCATGTTTCTTGCATATCAGGATTATGAATGTGTCATAAATTGAAAGGCAGCCAATTCTTAAATTCTGAATTTCACCCAACAATCTTGTCCTAAATTAGATTCAGATCACAGTCAGGCTGGAGTCAATCCAGCTGAAGCCGAAAGAACATGATGACAGTATTTACCTTATAACATATTTATGAGTCATAAATCACATCAGAGGAAAATCGCAGTCTAAGTAAACTGCTTTAAATATCTAACTTTTCACCAAAAGTCACAACGTATTAATATTCATGACAGGTTTGTTTGGGTAAAAGATGAAACAAAGTGTCCTCTCATAAAAGGGAAATGAATTTTAAATGTATTATCAGCAGTCTTTCGGAAAACATTACAGTCAGTCTACTGTCTGCCAGCACTCATAATCTTATCTTTTTTTTCTATTGCATCATATTACGATGCAGCTTTTCCAACAGAAATAAATAAATAACTGAATAAAGTAGGGTAAAAGAACAGAAACACATGTCTAGGAAAGGACCGCACGACTATAGATCTGAAAACAGTTCGAAACGTACAAACACAAGGATTTTATTTGGATCTGATACTTGACATGTTGCATAATGTTATCATGCAATGAAAGTTATGTAATTTTTCAGAGATAAGATGCGACAAAGTTTTCTAATCGCTTGTTCAGAACGCTCTTCTGGTTTTGTGCTATAGTTAAGTGGTCCATTAAAAGCTGTTTCAGTGGAATGAGGGACTAATGGCATATGTTTACTCCAGATTATTGAGCACAACATTACCAGACATACCACACCAAGATTCACGGCTTATAGACTTTTGCCAAAGATTTGACAAATCCAGGCTTAAAGCAAGCTTGACAACTGAAAACTTCAGTCATTTATATATTTTCATTACTGTTTGGTTTCAAAAGCAAAATGATGGGTTTGATTATTTTGTAGGGTTGAGATTGAGCGGCAGACGAGCAAGCTGATGAGTACATGTTGAAATGAAGGCAGAGAAAGCTGTCAGGGGAAATGGTCTGTGGGGGTAATCAAATTGTCTTCAAAACCCATCAGAAATGATTAAACCTCAGATCCAGTGAAATTCATTAGACGTGTTTTTGCATTCCAAAAAGCTATCTTCTCCAAACTATCAATTTAGATCAATATCAATATTTGTATGCTTGCATTATTTATAGTAAACCAATTATATTCCACATCTTCCACTAGATCTGTGTTTCCAACCTCATCAGTTCATCACAGAAGAATATACTGTATACAATTCTCTTAAACCTGTGTGTCTTTAATATTTCTCATTTTGTTCCTTTGTGTTTGCATGTCCCTATACATTTATCTAAAATAATATGAGAGAACTTGTGTTTCCAGAGTGATTAGTTGCATGGCATTTGCGGTTAAGGTGATGAATAAATCAATTCAATTCTATATTTTAAAATTTTATTTATTTATTGTTTTAATTTACATGCAATTATGCATCATTTGTGATGTAGGTGATAAACAAACAAATAAATAAATATAATGTGTGATTTGTAGTTTAGGTGATAAATAAATGTAATTATTTATTGTTTTAATTTACATGCAATTATGCATCATTTGTGGTTTAGTTGATAAATCATATTATTTGTTTATTTATTTAAATTACATGCAATTATGTGTCATTTGTGGTTTAGGTGATAAACAAACATAAATAAATAAATAAATGAATGAAGTGTCATTTGTGGTTTAAGTGAAAAAATAAATGTATTTATTTATTTATTGTTTTAATTTACATGTAATTATGCATCATTTGTGGTTTAGGTGATAAATAAATAAATAAATAAATAAATAAAAATGTGTGATTTGTGGTTAATGTGATAAATGTATTTATTTGTTTTAATTTACATGTAATTATGCATAATTTGTGGTTTAGTTGATAAATAATTTTGTTTATTTATTTATTTATTTATTGTTTAAATTACATGCAATTATGTGTAATTTGTGGTTTAGGTGACACAAACAAATAAATAAATACATTTATTTATTGTTTAAATTACATGCAATTGTGTGTCATTTGTGGTTTAGGTGATAAATAAATGTATTTATTTATTTATTGTTTTAATGTACATGGAATTATGCATGATTTGTGGTTTAGTCATAATATTCATTTATTTATTGTTTGTTTGTTTTAAATTACATGCAATTATGTGTCATTTGCAGTTTAGGTATAAATAAATATATTTATTTATTTATTTAGTTATTGTTTTAAATTACATGCAATTATGTGTCATTTGTGGTTTAGGTGACAAACAAACAAATAAATAAATACATTTATTTATTGTTTAAATTACATGCAATTATGTGTCATTTGTGGTTTAGGTGATTTATTTATTCATTTATTTATTTACATGCAATTATGCGTCAGTAAGACTATTAAGAAATGAAAACGAGTCCATTTTAATTCCCTATTGAAAGCGAATGGAGAAGGTAAAAGCTTTTCTTGAGGTCACAGTGAACAACCTTCATTACCTCTGCTTTATAGAAACAAAACTGTCTAATGTAGGATTTCAGTCAGTATTCTCCTATTCATGATGTGACGCTCTCTTACCTCAGATTCTGAAGCACTTAGTACAGTCTGCTTCACTCTGGTAAATCACACTGCTAATAGCTTTCACTGGGGTCATTATGTTGAATCTACATATCTAACAGACTGAATGAAATCTAACAGACTGAGTCAAGGACATTTTCATTCCCAATAACTTTTGCATTCTGCACCACATCTGTTGTAACACCTGAAACGGTGAGATGCCGCTAATGTTTAGGTAATTATATCTACCTCTTGTTTCTTTGTGTTTGAGTCTAATGCACTAACTCAGTGCAGCCCCACACAAGGTTTGCTTTGTGTGTACATCTATAGATCATTGTGTACTTTGTGACAGCTGAAATGGAGATTATTGATGAGGTGACCAAACAGGTAGAAAAGAGCTTTTATTATCTTGACTACTGCACTATTATGGGCACCCTCGGAGGGCAACATATGGTATTATGTTTGCATGCAACTTCTGCATATCATTCAAAAATGATATATGATGATCATAAAATATGCATGCTTGTCCCAGACCTTTCCATGGCCCATTTCATCCATAAAGATATTACAAAACATCAATTATTTTGCATATTTATTTTGTTTCTGTGCTGAGCTGTGTGGTATAATGCACTGCAAGTTGCTTTAGATAAAAATATGTGCCAGATGCATTATTGTAAATGTCTATATAAGCAAGAGTGCATATGTTTTTCAGTCTGGTTCTCATGAGAGCACCTGGAGATTCGGGTTGGTGCTCACACTGCACATAGTGTGATCCATTAAATATAACCGAAAAAATAAAATAATAATAGCATTATTGCACTTTATTTAGTTAGTTTTTTTAATAAAATAAACAAAATAATAAATAAAGTGTGATAATAATATTATATTTTAAAATAAAAAAAGAGTATTAAATAAAAATACAATTATTTTATAGTACACTTAAAAAATACAATGCTAATATTTACTTTTTTACTTTACTTTTTTATTTTATATATGAATTTTCAACATTTTCAATCAGCAAGCTTTTATTTTGGCGGGTTGTCAGGAAGTAAGGAAGTAACTAATGAAAAGTTAGTGTAAAGTGTTAACATCATTTCATTAATATCATTAATGTTGAAAGCTTTAGCCGGGGTTTAGCCAAGCGTGCCACACGAGTCCTGAAAAGTGAAGCCAAAGCGTCTCAGTCGCCCCCAGGTGGCTGGATGCAGTATAGGTCATAAACCCCGCCCTCTCCATGTAATGTAATGGGACGTGAGACAAACAAAACCCTCCAATTTTTTTTTCGCAAAGATGGTTTTTGTCATTTTAGGCAGTTTTCATCACGCTGATTTTAGTTAAAGTGTTCGTTCTTTAAATAAGTTTGGTTTTAGTCAGTTATTTGACGCTATAAAAAGCGCAGGTTTTGACGTCATGATTGACAGCTGAAATTGACCGCTTCTCTGAGCGAAGTAGTGACCAATGGACTTTTATCTGGATCTTCGGGAGGAGATTGGAGCTTTAACTTTAATTTCTTCATTTCCAGAACTGTTTATTTCACACCGACATAATGAGTTGTTCTGCTTTATTAACCGATTCTGCGGGAGTGTGGGCGGGACCTTGATATCGCGGCTCCAATTCGCGCTCACTACTGCACAGACTCGGGCTCCAACTTCAGTACTGCGCAGACTTGAGACTCAAGATGTCAGCGCCATATTGGCACATTGGCAGCTTCACTTACTACAATGCAAGAGCGTGAAGGTGCGTCGTCCATCTTTTTTTACAGTTTTAGCAATGCCGAGTGAAGCATGTCAATGAATGTCACAGTTTTGCATTTTGCTCTGAAACCGACGGATTTCATATGCATTGTTCAAATGGAAATCTTATACAGTATTACAGTTAGTCAATCTAAAATGGTGATTGTGCATTAACAGCTGTCAACCATGTTGGTATGCAAATGAGCGGCCTGAACATACTTACCCAGCGCATTTTTTATTTTGGTCACGCATGCGCACCACTTATGTGCACCCCTGTATATAAGCAAGGAAGGACACTAAACCACAAATGTACTTCTGTGTTCAAGGACACATTTTTGAAATTACACTATGGGTCTTGTTTTACTGATAAGTAACACTTTACAATAAGGTTATTGTAACCTTATTGTAACCTGCTCCACATGTGAGTAACATTGGTTTTGCTGTTTCACAGAACCAAGATGTGCTGTTGTTGTAATGTTAGCTTTAGTAACAGGACAGTTTTGAGTGTCATTGTTTGTCTGGAAACGGTGTGCTGCTGACAACTATGGCCCTGTTTCCACCTGGTGTTAAGATGCGTTTTGGTCGATCGGATCACAAGTGGATGACGCTAAATACAGGCATAGTCGAAAACGCATTCGACCGAATTGCTTTCGTAGTGTAAACGCTCATGTGGTCGAATGTGTTCGAACAGCCACTAAAGACCGCCTACTCTCCGCCTACTGACCTAACGCATAAACATTATGGAAAGCGCGCTAGCCAGACGGGATTTAAACTTTGTCGACTGAAGACCCTAGTTTGGTTTGAAGACGAAAAATGCACCAAGCACAATGTTCTCTCACCATTCCTGATTTCTAACATGTAACTCACTGTGTTCGCAGTGGCTTTGCGGCTGTCAGAACAGAAAGGAAAGCTGATGCTCCCCGTATGTTTTTCTGTCGTCTCTGGGCGTGTTCATATGTAAATTTTGCGAGCTTATTTTGTCCATTAGATCTAAAGATCTGAAAAAAACCCATACATTTACCCGTCCATAGACCCTCCCCTTGAAGAAATAAGTACAGAAGTAGTTGAAAGTGGACAAAAGAGACAGATTAAAACACGAGGTGTAAACGGGTATGTGTCTCCCTCGTCCACTTATGACCCAATCGACCAAAACGCATTTTAATAACAGGTGTAACCAGGGCCTAAACTCTTATACTGTATATACTCTTGTGTACTGTATGATCCTTGTCATTCGTTCGCCATCTTCTCTTTTTTTCTGCAAAACATTATTATGCTTGATAAATAGCTATGATAAAGATATACCAACTCTTTTCAAGTTAATGCATTTTGGGGGCGGAGCAATGAAGGGAGTTTGTTTGGGTTGATCTCAAATATCAACAGTGTTTCTCAGAAAACGCTTACTGCAACTTTAAAAGACATTAACTTGATTATGAGCTTTTTGTACACTGACTTCATTTAATCAGCCAACACAAAATCAAAATTGGCCCTATTTACAAAATTAATACACATTCCTGATCTTATTATGAATGATTTTTCTGTGCATGCCATTTCAAAAGGGAAAAAAGTCTGTCTTCGTAATTGTTCATTAAAAGGTACTTGCTCTGCCTCTATCCACATTGATTTCAATATTCATTAGATATTCATAAGGAACATGCATTCAAATGATCAGTTCAGGTTTTGACTTTATTATTCCGACACTCTCTTTTTTACTGATAACTTACTGATCACTTGGCGGTGTGAGCTGCATGGTTTGTGATATTTGCAGTGCGTATGTGATCATAATGTTTTTTTTATTTATTTATTTTTTTAATTCAGATTGCAGTTTTTTTGATAGAATTAATCTAATAATGGTGAACTGTAGATGACACCTATCATGGATCAGCTTAGGACTTTTACCTCCCACCCAAATGGAGTAATTCATTAGAATCATATATGAACATCTGCTCAAATATGGCCTGATAGTGCTGAGCTTTACAAAACACTTAAAATTAGGTTTGTTGATTACTATAATTAATTAGTGATTAACCACATGAATTTTTTTTTTTTTTTTTTTTTTGCATTAAGCAATTAATCTCAAATTTGAAAATATATAGTTCAATGTATTCAGATCATATTTAATTATGGAGTACTATATATTAAGCAGCAAAGTTTTTTTATTTGTTTTTTTTTTCACTCGTTAGTGATTCCTATTAAAGCTTTGCAAGCTAAATTTCATAATACAAAAATTGTAAATTACTTTTGTTGAAGTTAAAGGGTTAGTTCACCCAAAAATGAAAATAATATTATTTATTACTCACCCTCATGTCGTTCCACACCCGTAAGACCTTTGTTAATCTTCGGAACGCAAATTAAGATATTTTTGTTGAAATCTGATGGCTCAGTGAGGCCTGCATAGCCAGCAATGACATTTCCTCTCTCAAGATCCATTAATGTACTGAAAACATATTTAAATCAGTTCATGTGAGTACAGTGGTTCAATATTAATATTATAAAGCGACGAGAATATTTTTGGTGCGTCAAAAAAACAAAATAACGACTTATATAGTGATGGCCGATTTCAAAACACGCTGATTCATAACGCTCCGAAGCTTCATGAAGCAGTGTTTTGAAATCGGCCATCACTATATAAGTCGTTATTTTTGTTTTTTTGTTTATTTTCATTTTTGGGTGAACTAACCCTTTAATTTAAAAAAAATTACTACATTTCTTTTAATTGAATATGCTCTTTCTGGAATCATTACAAAATGGGTTGCGAACAAAACTTCATTTTGACTTTAAAGGTGCAATGTGTACATTTTAGGACGATCTATTGACAGAAATGCAATATAATATACATAACTATGTTTTCAGTGGTGTATAAAGACCTTACATAATGAACCGTTATGTTTTTATTACCTTAGAATGAGCCATTTCTATCTCATACACCGCGGGTCCCCTTACATGTTAAGTCGCCATTTTGCGCCGGCATATTTCTGCAGTAGCCCTAAACGGACAAACTGCTCTACAGAGAGCTTTTGCTTGACTGGCTTCTCTCTGCTGTATCAGACAACGACATCTTTGTCCTGTGTTGGCCACCGTAGCTTCTCTATATTGCAATTCGCAACCTCACCACTAGATGCCGCTAAAATTTACACACTGCACCTTTAATGGTACACTATGTAACTTGTTTTTGTTCAAAATGAACAACATTTAAATAATGAGTCAATTCTTCTTTCAAAATGTGTGATTCACTATGGTAAACTATTATGTCTTTACATTTTCCTGACGGTATGGTTTTCGCTGGAAATTGTGTGTGTCTTGTCATATCCATAAATAGAGAAAAGTTGCTCCGGTTACTTTGACGCGTGTCTGGTGAGGGAGTGGCATAGGTTGACGAGTGAGAAAGGTTGACATGGAGCAGCTAAATCCCCAGCCACCGGGGAATCACCCATTAAAAAAAACGCCGAACAGAGGAGAGTCTGCTTGCAAAAACAAAACATGACAGAGCTCGTAATAAAACAAGAATCAACAAGGGCTTGGCTTTTCAGAGATGATGAGAACTGAGAGATTTGAAATGTAGTAAAAGCAACGCAGAGATGGCTCAACAGGTGAGTAAGGTATTTTATTGAACAGATAAATTGCCATATGTAGCTCTAACAGAGTTCACTGTAAAGCGTTATCAATTGTGAAGGGTCATTTCATTATGGTTGTTGTAGAGCTGTGCTGGAATTTATTTTCAAGGAAGTACCGTGTCTATTAATGGGTAGAGCTACAGTAACGTCTACAGCGTCTACCTTGTGAATCGACACCACCAGGGCACGGTTGCCACCTTGTGGATAAACTAATTACTACAAAAAAATTAAATGGGCATGTGCGACCTGTGCGTACACAGTAGGTTACAAAAACCTGGCTGTGTGCGTACAGAACGCGCATACTCTTCTGATGACAAAATTCTCATCACGTGCACTGTACGCTGACCCTCGCGTGTTGTATGTGTAAAAAGTGAAGTATACTTTGGGCTTCAGCTTCCAAGGCTTCTAAAGCAATTGTAAACACAGTTAATAATGTCATCGGTTTTACCGTATCAGTTCAAGCCAATGTGAGATTCTGAAAATGCGAATGATCATGCAGATAGATTGGAACACAATATAAATGTAATATAAAAATAAAATATTAATACAAGCAGTATGTGTACAGAGAGTTATTATACGTATGTGCTAAGGAGAATAAATATGTTCAGAAGGGATAAGGTCAATACAAGTAGTTAATAATTAAAAATGAAAATAATTTAAATAGTGGATTGAATATTGCACAAATGAGTTTGTGTGAATTTACAAACATAAAAAAATCATCAGATTTAGA
The DNA here is from genome assembly GCA_039654765.1 of Mylopharyngodon piceus. Classification (NCBI taxonomy): domain Eukaryota; kingdom Metazoa; phylum Chordata; class Actinopteri; order Cypriniformes; family Xenocyprididae; genus Mylopharyngodon; species Mylopharyngodon piceus. The sequence continues at coordinate 3,363,660 of CM077443.1, read as the reverse complement.
CTGGATACTTGGGTAGTTCACATATCCTTGATGTTAATAAATATAAAGACTTTACAGGCTTACAATTTCTATGAAAGTAATAGGGAATGTTTGAATGTTAGGTGCTGAAACTGGTGGTGACTCTTTCATTTAGGCTAATCATCATGTTTAATCACATTTTTGCCTTTACTAGGTCATTTTAAATGGTTCTGACTCCTGTGGTGTGCTGTCTACAGCTAGTCAGATTGCGATCCTTTCCATCTAAACTGGTTTTATCTCTTAAGCCTAGTAGTGAATGTTTTATGAGCAGTAGGATAATCATATCATAAGATAATGTTATTCTGCAAAATGCATGCAGTTTTGTTTTTTAACCGCTAAAAAGTTACATAGTGTACCTTTAAGTTCATTAAAAATGATTGGTCTTAAACATATTAACCCAAAAAGTTGGCAACCTTACTTTTATCATAATCCACAGAAAGAATATCCAGCATTATTAGTCTACAATGAATGAGTGTTCATTAAACAATCAGTCAGACAACAAGCAAACAAACAGATTATTATGCATCTGAGCAGAATTTGCATTGCTATGGTGCTGTTTACTGTAAATGTTTAAACAGGAAGAGTCTCAAAACACTCAATAAATATTGGGTCTATCATTCCTGTTATGCTTCTGTCTTGCAGTGTGACAGATACAATGTTTAACCTGTAAATTTTTCAATACAACCACTGCAGTGACACATACTGAGTCATATCTGAATGACTCGCAGGGCTGCTGCTGGAAAGCTTCTCTGTGTTATTCACCAGTCCATCCAATTACAGGCAGCGTTACTTTGACACGTAGGGATACAGGAAACCCAGGTGCAGATGTGTTCCATTACTTTAAAATGACACTTTTGAATGTCTCATCCTTGCTAGCCTTGACATAACATTTCCGATCATTGCTGTGATATTACAAGAATTGTTTTAAAACATACCAGAGGAGGAAAATGAATTGCTTTTCAGTTAGCTCTTCAATGTGTTTTAGTTCCGGAGTGCTGCAGTAATGCTTTGCAACAGAACACTAATTGTTGGTCCTTGTGTTCCTCACATTCATGTCTAAACCGTTGATAAGCACAGAGGGATTAGTTCTGGGTGAGAGGGTCTGGAGAGAGCAGTGATTACTGCAGAAACCTTTACAAACACTCTTCTCAACATCACTGCATGCATGTGTTGTTTACCTTATGATGTGAAACTAGATGGTGGATGGAATATTAATGCTTGGTAACTCAAAGGGGTCATATAATGCTATTTTAAAAGTTCATTATTTGTTTATTAGGTGTAATAGAATGGGATAACATGCTTTAATGCTCAAAAACACATTATTTTTCGCATACCGTACATTATTGCAGTTCCTCTATTCCCAGTCTGTCTGAAACACCCTGATTTCTACAAGGCCCCTCCTTTTGAAAAGCCCCAGAGTGCTCTGATTGGCCAGCTGACCCAGTGTGTTGTGATTGGCTAAACATCTCAAGAGTGTTTGTTCGAAATGTAACGCCTCTTTCCATAATCGTGAACTTAAAGCCCTGGGTATAATTTTTTTTTAGTCGAACGTGCAGCCTTGCAAAGTATACTTCACATGTAAATATATTTGTATTCTTTCATGCTGGAGTTGTACAAATGAGGGTACTTTCTAACCTCTTCACACAATCTGTCTATATAGGCCTCCATTGTCGCTGTAGCTTGAATGGGTTCCGGTCTGTTCTGTTTATGCAGGTTTTCTTCGACTACCTTGTGAATCGACACCACCAGGGCACGGTTGCCACCTTGTGGATAAACTAATTACTGCAAAAAAATTAAATGGGCATGTGCGACCTGCGCGTACACAGTAGGTTACAAAAATCCGGCGGTGTGCGTACAGAACGCGCATACTCTTCTGATGACAAAATTCTCATCACGTGCACTGTACGCTGACCCTCGCGTGTTGTATGTGTAAAAAGTGAAGTATACTTTGGGCTTTAGCTTCCAAGGCTTCTAAAGCAATTGTAAACACAGTTAATAATGTCATCGGTTTTACCGTATCAGTTCAAGCCAATGTGAGATTCTGAAAATGCGAATGATCATGCAGATAGATTGGAACACAATATAAATGTAATATAAAAATAAAATATTAATACAAGCAGTATGTGTACAGAGAGTTATTATACGTATGTGCTAAGGAAAATAAATATGTTCAGAAGGGATAAGGTCAATACAAGTAGTTAATAATTAAAAATGAAAATAATAATTTAAATAGTGGATTGAATATTGCACAAATGAGTTTGTATGAATTTACAAACATAAAAAAATCATCAGATTCAGACTGGATACTTGGGTAGTTCACATATCCTTGATGTTAATAAATATAAAGACTTTACAGGCTTACAATTTCTATGAAAGTAATAGGGAATGTTTGAATGTTAGGTGCTGAAACTGGTGGTGACTCTTTCATTTAGGCTAATCATCATGTTTAATCACATTTTTGCCTTTACTAGGTCATTTTAAATGGTTCTGACTCCTGTGGTGTGACAAATGAAGTTTTTAAAAGTATTCCATATAGTCTCTCAATAAATAAATAATGTAAAATGTTTTTTAATTAGTTTTAGATGAAGTACATTGTGTCACATTGCAGAACATTTCAACTTCTCAAAAGTATTTCATGCCAACTACCCATTCATAATGCATTGTATTGATTTGTAGTGCACTTTATTATCGATTCAATGTTATTATAATTATAACCACAGCTATCATTGCTCTATTTAAAATGATAGTTCACCCAAAAATGAAAATTCTGTCATCATTTACTCACGTTCAAGTTGTTCCAAACCTGTATGACTTTTTTTCTTCAAAATATCTTCTTTTGTGTTCAGCAGAAGAAAGACATTCATACAGGTTTGGAACAACTTGAGGGTGAGTAAATGAAGACATTTTTTGGGTGAACTATCCCTTTAAATGTATAATGATTTTAAAATGCATGTTTTACATTATTATATCTATTATAATGCATTGTACTCTTTAAAGGTGTAAACATGAATAGTCAAGAATAATTTTTATTTAAAGCATAATGTTTTATAACTGTGGATGCAACTATATATATATATATATATATATATATATATATATATATATATATACACAGTCCAAAATTTATTCAGACACCTTGAACATTTCATTCATTAATACAGTTTATTCACTATAGTTTAAAAACAGGCTAATAAAATATGACAAGATCTCAGAGTTAAAATGTGTCAGAAAAAATTTATCTTAATTATGTCAGATAACACTCAAGCAAAACATGGTCAGGTCAAAGTGTCTGAATAATTTTTGGTTCCAAATTTTTATCAATTTTACTGGTAGTCCACTGTATGAAGAATTTTGGGGTATAATATGTCACAGTTTACATAATTTTGCTCTGCTCACTTACATAAATGAACTATAGTGTCCTGCACCCACTCGTAAAAATATATAAATATATCAAAAATTTCAAAAATGTCTGAATAATTTTTGGTTATATATATATATATATATAGCCTTAAATTGACAAAAATCCTCTTGTTTAAAACGTCTAAATGATATCTAAACAAGATAAATGTACTTGGCAAATAAATAAATAAATAAATAAAAATAAGACAAGGCCAAACGATTTTCCAATTGGGCAAGAAAAATAAAAAAAATTTCTGAAGTAAATTAATCTTGGATATTCAGATATTTTTAGTGGAAAACAAGACAAAACACTGTAAGAAAATAAAGGTTGCAGTGTAGCTATAGACCAATAGGCTTCATAATAAGTGTTGCCTTTATTTATTAATCTGACTAAGTAGCATAAATGTTAATTAAATATGCCAAACACACTCTTAAGCGTGATCCCTGTAATTCTTCCTCATAGCAGTTTAACCGTGTTCAGACCCACCACAGACAGGAGAGGGATTATGCCACTTTGAAAGAGGCCTGTCGACTGAAAGCTGTAATTAAGTTCCAAACCTTCATTGATCTTCTTCTCTTTCTCTCCTCCTCCTCCTCTTCAGTTCTAAATAAATAATGTAGCTCCACTGAGCTAGTATTAATTGGACTTCTCTTACGAGTCTGTGGGGCTCGGGTTGACCTTTGGAGGAATCTGTACGGATCAGTCCCATGGAGCTTGCTGAGATACACACCCCGGGCAATTAAGCGGGAAGAGGGTTTGACACGGAGTCTGTGAGGGGTCCAGACAGACTTTTGCGCTGTTGGTCAGTAAGCACATTCGATATTTGACTATGGCCAGGGCAGGCATGTGTGTATACTGGTTTAACCTTCAGTAAAACTCTGATTTAAAAAAATAACACAATTCTCAGTTATTATTATTATTATAATAAAAATGTACTATTTTTATGTAATTTTTCTATTTATTATATATTTATGCAAAGATAAATAAAACAGGTTTTTCTTATGTTTCTTATATACACCGCGTTCCAAATTATTATGCAACCCCTGTGTTCCAATTAAGATTTCAGTACAATAAACATTCAGATTTTAGTTTTTCTAAGAAAATGTTTGTTTGTTTATTTATCCATGTCTTTTTAGATAACTGGTATCAATCTCAGACAAAATAATTGGCCAGGTCTATGGAAACCCTACTTAGAGGTTGTTCCACATTATTAAGCAAGTCACAGTTCTCATGCAATATGGGGAGGAAGAAAGATCTTTCTGAAGATGAAAAGCATGAAATGGTCCAATGTTGTGCAAAAGGCATGAAAACAACTAATATTGTGTGAAAACTGAATGGAGATTATCGAATTATCATAAGATTTGTGAGTGATTTAGAGCACAGCAGAACTCAGTCAGATAAAGGCTTATTAATGAAAGTTCCTGTCAAAAAAATTAATTGTATTAAAAGGGCAGCTATAAAAAAAGCCAGTGTTGAGCAGCAAACAGGTATTTGAAGCTGCTGGTGTCTCTGGAGTCTCAAGAAGCTCTCCATGCAGGCTGGCAGTTGTGCGTAAAGATGCATTTTAGCCACCACTAACCAAACCTCACAAAGAGAAACATTTACAGTGGGTGTAGAAATACATTTTCAAACAGTTTTATTGCTGTGGTGTTTTTTTGCAGCATGGGATAGTGCATAATGCATTGTATTTCAGAAGGCACTATCCTCCTTTTTATACCATAGCTGAAAATGGCCAGTTATGAACTCCACGTCTTGCAAAATCATTTTGACACCCTCAGAGACCCTAAAGGGACCTTCCATCTCACTTCCCAATATTCCAGCCCAAATCATCACCCACTAGCTCCTTGCTGACGTCGCAGTCTTGTTGGAGCGTGGTGGCCATTCACCAACCATCCAGAAATCCAGAAATTTAGACCATCCATTGTAGTACGGCATTAGTCAGTGAATAAAACTATTTAAAAATGAGTATTTATGTATTTCTAAACCCACTGTAAATGTTTCTCTTTGTGAGGTTTGGTTAGTGGTGGCTGAAATGCATCTTTACGCACAACTGCCAGCCTGCATGGAGAGCTTCTTGAGACTCCAGAGACACCAGCAGCTTCAAATACCTGTTTGCTGCTCAACACTGGCTTTTTTTATAGCTGCCCTTTTAATACGATTCATTTTTTTGACAGGAACTTTCATTAATAAGCCTTTATCTGACCAAGTTCTGCTGTGCTCTAAATCACTCACAAATCTTATGATAATTCGATAATCTCCATTCAGTTTATTTACACAACATTAGTTGTTTTCATGCCTTTTGCACAACATTGCACCATTTCATGCTTTTCATCTTCAGAAAGATCTTTCTTCCTCCCCATATTGCATGAGAACTGTGACTTGCTTAATAATGTGGAACAATCTCTAAGTAGGGTTTCCATAGACCTGGCCAATTATTTTGTCTGAGATTGATACCAGTTATCTAAAAAGACATGAATAAATAAACAAACAAACATTTTCTTAGAAAAACTAAAATCTGAATGTTTATTCTACTGAAATCTTACTGATATGTCACTTGCATAATAATTTGGAACGCGGTGTATATGCGTGGGTGTGTGCCAGGGATTTTTCAGGCATCTGGCAAATTCAAATATTATTTTTCTTGCGTAAAAAAAAGTCAAGTAATTTCTTATTATTTAGTAAAATGTTTGTCTGTGCCATGATGCCTTTTAGATAAGGTTGAAATATCTCCAATGACTGAAGGGTCAAGAGACATGCTTATCGCCATATTTTGAGAATAACGAAGGTCCTAGCATGTATCCAGAACAGGAAGTGGCAACATAGAATGTTTTCTGCCATGCTGTTGTATTTCCCTGCGCTGAACTGAAAGAGAAATATATGACAGTGGGCAGAGTGAAGGGCACCGCTGTCACACCCGCGCTCCGTTCATCACTGGCTGCTTAGAGATTAATGGAGGCATCTTAAATGACACTTTAAAGAGGTTATCCTCTGGCAGGTCCATCTTCCTCTGCTGTGAGTCACACACAGAACCACTCTGTGGTGAAAGCAGTGGAGCGTCTCTCTGAGCCCTAATGCTGACTGTTGGTGTCAGTTATCTTTGTTTTTTTGGAGTTTTACTATCAGTGGGGTTTAGATTACATGAGCACAGGGGTACAGTTCCTGCAGTCTCACCGTTTAAGTCATTTTCGGGGTTGTAGCTCCCAGATGAGAAAATCCTGGCTTATATTTATCCTGGGACACTTCAGCTGACCACTATCTTTGTAGCCTAGAGTAAGATACAAAATGAAGGGAAGTGTAAAAAAATACATTCCCTGAAACTTTTATTAACTCAAACTGAGTGAAACTCTCAAAAAACATGCTCAGGTCACATTTCATACCAAAGACAAAAAAAAAAAAAAAAAATTAGAAACTGCATGAATAAAATGAAAATTAAGTTGTTGGTTTTTTTTGTATTGTGACTGTATTTTCAAGACAATTCCCATTGTCATTACCATAATCTATTCAAGAATTATTTTACACTTTGCATAAATGAAATGCAAAGATAATTTAATTATGCAAACTTACAGTTAAATATTATTATTATTACTATTATTATTGTTAATAATAATAATAATAATAATAATAATTATAATAATATATTTCATATTTTATGTAATATTAACTATTATGCAAAGACTCTTGATGGTCCTAAAATCAAGACAATTTCCCTCATTCTCATAACCATAATATGCATTCAGACATCATTTTTGATTGTTTTTTTTTTATTTGAGTTTATTTGAAATTGTATAATTCTCAATGATGATTCTCATTCATTTCTCATTACCGTAGTATATTTTAAAATTATTATTATCATAAATATAATATATTTCAATGTTATATATACACTATTTTCATGCCCTAAAATAGGCTTTTCTTTATATAAAATAATAATCTCTCATGGTAAAAAAGAATTGTTGGTTTAACTTAAAAAAGTAAGTTACCTGGTTGCCTTAAAATTTTGAGTTCATTGAAATTAATACAATAAAGGCAATTGGTTTAATCAACAGAAACTAAAAAAAAAAAAAATTTTTATCTGAACCACATTAATTATTAAAGTTGATTTGACAAAAGAAAAAAAACATGAAAATATTTTTTTTACAGTGCATATTTGCTTTTGATTTTGGCGTGAAATATGACTTGAACATGTTTTTGACAAGTTTGTGAGATTTGTGTGAAGCAACAGAAAAGTGTATTTCTAATTTTAAAATGTATAAAATATGGCCCTTTAATGTTTTTTGTTTGTTTGTTTTGCATTTGTCTTGTGATATTGCTATCAGGGAAAGATATTAGAAAAAGCCGATTAATAGAGGCTGTATGGTTGTATTTTATAATGTTTCATTCATTTAATGCTCACAATTTAATCAGTTCACTTGCATAGAGTAACATTTACACACTTTATGAGTCTTTATTTGTAACAAGTATACTCTTCGTCTTCTTTATTTGACTGTATCACACAATGAGTATTTTGTCTTGAAGACTAAATGTACTTTTGCTACAGCCACAATTGGTACATCTCTCTGGACATTAAACTTTATTGAATTTGCATTGTTGAGCTGCTGCTGAGACGGATATTCAGATATTATTCAGGTTTGACACTTGACATTACACTCACATTTTCACTTAGCCATTTGCCTGCTATAAGAGGCTTAGTACAGATTGCGCTGTCTCCATGTAAACACAAATGCTGTGTTCTTCAGGTCTCTGCTTGTTGTTCTTAGATGTAATCATAAAATCCTTAAGCAATCCCCGGTGACCTCACATCAACGTCTTATGTAAAGCCGGGGAAAGAATAGCAAGAGCTTCTCTGACCCCCAACATCATTTTCATAGAATTCAAATGGGTTTTAGTATGTAAGAATTTCACTTTTAAGTGTGCTGATGTAATCTAAACATCCGCTTAACACCCCAATTACTGTATATATTCATACACGCTTTGTATTACATGCTAAGAAGCTTTAGGCTTTAGTGTTGAAAAATGAAGCCGGAAAACAAAAGAGTTATATAACAATCAGTAACAGCACAGCACATGTCGGAAGTACAGTGCGTGTGTAAATATGATCTTTCACATTGTTCTCTTAAAAAACAACTGACATTTGGCATGTAAGGATAAACAGGGCCTCTTATTCAAAAGATGATTGAGTGTCAATAGGATTTTCATGATTTGGAGAGTTAAATTGCAGTTATGGAGAATAAAAATAGTGAAATTATGCTTTTATTGAAAGCCCTGCATGTTTGCGCATCAGTGGTTGTCTTTGCTGTTTTTTCACTGCTGTGATGTGGGAAAGCATTGATTTTACAGGCGTACGGCTGGCTGGGTGACCTTTTTTGTGTAGTCCTATGAAACATTTAATCAAAATACTGAAATCACTTGTTTACTGATGAAAATGTGTGGTGTTCGACTGCAGCAGTTGCTGCTATGATGCTATGTTGCTGAGGGTGGCTGCTAGGGCATTGCTATGAGGTTGCTAAGGTGTTGTGAATTTTTTTTTCAATTAATTTTTTAAATATTGCTAGGGTATTTTGGGTTCTCGCTATAGCTTTCTTAAAGGAATAGTTCACCCAAAAATGAAAATTATGATTTACTCTACCTCAAGCCATCCTAGGTGTATATGACTTTCTTCTTTCAGCCAAACACAATCGCAGTTATATTAAAAAATATCCTGGCTCTTCCAAGCTTTATAATGGTAGTGAATGGGGCTCGAAATTTTGAAGCCCAAAAAAAGTGCATCCATCCATCATGAAATATATCCACATTGCTCCAGTGGGTTAATAAAGGCCTTCTGAAGCGAAGCAATGCGTTTTTGTAAGAAAAAATATCCATATTTAAAACTTTCAGAGGTCACTCTTCACGTACGGCATTTGCCAGAAGCCAGTTATTATAGTTTATAAAGTTTTAAATATGGATATTTTTCTTACAAAAACCCATCGCTTCGCTTCAGAAGGCCTTTATTAACCCCCTGGAGCCGTGTGGATTACTTTTATGATGGATGGATGCCCTTTTTTTGGGGCTTCAAAAAAAAAAAGTGCATCCTAAAACCCCCTTAGCTGTTATAAATTCACTGTAAACCATGGCTTCACTGGGCTTATTGCTTTTATAAAACGGTTACCACACAATACAAATATTAACGCCAAAAAATGTATCAATGCAACTTTCGTGAAGTAAAATCATTAAAAGGCTTCCTTCTGCTGGAAAAAAATAGTCCCTGACCGTGAACAGAAACAGAAGTTACATTATTACGCCATTAGATGGCGGCAAAGATTGTCTTTATGAATGAGTCTCTCAGTCGCAAAGACTTTTATATTGAAATTTGTTGTGAACATGGAACAAGACGCAAATGTCAATGTTTCGACTAGCGCTGTCAGTGTGAGCAGGGCACGGGAAAACCCATTAAATGTTAAAAGGACAAGATCGTAGCGGACATTCAAACGGATTTTTAATTTGAACATAGGACTGACCTGAAGGAAAATGCTAAATCTGAATGCAGGTAATACACTCGTGATATAATGCAGTGTACAAAATCAATAGAGAACAAACATATGTTTACGTTGCTAAGAGCGGTTGCTAAGACTGACGCAGCAACATACACATTCAGTGGAACAGCGATACTTATGTAATGAGGTCAACTGTATGTTTTCAGGAAATGTACAATAGCTTTGAACGCGGCTCAACCAATCAGAATCAAGGGCCGGTGTTGTGCCGAATTTTGACTCCCTGCCAAATTATTACCCCCCTCGTTGAAGTCGCTACCTGATTGCCTAATCCTAACCCCACCCCTAATCCTAACCCCTCCTCCACACCTAATCCTAAATCTACCAATACTAGGGGGGTAATAATTTGGCGGGGGTAGGAATTCGGCACAACACCGGAACTATCCTTTTTATAATGACCAATTTACACAATTAGTTAAGAGGCAGATAGAATATGTTGATTTCAAGCAAGTGAATGAGCTTTACTTATAGAACTGAACTCATCCCCAGTATCTGAAATGTTCCTTCACTCAATCAGCCCTGTCCAAATAAAACCGGAGCTCATTTTCTTGTCATGTGTCACTGTGTGTCCAGCAATGAGCAGTGGAGAATAGAACGGAAAATAGAATTATCTGAGCCGGTCAGACACAAGATTGTAGCCAAAGGAAAGTTAGAAAGAACACTTTCCCTAGTGCCAATGAGGAGGAAAGTTCACTGATGTCTTTGGATTGTTTTGCTGCCTCTGGCATTGGATGACGTGAATGTGTGCATGGCATCGTGAAATCAGATGAATACAAAGCCAATTTAGAGCATTAGGTTTGTCATGGGTCACCCAGCAGGGCAATGACATTGAAGAATTTAAAAACGCAAACGTACATTTCATGACATAGGTAGACTACTTTGGGGGGCAGCAATGAATAAATATCTAAATCCCATCAAAAAAATAAAAAAAAAGTCAGTAAATATAAAAATAGCAGATTTGATGTGCACCTTTCCAATCTCATCATTGGAAGTGTTTGATGGGGTGACAAATATTAAAATCTTAAGTGTGAATGACTGCTTTTGTCTAACTATAGCAGTTTTTTTGATAAAATGGTATAGAGAACATAACAGACACACAGTAATACTCAAGAGGTAAAACAAGGTTGCAAATTTAGCCTAAAAGCTGTCAGTCAATAAGGGAAAGCTAATGTTGGTTTGTGGTTATTGATAATATTATATTATTATATTTATATTTCATAATTCTAGAAAAAATATTTTTGATAACTTGGGTAAAATTGGACCTAGAATGGAATTAGATTATTTAGTTGGTATTTTTACCATAGTGTATAGAAAACATTCAAAAAAATTATTTTATTTTAAGGAGTGTTACATATTTTGTAATAGGGAAAAAATCATATTAGTGTTGCACACAAAATATAAATATTATGGTTTTGGTAAGGGTTTTGGTAGTTAAGATTAGTTAACAATTGAAATTGTTTAATTAATAATATCAATTTAACAAATGATTGATGTATGATTGCAACTGTTTTATACATTCAAGAAGGTCAAGACAGGCCAAAATCACATTTTAAGGAGGGAAACAGTCATTTGATGTGTTTAAAACTATAACACTGTTTAATGCTAGGTTAACTGTATGTTAGATAATATTTTATCAAACATTATTCAATGTGTTGACATAATTTCCACTGAAACAGGAAGACAGGGTGGGACATATAGAGCAGCTCCTCCATTTTTTTTTTTTTTTAAAAAATAGCCAAAAGTGTTTCGTTTTTATCACAGCTCGGCCAGAGCCATTGAGCTTGGCAAAGCCGCATTTGACAGATTATGACAGCCACAGTCTAAAAGATTCCCTTTTAGATTTAATATGAAACTAAAGCAAAACAGTGAAAATTATCATGCTGAGGATGTGTAGTTTGAAAAGAGTGTTATTTATGTTGGTGCATGGCACCGGCGTTATCTCTTCTACTCATCAGTGCTGTTTATAATGCCGAGTCATTTGACGTGTTTAAAACTATAGCACTGTTTAATGCTAGGTTAACTTTATATTATATCAAACATATCTAATAGGTCTCACAAACAAAAACAATGGAATTTATGCCTCTAATGCTTAAAAAATAAGCAACGAGACACAAAAGTGTATCATTCATAAGACATTAATCACAATGAAGGAAACTGTGCGTACATCGTTGTTTTATTCATCTAGTCCTTTATCTAGACCAACAGCAACTCCAAGAAACTCTATCCACAGAAAAATACAATATAAATGAAGAAATATTGGTAGAGCATAAATCACATAATATAAAATATGCAGCAGTTTTTGAAACTCTTGAGTGTAAAAATGGTGACTTTGTGGTGCTTTCATCATTGCTTAGTTTAAGTAAATTAAAGTGATTCGGTCAAGGAGGTGTGTAAGACCTGGAGAAAACTATAGAGTGCAACAGTCGGGTTCCGGAAGTAAAAACCTACATTACCCAGGATGCTGTACAGAAAATTACACCAATCAGAGAGTCGAAAAAAGCAACACGCGCCAAAAGATTTCGTTAGCTCCACCCACCCCCATGAAGCACATAGATGCCTCATTAGTGGCTGTTTCTATGTCCCGCTATACATAAGCTGTCCGCCATATTGGAACGGTCAAAACCGCTCTGTGAACATTCGAGTTGACTGAGCGTCTGCAACTGTAGTTAGACACTTGCATGAATATCTATATCTGCAATACTTTAGCAGATGATTTTGCTAAACTAACACAATATCCATGCTCAAAATACTTTAATGTGTGTAGGCTATATATATATATATATGTATGTATGTATACTGTATATATATGCATATTTTGCAATAAACTTAAATATATTGTTTTTTATATATAATCAACATTTGTAAATGAGTAGTTTCATATTTCCCCATTGTTTTTAATTTGATTATGCTGTTTGCAATGCTTCATGCGATTGTAGTTCTTTCCCTCACTGAAGCCGTTAAGTACCTTTGTCTTTTTGTGCCAGAAATCAGGTTTCGTGACATTTATATGTACATGATTTTGGGGAAATGCATAAAGCTAAACCTGTGAATGCTTTATCTGCTAAACACTATAAATACAATAGGCCTTTAGGTTGATCTAAATCCAGATGATCACTTATATCATTGTTATATCATCATATCACCCAGCCCTAAAGCAATAGGCCTATACAGTATAAGGCATTATAGACATAACATTATGACTTTCTGTTAAGCTGCTTGGAAACAATGTGTATTGTAAAGCTGTAATAAATTTTATTTGACATTTGGTCGTACATCAAGATGGGATAAAAGTCAACACAACACTGCAAATCTACGTTCGCTGCCTGTATTCCAGTTGTTTCTGTGAATTGTAGCAATCTATTTGCTTTTCTTTCCTGTAGCTTTTGGCAGTCTGTAAAATTACACCTCCGATTTCTCAATGAATCTATTTGTACAGTCGATCGCAAAGCTCTTTCTCATTTAATTTAACGCCAACGCGGCCACTCAGTGGGTGTAACCTCAGTGACTCCCGCCTGTGACGTCACGTACATACGCTCTATTCCAGTATTTAGTTCCCACTCATCTCAGTGGGAACTGCTGTTTATGAGACCTGTTTGGAAACCATCATTCTTTTTGTAGCTTTGTTTGTTGCCGCTAATGGCAAAAAAATTGCAAACTGCACAAATAAGTGTAATTTTGATAATCAAATATTTGTGATATTTGTGTTTTTGACCAAAAAGCAATGAATACCGCTCAGCGCTTATCTCATGTATCTTATCTTTCATTATCCATGTTTCAGTCTTTCAGTTTTGCATATTTGTAGATTTGCCTTCTTTGTGTTGTTTGCATTGCTGTGTATTTTGTGATTGCAGGTGAAACCATAATTGCTGTTCTGTGTTGTGGTCTGATGTATAGAGCTATAATTTTCCACCTGCTCCAAGCACAAAGTGTTTCTGTGATGGAAAAGATTTAATAAGCATTTATTTTGCACTTCCACATCAGTGTCACCACATGTTTCGTTGTGACTGAATATGTGTTGCAGTGCTTTCCGCAGCAGAGGTAGCAGAACAGTGAAAATGAGGGATTTTTGTGTTCCATCTATTTTTTTAGTCTATGTATTTGCATTGGTTTTTGGCCATTGCATCAAGCATTTAAGCTTAAATTGCTTCTGTGGTTGGAAAATCCCTTATTATGGAATTTATGTACGGGTCAGGGGGCATGATTAATTGCACTATTTTTTTAATTGTATAATTAATCTCACTAAATTAATGCGTTAAAGTGACAGCCCTTGTAAACATTCAGATGAATCTAATTCTGTTCCTAGAAACATAGTTTAATCTGATGGATACTAATACTGGAGAACAGCATCTGGGAAGAGAAAGAGAAAAGACGAGTAAACAAGACAGGTGAGGAGGGGCTGTTCTTGTCCTCACTTTATTCTAAGTCCTGAGATGTCAGAATAATCCCAGATGGAAAAATGGACCTTATTTTACCTTTAAAAATATTATTTTCTCGGTCAGGAGATTTCTGCACTAATTCTAGGAAATCTGTATGTGATACTATTACAGCAAGGCTGTCTTGGCTTGATTTCTTTGACATGCAATAGAAAAGTAAAAGATTAAAATGAACTCATTACTCGAATATTCATTGGATACTTTGTTCTAAGACTCTGAGAAAAAAAATATAGTTAGAGCCATGAACTTGCTTTTTGGGCACTGGGCAATGGCGAGAAGCTATATTTTTTATTTTCTATTCTCAGAAAAAAAAGGTACAAAAGCTGTCACTGGAGTGGTACCCTTTTAAAAGGTACACCTACATTATTCACCCCTTAAGGGTGCATATTAGTACCTTAAATGTACATATTAGTACCTACAGTCAAACCAAAAATTATTCAGACATTTTTGATATATTTTTACTAGTGGGTGCAGGACACTATATTTCATTTATGTAAGTGAGGAGAGCAAAATAAAGTAAACTGTGACATATTATACCCAAAAATTCTTCATACAGTGGACTACCAAATAAAAATTTGAAACCAAAAATTATCCAGACCTGACCATGTTTTGCTGAAGTGTTATCTGACATAATTAAGATTATTTTTTTCTGACACAGTTTAACTCTGAGATCTTGTCATATTTTATTACCATTTTTTTTTTTAAACTATAGTGAATAAACTGTAATAATGAATGAAATGTTCAAGGTGTCTGAATAAATTTTGGTTTGACTGTAAATGGTTCATATTAGTACCTTTTGAAAGGGTACCACCCCAGTGGTTCTTACTAGGAGGTCGTAAGCGCTAGAGTTACATTTCAACTAAGTTTAAAGGGGTCAAGAACTACATTGTTTTATTGTTTTAGAATGTTTCCTGTGTTACACTTATACTGTTAGTATGATTTTTACATCAAAAATGGTCATAATTTAGAAATAAAAGGCATTTTCCCTACCCTGATTTTCAGTGACTTCAGTGTAAACGCCCACTGCTGTGATTGGCTAACATCTTTGCATATGAAATAGCTAAGTATTACATGTTTAACTTTGTTGAAAAGTTTTAGCACATTTTTACTATTACAGCTCTCAAGGTTAACTAATCGTGAAAAGTGTTGATTACATTTAGATCTATGGTTTTATATTTAGATCGTGGCATGAAAGGTCGCAGTGATGAACATTGTAGCCGATCACAGACAAGTTGAGCACATGAATGCAGGGATCTCGTCATTGCAACTCGATTTCTGCACACTAACAAATGCTTTCATAACTAACAAACACACTACAAATAAGAGATTTGTTGATTATCATGGGAGTTTTGGCGCGAGTCCAGAACTCAGTCACCGATAAACTCGTGCTGTTTGATTGACAGCTCCAGTGATTGCAAAGGGAGCGTTCTTTGATCGCTTTCTATTTATAATTTAATCACAGTTTAAACAACAGATTATTTTCATCCTACTAAGAGAAACAATGTGAAGTTGACTGTTAAGTCATCACTGGTTTGATTTACTGGCATATAGACAAAGAACATCTGACTGTACATGAATCATTACAAATCAGAAATCACTGGTCACAGATCAGGCATTAGAATTAACACAGTTACTTACATGTTGTTGCATTACTGTCGAGTCCATATCGTAAATGTCTGTTTGCAAAGCCTGCTCCAAAATTGCGAATGATTTACTAAAGAATCCACAGTGAAATGTACCGCATAAAAAATAAATAATGCTCAACTGAGACATTCACATTGTTGAAAATAAATAAAATAACCACATTCCTAGCATTTGGAAGGTGTTATTTTTAGTCCAGTGAGTGATCCTGTGCTCTTATCTCTTCCTCATCTCACTAACGCCAGTGGGCGGGGCCAAAGTTGCAATGGTGAAGTATTACCATTGCAACTATCACCTATCTATTACGTCATAAATAGGCACATTCCAGGATAAGTCGGTCGCTGGGCTTGGTAAAATTAAAAGCTGTTTTTGGACTAACAAGGAAGTTTTCAGTTCTGAAACTTACAGAATATTCCTATAGTATGATAACCTCTGATAAAGCTCAAGGAAAATTTGATTTCTCAGTTCATGACCCTTTAATGGTGCAATACAAGTATGTCAACTAGTCACAACTAGTCTAAGTTGTAACTTAGGCACAGCTGGTGCAACCGTCCTCTGGAGTATATAGTGTGTATATGTAGGATACAAAGTGTCCAATCTGTCTGATACTTAGTTCATTATAAAAGAACTTTTGAAGCATGCAGTGGACGAAGGCAGGCCATTTTTCTCAAGGTAAGCTAATTTATACAGCAGCAATTGAAAATCTAATTAAAAAGACAAAATTAAAAGGAGAGAAAGGGAGCGAGCGTGGAAGACAGGGGCGGTGTAATTTCAGCTTAATGTGAACAAGACTACATTGTCTTTATTTCAATGTGTTAATGAGTTTTGGACAGCAACACGGGGCAGTTCCATCATGGATATTGTCTTTCTAGGCCGCTGAGGAGAATGAGCTGTCACAGGCTTTTAACGGTAACACTGTCACTGTGCAGGAGGATGTATATCTGGGCATGGACTTAGTGCAGAGGTCACAGCGCACAGTAAGCCATGACAGTGGAGCTTTGCGTGGCGGATCTGTGACATGTCGACAAACGATGGGGGATGGGATTGTCTCGTCTGATTGTGTGTGAATGCTTGTTAAACAAAAAGGATTGCAGTGGAGGAACAGAGCCTGTAATTATTGCAGAAACGCTCTCGATTGATCCTGCATTTCCTGTCGTAAGAGCTTTATGTCATATGAGTGTTATTGGAAGAGCTTTTTAAAGGACAGTGGAAAGAGCTTAAAATATGTGAGTCAGCATGTCAGAATTTGAGGTATTACTGACAGCTGCCTGAATGGCCAACAAGAACAACAATAAAACACAATCTGCCTATCCTGTCTATCTATCTATCTATCTATCTATCTATCTATCTATCTATCTATCTATCTATCTATCTATCTATCTATCTATCTATCTATCTATCTATCTATCTATCTATCTATCTATCTATCTATCTGTCTGTCTGTTGTTCGGTCTGTCTGTCTGTCGTTCATTAGGTCTATCTGTCTGTCGTTCGTTTGTTCATTTCTTCTATCTATCTATCTATCTATCTATCTATCTATCTATCTATCTATCTATCTATCTATCTATCTGTCTGTCTGTCTTGTCTGTATGTCTGTCTATCTGTAGGTAGTTCTTTCGTTTGATCGTTTGTTCGGTCTGTCTGTCGTTCATTCTCTCTGTCTATTTGTCTGTCTGTCGTTCGTTCGTTACTATGTCTATTTGTCTTGTTCATTTGTTCTATCTATCATTCTATCGTTCTATCATTCTATCTGTCTTTCTATCTATCCATCCACTGTTTTCATCTGTCTGTCTGTCTTTCTGTCTGTCTGTCCTGCATAAAAATCAGTTAGTTTTTGTAATACTTTATAACTGATGTCATGTGATTGATATATATATATATATATATATATATATATATATATATATATATATATATATAAAAACTACAAAAGCTGCGTGATTGGATAAATGGAGCTCCCTTGAGGAATTTGCAGTTGGACGAGAGCTTCAGAAGCACTATAAAAGCATGATTCACAGAGCATATATTGACCAACCCTGATTTCTTCACACGTCACCACGCAGGAAGATCCCTAACTAATACAATTTGATTCGTGATTCAACATAAAAAAAAAACAGCCTGCAGGAAGTTCTGGACGTGGCTGATGGAAATGGTTGAAAACAGCTCCCAGCATGAAAGCTCTCTCTCTGTCATCTTAAAACCATTTCATCACTTCAACTCTTTAAGACTTGAGAAGGGATTAGTTTGAAATTGTGGCCATCATAAATAATTTATGTTTGCGTTTAAAACAATCTTTAAGAAGTCATTTAGCATGCGGTGCATATTTGATGCTCTTTTCTAAATCCTTTCTGCAGTATGAGAAATCATTTCTCTCAAGGGGAGACCTGGCTTGTCACAATAGGACGTTGTCACAAAGGTTATAACTCTTCACTTTTTTTTTTTTTTTGGTGAATTCTATGCCCAAATTCAAATATATTAATATCATGGAAATATTCTAATGACTAAAAATAGTATTGTGACTAGTGAACGTAACAAAGACACAAGGACATACATTCAGGAAAGGGTCAAATAAATAATTGAAGTAGACTGTAACAGAGTTTGAACTTTGTTCTTTGTTCTCAGAACAAGGTGTATAAATATTTAAATATTTTTCATAAATATGAAATTGCACTTTATATGTTGCAATTTTATGATTTATTAAGTGCAGTTTGAAAGATGACATTTCAAGGCAATATTTCATATTTCAAAGACATCCCTTTCAAAGCTGTGTCATTATAGTGTGACAACATGCCCCACTACAGGACATATATCATCACACACAATAAGTGAGAGAGAATCAGCATCCAAAACTGACTTCTCCATTTTCTTTGGTCACTGGGGGGCGTCTTCTGCCTAAAACAATATTCCTGATTACTTTTTTTTTTTTTTTTTTTTTTTTTTTTTGTGAATTAACATGCTAATTTCATCCACTGTTCAAGTTTACATACTGTATTGCATCCACGATCTGGTACCGCTCATTACACTCCAGCACTAATTTGTTTGCGCAAAATGTGTTTGGTAGCCACAGGCTCAATTATTGCTCAGTATTAAAGGCTATCTCAAATACAGCACAAACAACACCTTCGGAGAATCCTCAAGGTAATGTGTATAGATAAAATTAGTTGGATTCTGCGTTATTGCATGATGGGAGCCACATATAAATTAATGCATGTAGATGTTAAACAACTGGAAATTGAATGCAACTGTTTGTGCACTGTTAAAGGAAACGTTCGCCTGAAATGAAAGTACTTATATATTCATTCTCATGCCATTTCAAGTCTTTCTGGTGGGGAACACTAAAGGAGACATTTGCAGAAAGTCTGAGCTCCTCTTTTCATTATTAAGATGTCAGTGTTTACTATTTATTTTTAATGTAGGGCCTATTATTTTTTTAAATCTAGTATTTTTCTTATACATTATGAAACAAAAGCATATATAAATGTATATAAGCTGTATGTTTACAGTGCTTTGGCGATACTTTACCCCAACAGAAATGCAAGTGAACGTGAATTGATCAGCCTGATTTAGCAATAGTTTGTTCTTTTGCACCTCTTGCATGTTGATTTTCTTTTGCTGTGCTCATTGGAGATGTCCAATCAGTGGATAATTCATATCATTAGTCTGTGAGGTGAGAAAACAGGTCTATGGATAGCTGTAACACGAGAGGCCTTCAAAGTCATCAAACTCAAATGTCATCTTTCTGGTTCAAACATCTCATATTTCACATCTGTACATTTTTCCAACAGAGACAGTTGATTTATGGAGCAGTGTGTTAAATGAAGTAAAAGGAATTTGATGATATTTGTTTTATTTGTTATTTAGCTGTTATTATGGTGTTTAAAACCAGTCAGTCAAAGATGTTCAGGTCAAATGAATGCAGGGGCAATTTCTAAAAGTTTACATGTCCTCAGGCATCTGTGTTTATAATTCTGTGTATATATGTGCAGGAATGCCTTCGTTTTATACAAATGGATTCTCTGCACGTCAAAGCATCTGAAATCTATAAAAGATTCATTAGTGCTCTATTCCTGCTCCTGTGCTATAAAACATTCATCTCTCTCTCTCTCTCTCTCTCTCTCTCTCTCTCTCTCTCTCTCTCTCTCTCCATCTTTCACTAAGAAAGACCCACAATACCCTCTCATAGTCGCAGCGTCAGACGTCACACCCACGGACCGTTGGCTGAACGTCTGATGCAGATGGCACACAAAATTGGAAACACTTAAAGAGTTTCGAAGTCGTCATCTGATTGGTTGAATTCTACAGGATTTCCGGGAGATGTGTGTGTTGCGTTCTTTCACAGTCCACCTGGAAACAAAGATGCTGTGATGCCAAACCCCCTCATGGAAGAAGAAAGCCGTCGTGTTTACAACTGTGACAATGAACGCTTATCAGGATCAACTAAACACTGGATTTTCAAAAGTAGCCTATGTGAAGCATGTAAAGTTCATGCATAGACTCTTTAAAATACGTCCAAGAGTTTTACACACCGGTCTGTTATTGTATAGACATCAACGTTACATTTTCACGCCCCTAAACATGACGTGGAACAAAATGAACTGTGATTGGTTGCTTTACATGTCAGTCATACGGCCTCTGGGCGGTTCTTGGCCAATGAAAGCTGCTATGGAGTCCCGATCTTATGCTGTCAGTCAGAAGGTCTGGCTATGCGAGACTACACCAAAGTCCCTTTCAAGGAAAGTCTGTTCACTCTGCGGCCATATTTGCAACGCCTCTGGGCAGCTATTTCGGGCATCCAAGTTCTATCTATTTGAATGGGGGAATCCTGAAATCTCTGAAACTGCTTGGCGAACTCACAATTAAATAACATATTTCAAATCAGCAACGAAATCTGACATGAACTGTTACATAAATGTTGTTTCTTATGCTCAAATAGTGTTTAAAAAAGCTTATTTTTGTGCAGTCCTAAGCGCGAGTCTCAGGGGCCGGTTGCATAAGACTAGTCTTACAAGTTAGTCACCTTTGTTTTTCTTTAAGACTGGTCATAACTTTTTTAAGTCAGTTACATAAAAACGTAGATTGGTCTAATTTGATACAGAAAAGTAAGACTGATTACCTCTAACTAACTGTTAGTTGTACTAGTTCTTAAGACACAGACTTAACATAAAGGCTATGTTTATGCAACTGGCCCCAGGTTTCTATGTGAACCGGAGCTTCTAACTGCACCTGCAGTGACGCAATGACTTTATCAATCAGCGATTGGCTCTATTACTTAGAAAGCGGGATGTATTCCGCCATATTGCGCGTTGCAGCTTCTCCTATTCATAACTAATAGGAGTGAACCGTCTTTCTATATCTATAGTCTTTGACTACACTCTCCCTTTCTAACTTTTTATTTTCATTTTTTTAATTTAATTCATTTTAACTTTATTTGCACTACTATTGGAGTACAGCATTGTGAAATTACATTTTAAGATAAGTCAAGTATTATATTAAAAATGTATAGAAAACAACAATACTAGATGGATAATTAAAAAAAAAAAAAGATACAGAAAGTGAAAGTGATGTCCTGATGTCATTATTTAGCATTTATTTATTAAATATCTTATTTCTGCAGAAAGGGGAAATATGGTTTAAAAAGTTTGACCCAAACTGGAGACACAAAAAAGACTTTTCCATATAATTTGTTTTCGTCAAAATTTTAGATAATTTTTGCTGATGTGTTTAAAAAATGTCTGGAAAAATGAACCGTATTTATCTCTAAGCCGCCCCACCAAAACTCTCTCTCTCTCTCTCTCTCTCTCTCTCTCTCTCCCCACTCACACTCCACACACACATACACACACGCACCTCACTCTCTCTCTCTCACACACACACGCACGGCGCCACAGCCTCTTTCCGTTCCTCCCGCGCGGCTGCACGCGGACACTCGGATCGTTGGAATACTTCTGCTTTCACCGGAAATGTGGCATACAGCGTATTTGGATTCATCCCGACAGTAGTTTATCCACTCTTCCAGTGTGACTTTCGCCAGGTCTCGGCATTCCTCCGGGCTGGTCCGCTTATATTTGAGTTTGGATGTGATTGTGTCTCTGCCCAAATGACTGAGAGAGGAACCACCGGGAGACGCTGCTCTCCGTCCCGCGCCTGTACGGCGACCGTCGGGTAAAGTTTGAACGGCAGGGATGATGGTGGTTCATCTTCCGTGAGGTTTGCAAATTGTTAACATTTACCACAGCGAGGAAAACACCGTCTTCTCCATTCCAACGGGGACCTCTTTCTGGGATTACTCATTTACTGGATTTATTCATAAAACATGAAGACTTTAATTGTTGAGGGTAAGTCACGGAAATTATTTTAAAAAGTTATATTTGTTGAATTCGTTATTGTTTATTTCATATACATAGTTTAACTGCCGCATTTATACGCCTCGCGCATCCCCAAATGTCTGTCACGGACGAGAAGGGTGTTATATGCTTGTATCCCGGTACATATTGTAAATATTGAATCGGTTTGGTCAGAACTCTCCATAGAAAACGATATTTTTCTACTGCCGTACACTTCGAGAGCCACGACGCGACGCTTCGTTTATAACGCATTCTAGTTTGACGCGTCAGTCTGTCCCACTGAAAACAGTCTGTCAGGAAGAATCACAATTGCTTTGGCTTGCCACGAGCTGCTATATCTCGTCCAGTTATGAATGTTTCTCAACTCGTTAATGCGCGTTCATGAAGGGATGCGCGAGCTTGGCGTCCGGGGGCATCTGAATAGGTTTATGCAGGGTAGTTTGCCCATGGTCGAGGTTGGTTAGTAGTTCCTACCGTTGTTGGTGCAGTGAGAAAATTGAAGTAAATTATTATTTCTTTATTTGAAAATGTTTTACATTTTGGGGAGTAATAATAAAGGGGTTTAACATATACGCACTGTGTTTTAAGTCAATCTGAGATGTTTCAGTTGCGGCCCCGTCTGCTTATTTGCATATGGTGTTTGGGGGAGTGGCCATTGGCTTTTACACCTGAATATTTAATTACGTATAGGCCTGGACAATGAATGGGAGCTTATGAGGAATCCAAGTAGTTGTTGTTGGTAATTAATAGTTGCGCGTACAGGTCTGTTGAAGCTGTTTTGCGTTCAATTTTTGATCTACAGTATTATAGTAGTTATCAAATGTGCAATAGGTATTTGAGCACATTCAGTACAAATATCTGAAGAAATCATGTAAAATCAGGTTGAAGTTTGGGTTTATATAAAAAATATTATTTAACAGTCTTGTGTGTGCATTTTTATAAAGTAGAATTAGCATGATGTGGATGGATATGCTGACTTTAGTCATTAGAATTGAGTTTATATAACTA
Source organism: Mylopharyngodon piceus (assembly GCA_039654765.1). Taxonomy (NCBI): domain Eukaryota; kingdom Metazoa; phylum Chordata; class Actinopteri; order Cypriniformes; family Xenocyprididae; genus Mylopharyngodon; species Mylopharyngodon piceus. The sequence continues at coordinate 3,340,289 of CM077443.1, read as the reverse complement.
AAAATGAGTATGCTCAGCTCAATATATCTGGTATATATAGATAAATCAGTTTAATTCACTTATTACAAAAAAGTAAAATCAAAAAGTGTAATATTCTGTATTTTTCCATTCTATTCATTGACAAATAAGTCAAGGGGATCACACATAAACATTTACTGACTAAATTTGTTCTATCAAGTTTTATCAGTGTTAAGTCTTACATTTGGTCTACATTCTACAGACATTAATTCAGAAAGACGCTGTCCGTGGTCCTGAAATCAACAACATAAAGAGTTGAGCTGAGTTCAGCTTCCTGTTTTGCTGTTTTCAACCCAAAGAGGACAGCAGAGCTTTATTAGGGCACTGTAGAAAATGGTTGAAACACATTTGTTCTGCATTATCCATTGTCTAATTAGGATTTAACAAAGAACTTGATAGTGTTTGTTGTTGTTCTTGCACCTGTGAGTTCGTGAGAAGATCTAACTAAAGATCACATCACAAGATCACAAGAAGCTCTGGGAGGTGGTGAAAAGCAGCAGTGCTCCACCCTATACAGCAGTGACTAAATCCGTAAAGCTCAAAGGATGGAAGCAGCTCACTGCACAACTCTCGTCCAGCAAGCGCAATGCACTCTAGATTTATTCTTTGCCACAATGCAAAAGGTACTGCATTAATTAAAGTAAAAAAAAAAGGTTATGCAGTGCTTCACGCATGACCATCTTGTGTGTTTCCTCACGGTGTGCTTTCTCACAGGAGTTGTGATGTTGTTTAGCATGCCAGATGGACACGTACTTCTCACTGTTTAGACCCATTGGGTATCCGCGGCCCCTCCCGTCTCGCTGAGCTAACCTGATTGAACTGAAAACACATTAAATATTCCATCATTGAGAGACGGAGAGCGTTAAGGATGAGAAAGAGGGGTAGTCTAGTCGCGCAGATGGTTTTTCTGGGGTAGGGAGAGGGAAGAGGAGAGGAAAATGAATAAGATGTCTTCATTTCCGTACTGTGTTGTGTGAAGGTATTGATATTTGGATGATAAATGACGTATGTTTTTGTTTTTGCTGTGAATCCTGTAATTAAAACAAGAGCAAGAATGTGTTGAGTGGTGACAGCTGACTCAAAAAGCTTTTTCTCTTTGTTTGTCTGATTTTTAACTCTAAGCAGTAGTCAACTATACAATAATTAATTTCATTTATGAGTGAACAATAGTATGTTTAAATGTCCTCTATCTTGCTTAAGGGGAAAAAAAAATATTATTATAATTTATTATTTACTCACCCTCATGTCGTGCTGTTATCTTTTAAGTAGAAAAAAAAAAAAAAGAATTTTGAATGTTTATGCTTTATGAATGTTTTCCAACTCATAATTTAGTGAAATATTGTTCTGCCTTGAAACGATGGACAAAATATATATTTATTGTATGATTTTATATTGTAATGTGCATTGTAGCTAGATCTATAATGTGCACATCTATCTTTTAATTTTTATAGACTTCAGTTTGCACATTGGTGTTGTACATCGGCAGAATATTAAATTATACATTTAATTATTATATAGGGTAAACGTACCTATTAATCTCAAGTACCCATTAAGCACACTACCATCTTTGAGCTCAGATTATAAAAAGAAAAAATAATGTATTATCCTACTTGATGTCTTAACCAATTGATGTGTTTGTTACTACATACCTCCTGTAATTTCAAGAAAATCAGACTGTTGCACACTGAGATATGGGTATCCATGTGTTCACACTGTCTGGCGGCCATTTTGAAAGCTGTCTGAAAACTTTCACCAAAAGAGGAGCCCCTTAAATGTGCAGTTTTAAGGTGGTTAAGCCTTTTTTTGGGGTAGTTACTTACTGCAAAATTAAGAGATTAATGTTTAGACTTTTGCATATTATAACCTGGAACCTGCATGTGGAAAATAATTACAGTTAGATCCAAAAGATAGTTTTAGCAACATAGCGCATATGCTACAGGACATAGTTAGCTTACTAGCTGTATAAGATTGTTTGCTACACTAATATATTACTTTACAGGCATTACTGGCTTGTACTTTTAAATCCATAATATTATAAACTTATAGTTTATTGATGGTCTGTGGTTTTACACTGCTGCAATTTTTAAAGACTTCATATTATTTTTAGGTGAGCTTAAAGGGTGCACTACTATGAAAATCACACAGCTTCAGTGCGTCATCAATAAGAAAAAGTATAATTTCATAGATATTGTCAATAATAGTTGTTTATATTAAAATATGTATAAACTTAATACATGACCTAGATTATTTATTTAGCAAAATCTTGTCCTTTAAATCCAATGTAATATTTATTAATTAAAAATTGTTGCTGCTCCAGTTAAGCTCAGTGTGCTCCCTTTAAGCTCATCCACATTGAACGTCTATGTAAATACTTCATAAACAGACTTAAAGTGACAACCATCAGTTAATATTTAAAGTTAATCTTTATAAAATGATTAATAACTTATTTCCACAGCCTTAAAGGGTTAGTTCACCCAAAAATAATGATTTACTCACCATCAAGCTATCCTAGGTGTATATGACTTTCTTCTTTCAGATGAATCGGAGTTATATTAAATAATATAATATTGCTCTTCCAAGCTTTATAATGACAGTAAATAGAGGATGAGATTTTGAAGCCCAAAAAAGTGCATCCATCCATCATAAAAGATATCCACACAGCTCCGGGGGGTTAATAAAGGCCTTCTGAAGTGAAGCAATGCATTTGTGTTAGAAAAATATCCATATTAAAAACTTTAAAAACTAAAATAACTAGCTTCCGACAGACGGCCGTACACATTGATTTACGGCGAAAGAGTGAACTCTGACTTGACGCATAACGTAATGACGAACGCGGAAGCGCAGAGGATAGAGCAAAACAAACACCAGTCACGAATTAGAATATATAACTGATCAAATTGAATGCCTTGTTGCTTGATTTTAGTGTTCTGTTTTTTTTTTGTTTTTTTTTTGTGATTGACTGTGTACCTTCAAATAAAACATTTTTCAATTCTTTAAAAAGGTTGTTTAAAATAAACAAGAATGTTTAATAAAACATGTTGTGAGCTTAATGGCAACAGGGGTGTGCTTAAAGGGTACAAAAATGTACCCATTAAGCACAGCCAGACTTTTTGCATTTAAAGGTGCAATATGTAATATTTTCTGTCTGCTAGAGGTCGCTAGAGGCCTATTCAAAACAAACCGTAGCTTGATGACGCCAAGTTTGAGCGCGGAATCTTGGGACATGTGGTCTTCACCTCAACGGACGGTGGAATAGAATTGGGATAGGACTCGGGAAGAAATCATGTTCATGGATGCGATTATTAATGTTACTGTAGTATGAAGCAGAGCAGGAGAGAGTGTTGTGGGAGCTGAACGAGGCCGCTGGAGCGATTGCGCAACACACGCCTCACGAGCAGCGGAACTTCTATTATGCCACAGTCGCCGGCGCCGCTTCCGCTTTTCCGGTCATGAGTATGAGGTAACGCAGCTCTATTTATCATATTAGATACATTTGAGTGTGTTGAAAATGATGTTATAACGTTACTTTGTGCTTTCGCTTGGCGGCTACTGCGAGACACTTGTTGCACACTGCAGTAAGCGAGATCGATTTTAGAATATCATATTAAATGCTGGATGGATTGTGTTGATAAATGGCATGCAATTAATTTTAAAATGTATTGTATGATGGAGAAAATGCTGAATTACTGTTACTAAAAATAAAGCTGCATCTGATTATGCTATGTTAGCTACTTGACAAAATAGGTTTTTTTCTCTGAGGCATGGTAAAGCATGGTACTCGCAAAAAATCAAGAAAATTAGATTTAAACAATAAGACTAAACGTGTTGAGCAATATAACAATAATTAGTTTTCTGTCTATAAATACATCAAAACAGTTGTTCCCTTGTCTATTAAAACATGTAAATATTAAAGCGTCTTTGGTGTTTCCATGGTTTCTACAAAATAAAACCGGAAATCGAGGGTAACGCGGGTATGACGCAATTGACAGGCGACTCCTCACACGTCCCGGAGCCTTGGTTAAAATTGCAATTTTCTCAAGATTTACAAATAGTTGCAAACATTTGGGATATTGTAAGTACTCAACTGAACAAAATATATAACACTGGCCTAGTGGTTTTTGGATATTTTACTGCAAAATTCTTACATATTGCACCTTTAATGATGTACATCTTAATTGAAATGCTTTTGTCATTTAAAATAAAATTAAATATTATTGTGTGAGAGATTAATATTTTATTTTAACATAACTTGTACTGAAACCAATATCCTGTGCACTAAAAATGTCTCAATGTAGATTTTGGTGAGCTTAATAGGTATGTTTACCCTAGTGCCGTTGTGCTTCGGGCGACCCGAGTTCGTGAACCTTTTTCCGATCCCGTCCCCCCCTCTCTCTCCCACTTTGCTTCCTGTCTGCTTACTGTCCTATCATAATAAAGGCAAAAAACGCCAAAAAATAAATCTTTAAAAAAGAAAAAAAGAAAATAAAAATTATATATTTAATTAAAAATACAGATTTTTTATCTGATTAGTCAAAGAAATAATTGATAATTTAATCAATTATCAAAATAGTCATTAGTTGATGCCCAAGTTCATGATGGCATGACTGTCAAGCTCCAAAACACCATGAAGTCATAAACAGACCAAAAAAAATGTCCCCTGAAAATCTTCCCATCTGCTAAAACTCAAAAATTCAATTTGTCCTTGCTTTCGAATTCAAATATGGGACATTTTGATACCACCCACCAGGTGGTAGGTGGCAAATTATACAAATCAACACCAAAGACAAAAGCAGAAACCTGATGAACATAGTTCTCTAAAGAAAGGGCAGTGAGTTTAGATGCACTTCAGTCAGTAGGCATGGTTAACAGAGACGTGTGTGTTTTAAGCTTGTAGCCAGTGGGTCTGCAGTCCTGCTTGTGTTTTGAGCCAATATCTGAATAGTGTTTTTCTTCAAGAGGTTTTTTGCTTCAGCTTCAGAAAGGCAGTTGTAAACATTCCCTCCGAGTCAGTCGAAAAATGTATTTAAAGTGCGGAAAGCATTCGCGCCTGCAGCTCTCCAGCAGAAATGGGGGAAGCTAATTCATTGTGGTGAGCTTTTAGAAGAAGGCTTTGTCTTATAACTTTCCTTCAGACTGTCACTCTCAACAAGATCCTCTTCAGTGGCATTCATATTTACACAGACAGCATGCAAGTCATTTCCACTCCAGTCTCCTATTATCCAACCAAATGATGAGGATGATCAGAATACATGGCAGACTCACAGAGAGCGCTCTGTTGGAGGGAGGCTCATTCTGCTGAGAGGTCTCTCTGATACAGAGCTTCATCTGCTGCTCGCAGGTGTGAAAAAAGACTATCAGCTGTTATGAAGTTGCATTGGGTTGACGTAGGATGAATCAGGCTAGCTGTGGTCTGGATAGTGCTGGGATTTTAAACATTACGGTAGGGCTTGGTGATATTTTTTCAATTGTGTGCAATGACGTGTGCACTCTGTTTGTTGAGAGGTTTCATTTTGAAAGCATCACAGTCAACCATTCAACCAATTCCTGGTATTTCACTGGATTTTCATCTGCCATTTATACTGTGTAGTTTGAATCAGTGTTATTTTTTTTATATATATATATATATATATATATATTTTTTTTTTTTTAGAATATACCAGTTGTTTTCAAGAGAGTTTGGAAGGCAAAACATTGGTTCTTGCACAGAAAACAGCTTAATGCTCCCGCTGTGTATTTTAGTGAAGTTATCAAGGTCAGTGGTCTTTCCATGTTTCTGCCAAATAGCCTTCTGAGTGACAGCTGACCTCAAACTGGCAGCTAAATATTGCATTTAACGTGTAGAAACAACAAAAGCAATAAGCTGTTGCAAGGTATAATCAAGATTATTTCACAGTGTCTTTATTCAGTTTACTTTGGATCATGTAAACAAAAAACAAATCAACCTTTTGGCTCTTGACAGCAATATAAAGCAGGCTATTATTAGAGAGATCGCTTCTAATTATTATCACTGTTTAAGTGTAAACTTGGTTTACTCAGAGTCATTTGTTTGGCAGCATTATCAACCATCAACAAAAGGAGAGACAGGAAAACCCCACCTTATTGAATAGATGGGAAACATGAATGATTCATTAGGGCTTTTCACACTGTGCTAAACCTCAGGTTATCGTCGTTCTAAACACCGCTTTTAACCCCGGGTAAAGGGGTTTCACACTTGTAATTTAGAAGTGGGATTAGCACTGTTTTTTACCAGGGGTTATGAAAACCATTCTCTTTTGCGGTGTTAACCCCGCATTGCGATGCCAAACTTGTACAGTGTGAAACAATGCGGTGTTAGAATGTTACAGCTAGACACTTAGCAACAGACAACCAATCGTGTACTCATATTTGCCTGCTTTAGACAGTCACGGAAACACTGCGCATTGTATATAAACAGTAGATTCAGCGTTTGAGGGGAAAAATGTCAAATACTGACAGAAAACAGGACAATTTGACTGAAGAAGAGACCGTTTCATTCTTACCTTTATAGTCCGATATATCCATTCAGTATAAACTTGATAGAACAGTCAGCAATATGAGGATGCGCAATGCTGGAGCTAGCTAGCCTATGTAAACAGGTTGCGTGCTACGTTTATTCAATCAATGACACTGACACCACAAAAATGCAAATAAGAATGTTAACCCAGGGTTTAGGAATGTACAGTGTGAAACGTCAGCTTATGAATACCCAGGTTTAATTATTAACCCCGGATAAATTATGAGCGGTGTGAAACGTGAAGCCAGATAACCCCGGATTCCGTTTACCTGGGGTTTAGGCCCTGTTTGCACTAGTGTGTTTTCGTTTTAAAACGCATAACTTTTGCTACGGTTATGCCTGTCGTTTACACTACTCCTGTGTTTTCGACCTCGAAAACGCTGCAGAGCCCGTTTTAGTTTGAAAACGCTGAGGTTGCGTTTCAGTGTAAACGGACCAAAACGGAGACTTTTGAAAACGATGGCGTGGCTGCCCACGTTTACTCTGCGTATCCTTGACAACCGTGTAAACAATGACATGGAGACTGAACTGCAATCTTTGCTGGCTTTGTTGTCATTTTTAGCAGCCATTGTGCAGTTAAACTCTGCATTTTTTAATACTGCAGCTACCTACATGCGCAAGAGGCAATGTTTACACTTGTACGCGCATGCCCAGAGTGCATGAACGGTCATGTGACATGCTTTTTCAGTCATGTAGTGTAGACTACAATCGTTTCTGAAACGCTGTGGAAATGCCAGTGTAGACGAGGAATGTAGACGTTGTTTTAAAATGAAAACACACTAGTGTAAACGAGGCTTAAGAACGGGGCCTGTCACCAAATATAAAACCAATATGTCTTTCAGTTTGGTGACTTCCTAAAGGAAATAAAAATCTTCTCTCAAAAGTAAGATCAAATAGACATTTGCTCCTGTGTCTCAGATTTTTTTCCTGAGAAAAAGACCCCAGCAATCTCACATGTGTGAGTTTCTGAAGTGATCTCAATATCTCAAAATGATATCTGATTTAAATGAGATTTCAACACGAACTCAACTTGCGACTTTGATTTTATTGGTCTATACTCTATATTCGTACTGTGTGTTAACAATTGACTCGTGTGTCTATTTTTTTATTTCATTTTAGGATTTTTTTAAGGAACATTGTTGATACTTAATGGAATTCTCAAAATATGTTTAACTTAAGTTTCATGAGCTATGAAAGAGCAACCTTAGAGCAATTTTCGTGTGGGTTTGTCCTTGACACTGACACATTATGTAATTGTATGGATTCCAGGTTGATGGAAACACATTGAAGAATATAATAAGAATACTGAAAATACCAGCTTCCTGTATCTTGTGGGCTTCAAACTGTCAAAGCTGTATGTGGCTGATGCTGCGTTATGCAACATTTGTGGAATCAATTTTGCCCTCAAAAATTAATAAATAATTCTATCGCATATAGTGGGAAAAGTATTGCAGGCGTGGTGAGAGACTCAATATGCACTCATCAAATCCCTCTAAATGAACTGAATCCACTGCAATAGGTTCATTTATTCAGGTAATCTCACATACTATTGCATCAGACAAGCTCTGTGTTCAAATGAATGACCAAACTGCATCTATCGAGTGACCTTTATAGTGCAGTTTAATGATGCTTTGCAGTCTTTCATCAACACGGGATGTCTTGTGTATGACGAAATGAAGATATTGTTAAATTTGAAGTTATTCTTAGCAACATAAGCTTAACAGTTATAGTTGAAGGTGTGAAATTGTGTTACCAGCTGCTATAACTTCTCGTCTTTGGCAGCGTTTGACTATTAAAATGCTTTGAGCTATAGCGTGGGATGAAAATGGAACAACTTTTGCATGATTTCAATTTAAAATTGGGGAGAAATTAAGTCTTTGAGGATCGTCATAATGGTTTTGGACCATTATGACCGACCATTATGACACCAATTTATGTCAATCCATTGTGCAGTTTTTAATATCAGAGTTCCAAACATTATTATTCTGTGCAAAAATGGATTTTATATTTCCTACATTATAAGGCAGTATGATCAAAATCACAGTATGTGTAATTTTATTCCATTTTATATTAGCATTCGGCTAGTTCGCCTTATAAAACTCTATCAACTGTTACACATTACAACTAATGGAGCCTAAAACATATGCGTAACAACACACACACACACACACACACACACCAAACCATAACAGTTAAACTCTGGTAACCTAACAAGGCAAAATATTTAATTGAATTACTTATAAAATAAATAAATATAAAACAAATTAAATGTAAAACAAATAAAATAAATAGAAAAATAAAAACCTAACAGATATCACAGGTGTTTATATAGCTAATTAACATATAGCAAAAAGAAAATAAATAATACTAAAATCATTAAACTTACGTAATGAATGAAATAATGAATCACTTGGCCTAGACTACTCCAGATTGCTATGGAGGAAGAGAATGTTACTGATCGACTGCAGTGAACTTCATTTGTTTACTCCTTTCTTGTTACGCGCCAAATCGCTGTATTGTTACGCTGTGACTGCTCACTCCCACCCGCAGCAAAGGTAAAACTATGGAAGCTTGTTTCCGCCACAAAATAAAACAATTTAAAAGTTAACTGCGACTTTTTATCTCACAATTCTGACTTTCTTCTCACTTTTGTGAGTTTATATCTCATAATTCTGAGAAAGAAGTCAGAATTGCAAGATATAAACTCAAAATTGCGAGAAAAGAAGTCAGAATTGCGAGTTAATATCTTTACTTTATGACTTTATAACACGCAATTGCGACTTTATATCACACAATTCTGACTTTATAACTTGTAATTGCAACTTTATATCACACAATGGCAAGAAAAAAAGTCCGAATTGTGAGATAAAAAGTTTATTTTTTATTCAGTGGTGGAAACGAGCTTCCATAAAAACCACAATATTTGCGCTGGGTCCCGCGGGATCCCAATCCCAATGTAGCCCTCTACCACCCTATAAATTAGGCAGTGAAACTAATTTGTTAGTTCTCACTGTAAGTTCTTGTTTGAGTGAAAAACTATTGTAAACATGGTCTTCCTCATCCTTTGTCCTCCTTTTTGTGCATTTCTACATGTACCTCGCAGTCATCTGTAAATAACATAAAGCATATGCCTGCATACTGATAACCACATAAATATATCTACCACATTATAAATGGTCAAAATTGGCACATTTCCTCCATTACATGCTGTACCGTCCAGCTCTGTTTTACATAATTAGTGCTCCTCCTGGGCAGGTACGTTTGATCAACAACTTTTGTCTACATTAAATTCTGCATAAACAATCATATGTAAATGTATTTCAGATATTGCCTGGGAGGGGATCTAATTGCCGTGAACACGGCGCCTTGGAACTCACAGAGTAATTGACAAGAGGTGGACATGCAGTAAAGCGTCCCTCTGAGGATCAGCTCCGACTCCATCTCCAGACAAACAACACTTTCTCCCTTTCAAAGCAAACACGCAAAGCTTTAAGCTAACAAGTGAGCCTGTGCTCCTCTTTCAAGCTGCGGTGGCCATTCTCTTTTCTTAGGAAAAACATTAACGTTGATTCAACCATTTTTTTTTTCTCTCATTACAAAACTCGAATATGAATGCTACAGCTAGCAACCATTTTTAGCTGAACACACGCCCATGGTAATGAAACATTTATCCTTTAATCTGGAGAGGAGAGGTCTCTGTAAGAAGCTGAATAGAGCTCATGATGGATGAGCTGGTAAATAGTTAATTAGACAGAGCACAGGACGACCTTAAATTAGGTGCATGACTGGAGCCTTTGTCTGGTCGATAAGTCAGTGTCGTCCCTCCTTCTCTCGCCCGTCTCACCGTTTTTCTCTTTGTGTGTCTTTGTTTGGTCCTCTCCAGCCACATTTACACTCTGTTTCTCTCTGCTCGCTGTCACTTTTTCTCTTCATCACTCTGGCAACAGTGATTTTTTTTTCAGACCTTTAACACCAAAGATCCATTAGTGACAATCTTTTAGCATGTCTTTTAGAAATCAGCACAATTAGAGTGTGAGAGCCACAAGGCTTTGGATTCAGACTCTGACAGAAAGTCGTTATGATATAGATTTATTCATCTGGTTTTGAGCATTGTCGTTAAATCAAATACAATTAGAGAACCACAGTGTGTGTACATTTATATTTTTCTAATCAAAACAAAACTGACTTTGGGAAATTACCCACTAGATAATGGGTACAATGGAAACAGAGTTTTACAACCGTTTGGAATATGTTTTACAAACTTCTCAAGAATATGTCTGGATCATATACGGTATCACACCAAAATGACAATAAAAAAAAAAAAAAAAATGTATTTATTTTAAAGGCACAGTATGTAAGTTTTGCCACTAGAGGTCGCTTATTTAAAACAATAGCTGCATCTCATTTCGGAGGCTGTGTCCTCCGGAGGTCGCATTTGAAGGCTGCATACGTCATCAAGGATGTCTTATTTAAGAAAAGTAACCGTAACAAAATGTACTGTTATTCCTCGTGATGTTAAAATACTGTAATTTCATTCTTACTTTGCAAATCTAATCGATTACGTATGCAGCCTTCAAATGCGACCTCTGAAGGAAGCAGCCTTCGAAATGAGACGCACCTTATAACAAAGACGTAGCTTGACGACGCCGTGAATGAGCGTGGAAACATGGGAGTTGTCGTCTTCACCTCCACAGCCGATGGAAAGCAATCTGACGGGACTAGGGCAGAAATCATGTTCATGAGCTAATGTATTAAAGTTTCATTAATGTTACTGTGGTATAAAGCAGGGTGGGGCCAAGAGCGGAACAAGGCCGGTGGAGCGAATGCTAAAGAGAGTCCCATGGAGGAGCTCCGGAAGGATGTAAGAAGGAACGATGGCAGTGAAGGGCGAGAGAGGACCAGGCCTGGGACATTTTACATTGTTATTTTTATTATGCTTATATGCCACAGTCAGCCACTGACACTCCTTTCGTTATTGTTGTTTATTTTTAAAAAAAGTTACATTTAACGTTTGCTGGCTCCTGCCTCCTCCTTCCCTGAACATTGTTACAGTTACATTTGATCACTTAAATTCACATTATTTTATCTCATTCTAATAAAGCCGTGAGTGCTGAATTACTGCTCATACAGGTGACTTTATTTGACGAATTAAAATGGTGGGGTAACGCAGCGCTGTTTTACTTGGTCAAAACAATCATATTAAAAATATGTTTGCATGTGTTAAAGTTATGTTAAAGTTAGGCTGGTATAAGACACTTGTTGCACATTGCAGTAAGCTAGATCAATATAAGAATATCATATTAATAAAAGCTGGATGACCTGTGTTGCTAAATGGCATGCAGTTAATTTTAAAATATATTGTATGGTGGAGAAAATGCTGTATTACTGTTACTACAAATAAAGCTCTTTCTGATATTGCTATGTTAGCCACTTGACAGAATAGTGTTGTCTCCGATGGATGATGCAAACATGTTAATCAAGGTAAATCAAGAAAACAAGAGATTCAAACAATAAGACTATCGGTGTGAGCTGTATAACAATGATTCGTTTTCTGTCAATAACGGTATCCAAACAGTTGCTCACCTGTCTAATAAAAACACATAATATATTAAATAGGGCTGGGACGATACATCGATTCTCGATTGATACAATGAATCTGGATCGATCCTGATATTTTCTCTCTCGAATCAATTCTGAGCTTAGTTTTAACAGCAGATGGCGCTCTAGGCTAGTTTTTAACCGCACACTCTCAAACGCTCACGAAGAAGACTGCTGGACAGCGCTCGTGCGTTCGGTCATGTAAGTGGTTAAATATACTTGCACCTCGGCTAAGAATGCTTTTATGATGTTAGATTTGTAATTCGCTTCAACCTTTTCGAACTTTATGAATGATTATTTTAGGTTTAAGTGGTGTGTGTAAAGGAAGTGGAAGCAGGCAGTGTACAAGTGTTTCTAAAGCACGTATAGTAGTGCCATCTGCTGTTTAAAAACTAAGCTCAGAATCGATTCGAGAGAGAATCGCGATACATCAGAAAATTTCAGAATCGCTCCAGATTCTTCATATCGCGAATCGAGATTCGATGTATTGTCCCAGCCCTAATATTGAAGTGTCTTTGGTGTTTTCATGTTTTTTTACGGAAGTAAAACCGAAAATTGCGAGTAATATGACGTCATTGACAGGCGACGCAATGAAACGGGCCATTACACTGGTAAAAATTGCTAATTTCCCTGGATTTAAACATTGTTGGAAACATTTAGGATAATGTAAGTTCACAATTGAACAAAATATATAACACTGTGCTAGTTTTGGGATATTTTAATGCACAAAATCTTACATATTGTGCCTTTAATTTATTTCCTATATTTACATTTATGTAATACAAAAAACAAAAAAAAACAAAAACTATAATAAACCTTTATTATTGTATGGATAAAAACTGAATTATTATTAAAATTATCCAATAATTATATTACAGTACTGTGAATCTGAGAATCACTATTTGTTTTTTTTGTTTTGCTTTTGTTTGTTTTTTTATTTAAAATCTTTATCTGGCTGTATTGCAATAATCACAATTTGTGGGGGAAATTATCTCTGTTTAATTGTCATGAAAAAATGTAATCATCCAAAAAATCTTAATGGACCTAAATAGGCTTAATTTTCTTTATGTAAAATATAATTTCTTATTTGTTGTCTTTTGGTTTTGGTGACGTTTTTTTTTTTTTTTTTCCAATGAGATTCACCCATATACAAAGTTCTGTCATGAAACTCTAGATGGCGCAGGCTGATCCTGGCCCTTAACTCAATCTGCTTGCAATCACATCATTCTCTACAGGGCGTAGCTGATTGGTTCTTTCTATATCAGTAGCCAATGAGCTCGCTGCTCAACCTTCAAATACTTGGTTAGCATTTGCTCTAGCAGTCACAGCGTGCTTTCAGAAACCCTCCACCTTCCCTAGCTCCACCTGTATAGAGCTGCTATGGGTAATTAATTTATGCTATATTGTACAGCAGCAGCATGTCTTACTTGTTCATAGCAGTTTGTCGTGTATATATTGGCTGTAGCAAGTCCTGTACTTGCTCTGCAGCAGCAATAACAGCAGCAGCAGCAGCAGCAGCGTAGCAGATCTATTCTGCCAAGACCAAACATATCAACATTGTCATATCCTTTCCAACCATTCCAAACACTCCAAGAGTTGTCATGACAGAAATATATTAATCTGGACCTCATGGGTGCGAGGGAGATAAGGCACAGTCAAACACAGTATCATTTTACATGAGACTATTGTTGCTAACGAATTGGCTCTTGTTTGGATCTGAGACTAGCATATGTTTCAAATTTATAGCTAAACAAACTCACTTGAGATATCACATAAAACCTTAGCGTATCACACTGATATTGATTCTTTCTGTGTTAACTGATACTGTTGAATAACACTGAGAATTTAATCAAATATGAGCAAAGGGTACATTTAAGAACTGTGTTTATCTTTTTTGCTTCTTTATTCTGGCTTTAAATAAGTGTATCTCTTTAGTTGGGGAACAAATCATTCTCCAAAGCTTGGTTGAAGAAACAGCCCTTATAAACAGAATTTTTATCCAGAACAACAACAAAATACTGATTCCTTTTACACTGCTTCTTTATAAAATTCAGAAGTGCAAGTATTGCTCATCTTAAACATTTTTTTCCTTTGAGGAAAGAAAAATCAATGAGTAAGATAGAGAAAGAATCACAGACGGATCGACAGAGATGGAGTCAGACGGATGGCTAGACAGAGAAACAAAGGCACAAACTAGTGAATAGTTGATATACCCATCGGAGAAAAAAACACTGTAATAAAATGAAACAACAAAAAAGTGTGAAACAGAATACAAAAGATCTTGTATTTCATCATAAGTATAGTTTGAAACAAGCAATGTATCTACATTAGGAGTCAGGCCTGCATGGAAAAAGATATTTATTCGTCTAGTTGGAGAGGACCGAAGTATGGCAGATGAGAAGGCAATGTCTGACAGTGAGAAACAACATGGATATTTCACTGGATCCGAACAAATGACTTACACATGATTATGGAGATAACCACGTTGATAGAACAAAGAGCATCATTGTTATGGGTGATTTTTCATGCACTGTTCACATAGTGAAGGGTGCTTATGAGGAGTGAATGAGATGAACTCAATGCAGACATTCTGGAACATGGTAATCGAGTTTTCTGGGCAATTTCAAATTTATCAGTCCAGACATAAGATTGAATGAAAAAGAATGAAAAATCTAACTCTAAAAGTCAAAACAATTCCAAGTTTCTGATAAAAACAAAAGTTTTCTTTCTTAGACCCCTGCCAAACTCACAAACACAATTCTACAGTGTTTTGGGAGGTTGTTATTGCTGCTATGCTATTGCTAGGGTGTTCTGGGTGGTTGCTAGGTAGTTGTTAGGGTATTCTGGATGGTTGTTAGCACTGCTATGCTGTTGCTAGGTTGTTTTGAGTGGTTGCTAGGGCTGATTGGTTATTTAGAGCCAATAGAACCAAACCAATGGATGAAAATTCTGCACAAAACAGTCGACTAGAATTCTATCTTTCATTAAATAGAGAATGCACAGTGGAGAAGCTGTCTGCTGTCACCAGCCTTGAACCAAGAAAAGACTTGACAGTGTACAGACTCTACCAACACGGCCTTGGCGCAGAGACAGACAGGTACAGACAGACACGGACTGGCTGTGCTCTTTATTGCACACAAAATAAGGTAGAAACAGAACTAGACTTTCTGACCTTATGCCCTAACCACACACAAATTAAAAACACATTGTTTCCCAGTTTGTCTCAGAATCTCATATGTCTGCTGCTTGAAAGTCTTTCTTACTGAGAACCAGTGGGACACAAATGTCAAGCTGAAAGTGACCTGCTTATTAGATAAAATACACTTTGACCTGGTTTGAAAAATAAACTACAAGTTTGATTCTGTGAGTGAGCACATTAGTTAGGCTACTGCAGTTAAAAACCAAAACTTCATTTTAAAACGTGTAATCGTGCTTCTCCGTGCAAGAACGCTGTCCCGACGAAGCCTTGATTCCCGCTCTAGCTGCATTATAACATTCATATAGTGTTTGCACGTGTCTCGACACACAGTCTATTAGGCAGCGCTGGGAGATACAGAGAGATCGCGCTTGAAATAGTACGAATGTAGTACATAATTTAACAGCGGTAATGACGGCTACATTCGTATAGTGTTTGCGTGTGTCTTGACAGTAGGTACTAAACAAGCCACAATACGCTCATGAAGCGAACTTGTCAGTCATTTTAATGGATGACGCAGAGTAAACTCTGACCAATAAGAGGACAGTTGTACACGCATGTGACTTGCATAAACACATTTTGGTACGCTTTGAAATATTGTGAAAGCAAATCGAACCAAGAAGACAATGCAACATTGTAACAAATTAAGTCCCTGTTTCTGAACAATGAAATCGATCTACAGGTGTGAAAACGCCCAGTCACTTCACAAGCTTTTCACTGTTTCATTTGAGGAAAAACTACCATCAAAATACACACTGAAACTAAAACTGAAAGATATTCACAACACTGTCAAAATAAAAGTTTGGTTTGACTTCAAGAAATTATGAGAAATATATCACTACTATATACTAAAATGTACTTTTCAAAATTTCTAAGGAATATATTAAAACCAAGATATTTTTTTCATCCATGTTTTAAATTTGTACATGTTGTGCAGCATCTTATTTGGGAGAAAAAGAAAAAAAAAAAAAAAAAATTATATATATATATATATATATATATATATAAATATAAATGCAATGTTTTGTTGTAAATTAATTGTTATATTTTCATTTGATTACATTTTAAAAGCTTGATTAAATTGTTAAAGTTTATATAAATTTGTATTAAATCATAAAACACAGAATCCCCCAAACAGAATTTGGGGAAAAATAAAAAGGATTTCATGGGGCCCTAAATTAAAAGGTAGCTACTCTGTGAAGTTTTTACTAGTTGTCACTTCTTGTTTGAGAGAGTCACTCTGCGCTGCACAAATCGTGTGTTGCGTGTTTTCATGTGTGGTTTCGGTAACTTACAGTGACGGAGATATGAGCTGTGTGTCATCTGAAGGTTTTGGATCCAGTCACTGTTCTCCACCGGAGCTGCTCCCATCAGTTTTGTGTTCTACATGCGACTCAAATGCTCCGCTCTCCACCCAGATATAAAAGCTGCTGTCGGTTAATGAAGATTTGAGGCCTGACTTTTCAGTTTTATGGACGTCGCCATCTTTGATATTATTTTTGTCACTGTCACTATGGTTACTGGTAAGAATATTGGCTTGGCTCCCATTGCCCATTCATACAGACAGTATTCAAGATGCTACTGTAAGTTGCTGTGTGAACGGGACATTTCGAGACTTAACACCTGTTAAGTAAATAAATGCGGTTGTCAATCCCAAAATCTGACAGTGTGAATGTAACTTTTGTGTAGCCCAGGTAATTTGGTAAATATTTTTAAATCTCTGACCTATGATTTGATTGCAGACTTTGGCATCTTGGCAAACCTGAGCACAGTATGAGACCTTGAGATCTTTTCTAAACCTCTTGTGAGGAGACACTTGTGAGGTTACTGTTTTTTCCTCAGGAGAACATTTAATCTGATTTCTATTTAGGAGAAACAATTGATATATTCAGGAGATCTCATCTGTGGTTTTCTTGGTGCTTGAGTCTTAAGACAGAGTAAAAGACAGCTCATTTACAAAAGTACCATTAAGCCGGAGATAAACATGACAAATATCTAATAAATGAAACACTGGCATGTTTTATTCCATTAACGAACCCTCTGAGCTCACCATCAGATGCTACTTCATAAGTCCTTTTTAATGAAACACACACATACACATACATACTCACAGACTCACTAAAAAAGCCAGATAATTGCAGTGTTGAAAAACATCACGTAGACTTCCAGTAATTAGGAGATTATATCCACATAGCCGGAGAGGGGAGGTGAAATCGCTCAGCTCTTCTCAAACCTCTAATGGGGTCAAAAACAGCTCGATAAATCCAGTGCTTGGCTTTCAAATCCACTGCAAGCGGGGTGAAAGGGAGAGATGTAGGGGCAGGTGAACTAGTCGATAAGGGTACCGATGTTAAAGTCAACAAGAAATCAAAATTGACCACATTGACTTTCTTATTACATGTTCCTGATGATGTTTTTTGAATCTTTCATCATTTCAATGAATGTGATCATGATTAATTACAGAAAAATGTGCGATTAATTAGTTAATTTATCGATAATTAATCGATTGATAGCACTAACTTATATATCCACACACAACAAATATACATATATTTAAAAAATATTTTATTATTTTATATTTCATTTTTAAGACCTTTTAAAGAGATGTTATATATATATATATATATATATATATAAATATTTAAATAGTATTAGTATATATTAGTATTTTCATGAATATTAATATATTTGTATTTTAGTATTATATATTACTATTTTATATCTCACCATTTTATATTACATATTTAATAATAATATTTTATTTATTAGTATTTAAATAATAAAATAAAATAATTAATATTATATAACATTATATAACAATATTTTGCTGTGTGCCATTCTTTTTCTAAAAAAAAAAAAAAATCCTGTCCTACATATTTTTCTTCTTGAATATCCAGTTTCAGTCATCACATTATGGAAGTATGGGTTGCGAATTTTTAATGCTGACTTGAAGGTCTGTGTGTGTGTGTGTGTGTGTGTGTGTGTGTGTGTGTGTGTGTGTGTGTGTGACTGTATCCCAGACAGTGATTGACAGGTCTGGGTGTGGTTTGTGCAGATTATTATTGTATATATATCATAACATGGCAAATTAAATGTGACCATACTCTCCCTGGTGGAATGTCTATGATAATGTTATCGCCAATCGCTTATGTTTCACGAGGGCAGGCGAGGAGGAGGTGTCTCTGAAAACTTGGCATTGGTACAGTTTTATGGATTTTCCAACAGTAAATGACATTGTTTGTCCACACGTCATAAAAGGAAGCTGGTCCAATCGTGTGAGCTTTAGAGTATGATTTTGTTTGTTTGTTTGTCAATTCAGTGTGTGTTTTTAAAGTGGGGGTGTAATGCTATTTCATGCATTCTGACTTATTTACACTGTTGAAGAGCTGGATTCTCATGCTAAACATGGCCAGTTTCAAAACACGAGTTGGACGTATGATTGAGTATTTCTGTGCCAAATGACTACTTCCGGTTTTGGTACAGGTTTCGGAGGTTTTTTTTCAAGTGAGTCCTGTATGACGTCAAAAGAGACCGGAATTCCTTGTATAGGCACTTCTCCCTGATAAGCGTGCGCACACACATCACCCAGAGCAAGAGCAAGAGCACGCCCATCAACGCGTTTCGTTCGGGATACGGAAGCCGAGAGATTTTTCAACAATGGCTGTGTCCCAATTCAGGGGCTGCACCCTTTGAAGGCTGCATACATCATCGGTCTCATTTGAAAAAATAACCGTTAGATTGCAACGCAAGAAAGAAATTACAGTATTTTACACCTCACAATGAATATCAGTCAATTTTATTATGGTTACTTTTCTTAAATATGACATCCTTGATGAAGTATTCAGCATTCAAATGCGACCTCCGAAGGACGAAGCCTCCGAAATGATACAGCTCCTGTTACCAAAGGAGCGTGTTTTTGGTTGTGAGGGAAAGATTACCTTTTTCAGCTTCCCAAAGAACCCAGCGTTAAGGGAACAGAGGATGAAGTTTGTTTTTCCGGGGCAGCAACGGAGTTGTGCACGTATGTTTGTTTGTTCCCGGGATTTCGGTGATGAGTACTTTGTAAACAAGTCCCAGTTCGGCGCTGGATTTGCAGATCGCGGGTGGTGAGTAAAACTGCATCAAATGTCTGTGTTTTGTTGGCAATCGGTGCGCAAGTGCATAAAGTGTAAACAACACGAACGTTTTTGTTCCCTTTGTATTTATAATGATGTCGCAGCTAGCAGACATCGCAGAAGCTGCGCGCGCTCTTTAGCTCCGCCCACAGCACTGACGGCAGATACGCCTCCAGGATCTCGGCTTTTTCCGGAAAGACTCGGTTTAGCGTATCTATCTTTTATAAATATGACAAAACTAAAGACTTTTCGGAGATATGAAGGATGCATTGTTACTCTATATGTACTCAAGATTAACATGAGATTGTCAGAAACTGTGTGTGATACCCCCCCTTTAAGCTTGAAGGTCATCCATTCTTCTAAATGTACTGAGGAAAGGAAAGGTATGCTGCCGTATAATTGTCTGTTCAAGTTTGACATGTGTTGACATGTCCACTGTCAACACAGTGTGAACAATCTGCCATTGTTATTCAAAGTAGAATTATTCTAGAATGAATCCATTTCATTCTCATCATGTCTAAACAGCTTTGTGGACAGATTTTATATATTTATTTGTTTATTTATTTTTTTTAAATAGCCAGAATGGTTCCTCAGGCAGCTATTATTATTTACCAGCTTCAGCCTGGGCCAGTACATAAAGTACCACCTTCCATAGTTGTTGTTGTATTTCTGTGCCTTTTGTGATACCTGCTATATCTTAGAAGTCTAAACCTTTACCGTATATATAATACTGATTTTAAGTCTCAGATTGTGTGAATGCACAGGAATGTTTCTGCAATGTACAGTAGAGTACAAGTAGTCTAGAGCATTTGCTGTGATACTGAACTGTGATCAGGCAAGATATTTGAGTTAAAAAAAAAAAAAAAACGGCTTTTGTCACTTCTGGGATGTTTACGCTTCAGTCACTTCATGCATCTTGATCAATCAAATTTCTATCTGATTAGATATGCATATTTCATTTATACTTGGCAACACAGGCCAGATTTGCTATGTGACTTGAATGCATCTTGGACTTGATATTTTCAGAACTGGATAATTGTTTTTGAAGTCTACACTCTTAGAAAAAGGTTAAATGGAACCCTAAGGTTCTTAAATCAATTTTAAAGAATGCTTCATGCCAAAAAGGTTCTTTGATTGCATAATACTTTCATGTTTAACAGGTTATTTACATTTATGTTTAAGAGATAACATTTTATTACAATAAAAATGAATTGAAACAAAATCAATTAATTAAAACTAAATCCATAAAATGATCCCATGATGGGAAGCCATTAAAGGTTATAAATATGAAGTACCTGATGGAACCCTTTAAGGTTTTTACCCTTTGTAAAGGGTAGGGGTGGGCGATATGAGCTAAAATTCATATCACGATATTTTCCACTGTCCAGACAATATCGATATTATATCGCGATATGAGGAAAAAAATAATGGAATGGAATTATAAGTAGCCTACTTTTTAAATAATTACAAGTTAAAAATACATAAATACAACTGTATGTTAAGTATTTTATATAGGGATATATATATATATATATATATATATATATATATATATATGTAGTGATTTTACTTTTGCCCATCCAAGGACGCAAAGCAAAATAGGGATTGGTACTCACGTCACTGCTGACGTTGTGATTTTTGGATCACACGTCTCTTAAGGTGTGGTTATGAGTACATCAGATGACCACTTCCCCCCCCCGTTTCCTAATTCAGGGCACCAGTCAAGGTCTTTTACCTTGGCAGTATGAGAACACTCTCAACAGGGGCTTTTCATTCATTTAGAATTAATGTAAAGTGGTCAACTGATTTATCTGAAAGATTGGTGAGATTGCTAACTTGTAGAGCCTCTTCTGTATTATCAGCACAAGGAAGACACAAGTGTAATAAAATAAATTTTTATTAACAAAAAGATAAACAAGAATAACTAACACAACTACTAAATGAATACCATGATTTAAAAAAGGAATAAAATAAAGTGCATAAGATACGTAGAATACAAGTGATTAAGTTGAGTGTGGCTATGGAAGAGTTATGTTATCTTATGGAAAGATAAACTGTTTCTCTGAAAATAGTAAGGTGGAGAACCTTATTATGCACTAAACAAATAAACGAAAGATTATTTGTTATTAACTAACATCAGCTATATTACATCTAATGGGAATTAGGAAATTATATACTGATAAATACAACAATGCCAAGGTCTCTGGAAAGAGGTTTGGTTAAGTGATATTTACGTTCCACGTGGTTGAGTCCGATGACGGTGACGTCTTCCACTGGTTGTGCTGGGTGACAATGCAGTGGGGAGAGGAGCCAGAATCTGTTTCAACAGTCTTGAACACGAAGCTCTGTGGGATGCTGATCTCCTGGAGCACCAAAGGGTCCTAAAATCTGGAACACGCAGATGAGGCCCTGGCGTAGGTGCAGAAGGTCCTTAACAATCTGGAACACGCAGACGAAGGTACCTTGGAAGCAAGGTTTGCTCTCCTGAGCTTAACCTTGTTGCAAATGTCGTTACTGTCTCACTGGACGGAAACTCTGAACGTAGTGTTTGTTAATGTCTCACTCCTTACAGAGCTGAGACCCAGAACGGTATATCTGTTATGTCTTTCGCCTTTGAAGGGCAGACTCAGAACGATATATCTGTTAATGTCTCACTCCTTACAGAGTTGAGACCCAGAACAAGGAGTGTCTGTTGAAAGGGCACCTTTATCCCTTTCCGAAAAGGAGGAGATTGCAATTTGGCGCTTCTCCATTCGAGTGCTGTGATTGGCTGCTGGCATCAGAGGGGACACACACACAGTGTGGCCCACCCTTCTTTCCCCTGTGGAACTCATTTGCATAAAGCACAAAGTTGGAAGTCTTTACAGTGTCTTTAAAGTTTACCAATGCATTTCTCACTTTCCAAACCACCACCAGAATACCTTTGGCAATATTCTAAACAAATAGAGACTAAACATGATGGGAAAAGATTGAACTGTCATGCATTCATTCAATTGTACATTAACAGCTGAATTTGTGTCAGATGTTGCACTACAAATAGCTGTCACTGAGAATACTTATTCCTGTGAATAAGTATGAAATGGATGTGTAGTTTGCATCAGTTCTAAGGTTTTCAAACATAGTTTTGAATGGATTTGGATGGATCTTTGTGATCTCTCTTTGTTTCACCCATTGCTGCTGAGGTCCCGAGGAATTTTTATGGCAGTCTCTGGCCAACCTTAGGAAGTAGTCTCTAGATGGGTGAAGGGCAGAAACTGCATGTGGACCAATGAGAAGTCCTGTCCTTCCCAGGCTTGGTACAAGAGGTCTTCTTCTTGCCCTCTAAGAGGTGTCTGGAGGTTGTCCTTACATCTTTATCTGATGGCGTTGGACAGTTTGTTTGTGTTAGTCCACCAAGATCCAATCAAAATGTAGCAAACCTTTGTCCGCTGTTATGGACCGAGAGGGGCCTGGCCATAAACTGGGCCCTGGAATGTACTGTTCACTACATATATATATATATATATATATATATATATATATATATATAAGTTTCAAAACAAGCAAGTGAGTCGCCTAGTAAATAATAGAGGAACAACGAAACAGTACAAGCAATAAACAAAGTGCTTTCAGAACATTTTCCATTCAAGAGCTGTGAGTGATTTTTTACTTTCTTAGATTTATGGTTGTTTGATTATTACTGATGACATACTGTAGCGGGAGATCTAATAAGCTGCATCCAGACTAATGCACAGATCTCTTTTGAAATATAAGAAGTTTCTGTCCTGTCTGTTTAATACTTTAAGACATAACTGACTGTTTATATTAATTTAGCGTTATAAAAGCATTTTGAGAAGAAGTACATTTAAGCACTAGTCGCACACAGCTGCCCGCGTCAGCACTCCTCACAAAGCGCACGTGAGAATTTGAAATCGAAAGCAGCCTTCTGTCAGTGAATTTAATATTTTTAATATAGAGCATTAGTAAGGAAAACAGGCCTACCAGCTGGCGAGACCACAAACTGCAAACGTAACATCAAGCAAAGCGCGCGTTTCTCACAGCTCTCTCACACCCTGTGCAATGAATCCCGCGAATATAATGTGCTTCAGCTTTTCCAAACTTTCCGAGCTTCACGCTCAACTTCAGGAGGAATGAACTGAAAACGCTCTGCTCTGTACCAGTGGACACGCACCAAGCACACGCAGCGTCATCGCGCATCTGCAGTTAAAAACTAAGCTCAGAATCGATCCAGAATCGTTGCATCTATGCATCGATTTTTTTTTCTCCCACCCCTATTATCTATATGCACGCTTGTTTGTTGCTGTTGTGTTTTTGAGTAGGCGGTTTGTGCTCTATTAATTTGGACTGTTACAAAGCTCTCTGTGTTTGATTACTAATGCCTGTGTAGTAAGGCGTTGGACACGGTAGCGGACAAAAAGTTAAACGTTCAGCCTCGACTCTGTATCGTCATTAGTAGTGTTAAAAGTTGTAAAGAGTACAAAATTGAACAAAACAATATAAATGCAAAATTAGAATTCATGACTATTTAACGGTATCCACGGTATAGCAAAATCTATATCATGGCACAACATCATACTGGTAGTCACTTTCATACTGGTATAGCGCCCACCCCTAGTAAAGGGTAAAAACTTTAAACCTTACCCTTTACCATTTACTGCTGCTGTGGCTAACACCCATTTTACCTGCCTTTTTTTCTTGGTAAATGTTACATAATCAATATTCAAGAGCCAGATTTTATAGATTTCATAATCTGTTCCTCAAATTCTGTTCCCACAAATAAAATTATTTGTGTGCATGAACCTGTGCACCTTCTATATACTAGTATTTACCTCAGCTTGTGGAAAAGCTATTTGTGATTAACTTTGATACTCTTTAGCGTACGCTGAGTTCGGTTGATGAGTAACAGTCATTTTAAGTAACACTTCAGTATAGGGAACATGTATTCATTATTAACTACAACTTTTGCCTCAATTACCTCCTAATTTACTGCTTATTAATAGTTAGTAAAGTAGTTTTTGTTGCGTTTAAATTTAGGTATTGGGATGTAGAATAAGGTCATGCTGAATAAAGCATTAATATGTGCTTTATAAGTACTAATAAACAACCAATATACTAGTAATATGCAAGCTAATAAGCAACTAGTTAAAAGTGAGAATTGAACCCTAGAATAAAGTGTTACCGAAGGCTAAAAATTATATATTTTGTAAAATTTTGGATGGATTCCAACAACCACCTGCATGCAAAATCTTGATGGTTCTGCATGAATCGCCTTTTTATAGTGGATGTCAGTATATGTTAAAATTTCAAAACAGATTTAGGTAGCAACATGGCCTTGCTAATTCAGCAGAAAAGGGCTGTTGGATTTACCGTTTTTTTTTGTTTTTGTTTTTTTTTTACTACAGTGAATGCTATGAAAGTAAGACCTTTTTTCCCCCCATAAACTGTTTCCACAATATCAAGGAAAGTTACAAAAGCACAATTTCTCACTTCAGAGGTCAAGATAGAATCGCACACACTGTATGCACAAGTACACATGGAAACACAAATCCCACACATCAGCGGCATGCATGTTGGCATGAACACACACACTCTCCCTCCTCATTTCCTCTGAAGCACACTAGACTGAGGGTGTAATCGCCAGTTAATTACTCTGCTCTTGACCTGTGAGCGAAATGAGTCGCTTTGGTGCTGCTATCTGTATAAAATGCATTAGTTCAAGCTTTCTCTAATTGCTTTAATTAGTCATGAAGGAAGGCCTGATCTGCTGCTAATTGATAACGATTTAAATAGAACGGCAAATGGTTTGATAATAATGAGATTTCCTAACAAATTTGAAGTACCGCAAATTACTTGGAAACCCAAGTTTTGTCTGTCTGTCCTGTCTATCTATCTATCTATCTGTTTATCATCTGTCTGTCATCTATCTATCTAGAAAAAAAGGTGTTGTTGATTTTTTTTTTTTCACACAGCTCATATCAGGATGAACAGCCAAAAAAATAAACTGCAGAGAACAAGGGAGCCTGGAAAAAAGGAAATGTGTGATGACTAAGAACATCTGAGCTTCACAGTCGTAGGTGTTCTTGTTTGCATATACAATATTTCTCACCTCATTTTCTACTCGCATCTCTCTCTCTCCCCTTTTCTCTGTAGCAAGGTCTCTAGGGAGAGCGTGTGTGTGTGTGTAACTGTGGGTGTATGTTCACCTGTCTGATGTGGGCCAGGTGTTCACTGGCCTCATGTGTTTGTGGCTCTCAGTCTGTTAAAAACGCAGTGGGATGCAGCTCTGCTGTGCTGCTCAAATTCAATCTGCTTAAACCTTTTTTTTGCTGGGAGATATCAGACACAGCAAGCCAAAAAACACAAAACCTGTCAATTAAACATCACACTGCTATAATTAAATATTAACTTTAATTGGCAGAACTCATTCGAGACTGAACAATCAAAAGACATTATTTAAACTTTGCTACAGACGTCTGTATATCGCTTGTTTTTAAAGGGTTAGATCATCCGAAAATGAAAATTCTGTCATTAATTACTCACCCTCATGTCGTTCCAGACCTGTAAGACTTTCATTCATCTTCAGAACACAAATGAAGATTTTTTTGATGAAATCTGAGAGCCTTCAAAAAGTTCATAAAGAGATTGTAAAACTAATCCATATGAATTGACTGGTTTAGTCCAAATTTTCTGAAGAGACTCGATCGCTTTATATGATGAACAGATTGAATTTAGGCTTTTATTCACATATAAACATTGATCAGCAAACATAAACAGAAGCTCAACCGAAACTGCTTGACGTGCGAGAACAAACCTCATTGGTTCTTCCAGAAGCTCAAACATGCTGCGAAACACAAGAATGAACGTCACTGGTTCTCGTGCACGTCAATCAGACATGCTTGACCTTCCATTTATCACAACTGATGTGTGAGTTGATGAATGTTTATATGTGAATAAAAGCCTAAATTCCATCTGTTCATCAAATAAAGCGATCGAGTCTTCAGAAAATTTGGACTAAACCACTCAGTTCATATGGATTAGTTTTACGATCTCTTTATGAATTTTTTTAAGTGTCAAAGTGGTAGTTATAGCTGTCTATGGAAAAACAGAAAGCTCTCAGATTTCATCAAAAAGATCTTCATTTGTGTTCTGAAGACGAACGAAAGTATAAAGGGTTTGAAACAACATGAGGTCGACATGAGTTCAGTTCAAGGGGCCTTTTAAAAAATATCTTTGAAAAGTATGTGGGCGAGAAATAAAATGTCTTTTGAGTTGCAGCAGTGAAAGTCTTTTTTTAATGGTTTTGCTATTTATCCTGATTTATATGAAGTCAATTTATTAGTTGTTCCTATCTGTAATGATTGTACGATACTAGAAATATGGTCCATCAAATTCTAAATTAAAAGTAAAAATGATCAAATTAGATGAAGTACCTTTAATTTCTGAATACCTTTCCGAGGTCCTCTAAGTTATCTGGAAAAAAAAATATACATTACTAAAGGTCTATTTAATATACAGTATAAATATTTTTTTCTTTATTAAATTATCAGCCCAAATAACTATATCATCATGATATACAGTATATGCCATGATATAAAGTCACTTGCAGTGTGATTGAGGTCATCCCTATACCAACCAGTCTAAAATACTTAAATGGCGCTAATTATAGCCACTCTCAAGATAAGTAAAACTGAATGTGTGAATCCCAGGGAGGGCTGAATTCATCTCATGTCTTAGAAATAGACTGTCGATTATTGATGCCGCCCATGCTTTTGTCATGTTAAATGTAAAAAGCTGTACACCGTGCTCCAACATGTTGAGGTTTTCTTCTGGGGTTTCTCGTCTCACATTGATCTCCTTGTGTCAGGCTGTTCATCAGGACGGAGCGGTACAGAGGCGCAGCGATAAACAAGCAGATCTGATAAGACAAGATTAGTAAACGCAGACAGAAGCTCTTTTCTAACGCTTGAGATCTGCCTATCTAGACAGTATTTTTAGGCATGCTTCTGACATGTTTCAAATGATAGATACTGTACATGGTTCATGCAAAATTCAGAATTGAAGAACTGGCTTCTGTTCATTAAAAGAGTGTGAATTTTAATTGAATTGACAACACCCACGGAAAATTGAACTGGATTTTGAATTGGAATGACTAGATGAGGAATTGCAATTCAAAGAAATTAACACAGGTAATGCATTCTGGGAAATTAAGTGTTCTTCCACCCTGTTCCACAAAGGTTAATGTATTAAATATGAAGGGGGGAAAAAAGAAATAAATACATTTTGTAGGTGTCATTTCAAATATCTACCTATCTTGACCAAATTTGCTTTTCTAGTTGAATTTCAGCATCCTGTTTGATACTTCATTTGAAATTGAAATCAGAATCGGGAATTGAATTGAAAGGGTACAATTACACAAAAACAATGGAAATGTTTTTCCTTTGCGTTTTGGAAAAGTTTTGCATATAGCGAAAACAATCCAATCCCTGTTCACACGGATCCACAAAAACAACTAATAACTGTAATATGCATGCCAGACCAGTAGTTGGCGATGTCACTTTGTAAAGAAACGCTACACACCTATAAAATGAACACGTAATACGCATGTGCATGATGTCACCGTTTTCACAAATTCGCATTTTTGTAGTTTACACAGAGATGATAACGTTCTTCTTCTTCTTCTTCTTCTTTATTTATTTATATAGCACTGTATAAATACAACTAAGTTGCTCAAAATGCTTTACAAGGTGAACACAGAAAATAATACATCAGCATGATAATAATAAATAACATTTAAAACTAATACAATCATAGGCCATCAGCCATTATTAAAAAGCCATAGAAAATAAGTGAATTTTTAACTTAGATTTAAAAATAGCCAGAGTCGGTGAGTGCATCCGTCACCAGCAGCATCCTCACATGCCATATTGTTTTCAAAAACTTTCACTTTGAAACCCGTTTTCATTTTCAGTTTGCATTTTCAGGCCCCCAAAAAGCTGTTGTTGTCTGAATCAACAGCCAAAATGCATAAAAAGTTTTCCATTTTCACTTGAAAATGGTGTCATGTAAACGCCCCCTATGGCATTATTGCATGTTTACTTTATGTAGAACAGGATTCCGGCGAGTTGATGAAAATATAATAATTAATTTAAAAATAAAACACTTTAAAGTATTAAATATAATTAAAGCTGCAGTCCATATGTTTTGCCTCTTTGTCGCCATCTCTGTTCGAAACCTGCAATTGCAGTTATATGTGGAATTATCATCTTTACGTGGGTTGTGCCTCGGCACGGCTCCTCAGCGCGGATGAATCTAATGTTTTGAGGAGAATGTGTGGCTGTCAGTCACCGCACTGGATACTGTACAAGTACTTTGGAATCACAGATTGTAGTGTTGGAAGTATGACCAAAATAAGAATCGTCAATGGAAAATGTCATCTGAACAAGTAAGTAACAAATCTGTCACTTTTGTTCTGACCAACTGAGAAAAAAGCATTACAATAAATTGCGCTACCAATGGTGATTAAATGTAACGATCGCTTAGCTCATATCACATCAAACATGCAAATTATTATTATTGTTATAAATTGTTAATGTTAACAACATTGTTAACAGCATTGCGTGACTATGTGTATTTAGTGTGTATTAGCGTTACCTGTAGATTTCAATTTATGTACAGTCTAATCTCTTACGTTATTTTGTCATACCATACTGCCGTCAAAATGATAAGTTTAATTATTCCAGCTGCTGTAAGAAAAGGCTATAAATGATCCGTCACCTGCAGCATCCTCACATGCCATATAGCCTACTAACTGGGACTCCTTCTTTATGTAAACAGACGTGACGAATGGTGGCAAGCTTGAATTTCCTGCGGAAACCCACCAGTACCACTCAAATTAGAAAACATTATTACAAGCTTACCGTTGTGAATCGGGCTAAGGTAAGGAGATAGTTTTGAACACTGGCTGGTTATGTACTTGCTCAAAAATAGATTTTGGATATTTTTTAACCAAAAAAAGTTACAGACTGCAGCTTTAATAAAAGATTTTATTTGTTAAAATAAACATTGGGATTATTATGCTTATTAGACATTCGCATTGCTAGCTTTGTAACATGCCAACATCAATTTTGAGCCGAGTCTCCTGTGGGCATCGCGTGAAGAGTATATATGTGCCATGCTGAGTCGCTGCCTAAAGCGTTCCAAATCAGTCACTTATGAGGTTCCATTTCAGTTAGGATGCAGACAGCTCACAAATTTTGGAATAGATTAAGAGTGTCAGAAGGAGAGATAGAGAAGAAATGAGCGATTGTGTGTTTGAGATGGATAGAAAGAAAGGGTGGAGGAGAACTCCATGTCAGGAATCTGATCAAAGACCGTAGCAGCGTGAATATTCATGCATGTCTTGTTAAAGTCCAGTATGTGTTGGCCTATTTACCAGAGAAGTGCAGAGATCTGGCTCCAGGGTTTATTTTCAAATATCTCATGGCCATTAAGAAGTAATGGGGCTTAAGACGGTAAACCATCACATCGCACACCGACCCGAGTGACACGCAGGGACAGGGAAGATCTACGAATCGAAGCAGGCAGGCAGAAAGAGAAGCGCCTTTGTAGAAAAGTCGAGGTAATTCGGCACAAGGGTAAATAAATAAAGGAGGAGAATAGCCACATGATGGATAGATGGATGGAGGGAGAGAGGGGCTGTTTTCATGTTCGCGTCTTGACGCAGCTGACGAGGCAGGATTGCCTCATTCGGTATTCCGCTCAGGAGGAGAAAAGCCAGGGATTCTACGGCCAACTCGACTCATCTTCAAAGAGATATTAACATAGCGCTGGGTCTCTTTTATCTCTCCTCTAATTTCAAGGATGCCAGCTGAAATTAAAGCACTGCGCGATTGAAACAAGACTAAAAATATACAAAGTAACAGAGAGTAGGAAAACAGGTCGAGGACAGGCAGCCCATGGTGCACAGGAAGCAAACGTGCTCTTAATGAGGTCTGCTTTATTACGAACCCCGCCACAGTCAGAGTGGAAGCGGCAGGTGGGATTCGGCATTAGCGGGATCGTGGTTCGCGCCCGATGGAGATTATGATCATTAAGAGTTCAGATCGCAGGAGTGACTCAGTCCTTAACTCTGCCTAGGAAAGAGTAAAGTAAAATGCCTGAAGAAGAAATGACATGACAATACTCAGCTTCAGATGGGATGCCTACAGTTCATGTCATGTATATAGAGTGCAACAGTTAATTTTTGGAAGTAAAAATCCCTATTTATTTCCTCCATGGAGACATTGGTTTTTAACAATTCTGTAGAAACGGTTACAGGTTCTGTACCGCAAGCTCTTCAGTTGTTAGTTGATGGTATAGGCTTCAGTTAAAAACATTAGTAATAATTTTCAAATGCTTTTGAAAGAAGTATCTTATTTATTTGCATTTATTTGACAAAAATACAGTAAAAACGGTAATATTGTAAAATAATTGTTTTCTATTTTAATATATTTTCAAATGTAATTAATACCTGTGATGCAAAGCTGAATTTTCCGCATCATTACTCCAGTCTTCAGTGTCACATGATCCTTCAGAAATCATTCTAATATGCTGATTTTTTATTTATTTATTTATTTTTTCATTCATTCACAATGCTTCATGGGCTGTTTTCATGAATTATTGTGAATGGCATAATCAGTGTTGGGGGTAACGCATTACAAGTAACGCGAGTTTCGTAATAAGATTACTTTTTCAAGTAACTAGTAAAGTAACGCATTACTTTTAGATTTACAACAAAATATCTGAGTTACTTTTTCAAAAAAGTAACTCAAGTTACTTTATTTTACAGACTGACACCTCTTCTGTCCCCATGTTGAGAGAAATCAGAAGTAAGGTTACACTTCCTTAAGCCTGAGGCTTATTAATTCACTTTTGGTGTGAAAGGGTCTTTACATTTGCCAAAAATACAACTTTTTTGTTAAAAATCAAACAAGCAAGCTCAGCCCAGGTGAGAAAAAGTAAGGCAAAAGTAACGCAATGCATTACTTTTCATAAAAAAGTAACGCAATTAGTTATTTTTTTTTAGGGAGTAACGCAATATCATAACACATTACTTTTAAAAGTAACTTTCCCCAACACTGGGCACAATGAATGAGTTCATTCCCTCATAAAAGACGTTAAAGTGCCCCTATTATGGCATTTGAAAGGTTCCTATTTTTGTTTTGGGAGTCCCCAACAGCAGGTTTACAAGCATGCAAGGTCAAAAAACACTTTCATTGTCTGATAATATGCATTTATTTTTACCTTATTTGCTCAACGACTCCCAAACGATTCGCTCAACGATTCATTTTTCCAAACCCCTCGTTTGCGTGACGCTAATCTGCGGTGATTGGTCAGATGACTTCTGCTGGTTAACACGGAGTACAGTATACAGTGCTTGCATCACTTACATTGTATTATAATAATGATGGTGCTCTGCTCTGTTCTAAAAAAAAAAAGACTCAGAGAGGAAATAAGTTGTTTTATGTTTATGTTAGCGAGCATAGCCCACAGCTCGGTGGTAAACACCCAAACAGTCATGGTATATGCATTAGCCCAACGCAGAAACGTATTGATAAAGCACTGCAGTTGTACACCAACGCATTGCTCTATTCTTTATCATAACTCCAAGTAATAACAACGACAAACATTTGACACATTTCTAGACAATTGCGAGCGAACACATATTGCTGTTAGCCGGAGACCTACAAGCTGTGCGGAGCGTACACAACACACACAACTAAATATGTATTGTGCATGCTACAGAGAACATAACAGCAACAATTATTAATCATACTTATAGGTTGTAATTCAGAGGAGGAAGAAGCTGGTCCAAATAAACTGGGTACTGACCCATCCTTCAATAACAACCGGCTTGCGAATCCCTCGTTGAACGCATTTTGGTTGAAGAAGCAGTCGTCAGTAAAATGAGGTTCAGGCTATACTGCTGTGGTATCGTTGTAAAGATGAACTTTAACCACTGATTCTTCACGTATTGGCAGTGTTTGAGGGGTTTCAAGTTTTCCCTGGTGTCTGTGCGCACAATAAGTGGGCGGGCAATATGCTAATGTTTCGTCTTGACATCACAACGAAACGGCTTGGGATTTATTTTACAAGCGACTTGTTTAATTGACTGTTACTTTTGAGAGACAATAACTTTATATACGGTGCACTTTCAGATTTAAAACTTTGCAGGATGTTTTCATTCACTTAGAGCTATGTTACACACTACATGAAAGGTCATTTTCAAAAATCCATAATAGGGGCACTTTAAGTACACAGCCTTGAGCCTTGGGTTTTCATATACCTTGTTTTTTGCTTCAAATTAAAGTTTGCAAATGTTGTGATTCATCTCAGAACTGGTTGGTTTGGTTCATGACTTAGTAATTTATTCAATATTTTTTTTGAAGAACTTGTGGAGAAAATGAAAATGGGAAAAATGCTTTGAGGAAATACCAAGAACGCTGAAAAAAATCACTGTTGTGCTGAAATTGCCAACTTTTGAGCACATATGAGACCTGCCTAGTTACTGGATTTGGCAAAGTTTGTGATATCAAATCTTTTGAAAGAAAGAATTTTGTTTGAGGTACTGCTTGGAGCTTGTTAAATAGATGTGCATGAGCAGAACTGTTTGTAGAAAGTGTGTATGATCAGAATTTCTTAGTAGATTATTTTGGTTATGGATGCAGCATATACCGTTTTACTAAGTAGACAACTTAAAAGGATAGATCACCCAAAAAATGAAAATTGAAAAATGAAATGAAAATGAATATGTTGGTAACCAGACAGTTGACAGTAGCCAATGACGTCCATAGTAGGGAAGGAAAAAATACTGTCTGGTTACCAACATTCTTCAAAATATCTTCTTTTATGTTCAGCAGAAGAAAGAAATTCATACAGGTTTGGAACAACTTGAGGGTGAGTCATGACAAAATGTTCACTTTTGGGTGAACTATCAATTTAATTAATTAGCGTTCTAGTTTTGTCGTGTTGCTAACTTTCAGTGTAGACTGTGTTTTAGAGATAAATAATATTCTATTTTAGTGAAGTCTGTGTGTATGCCGCACACGGTTGTGTAACAGCCACAACATAACCCAAATACCAGCTGCACTCAGTAAAACGGCTTGCATTTTCAACACGCATTTATATTTTATAGCAGCTTTTCTTTTAAGTTAGACTGTTGTATTAGACTGTTTTTGACCTTTGACTTGCTCTTTCTTTGATACTGCATGCATGTACATGTACATCTAGTGCACTTCTAAACATCTATGGATTTTTATTGTATAACTTTGGCTCTGCACACTAGACATCTTTTGGCATTTATAATTTAGTGAAGACAATGGCCTATTTATTTTTGCAGAAAAGACTATTCCAAATTTTACAAATTGCATTTATGTAAATCGTGATTATTAAATAATTAAACAAATGTCCTTGATTGACAATAGAGCAGAGTTATACAATTGTTCTTTGATGCTGTGGAGTTCACACTGACAATTATAATGTAGAAGTCTGAAAATACCATAGTATTATCATGGTAAATGTCCTAAAAAACATCAAATATCCATGTTATTTGAAGTATATTGAAAGACCATGGCATTAAGTAGTAAACGTTCAAAAAACATTGTTCGCCAAGGTACTTTTAATTTTAAATAATACCATAGTATTACCATGGTAAATGTCCATAAAAATGGTTCTTCAAGGTATTTCAAATAATATTGCACTATTGCTATAGTAAATGTTTATAATAGCATTGGTTCTTTAAGGTGCTTCAAATAATGTGGTATTACTATAGTAAGTGTTCAAAGGTAAATAATATCATGATTTTACCATAGAAACTGTCAAAATAGCCTTCTTACTCCAAGATACTTCAAATAATACCATGGTATTATTATGGTAAATGTCAAAAAAAAAAAAAAATCTTCAAAGTACTTCAAATAATACTGTGGTATTGCTATAGTAAGTGTTCAAAATATTATTGTTTTTACTTCCAATAATATCATGATTTTACCATGGTAACTGTCAAGCTAGCCTTCTTATTCCAAGATACTTCAAATAATACCATGGTATTATTATGGTAAATGTCTAAAAACATGGTTCTTCAAGGTATTTCAAATAATACTGTACTTTTACTTTACTACATGTTCAAAATAACATTGTTTTTAAGGTACTTCAAATAATATTGTCTTTTACTTACCATGGTAACTGTCAAGCTAGCCTTCTTATTTACAGGCATGCCAAATAAAACCATAGTATTATCGAAGTAAATGTGCAAAAAAAAAAAAAAAAAAAATACTAGCTATACTGGCTTTACTATAGTAAATGTTCAAGATAACATTGTTTTTAAGGTAAAATATCATCATGAATTTACCATGGTAACTGTCAAAATAGCCTTCTTATTCACAGGAACTTCAAATAAAACCATAGTAATATTGTGGTAAATGTCCCCCCCCCCCCCCAAAAAAAAAAAAAAACATGGTTCTTCAAGGTATTTCAAATAATACTGTACTTTTACTTTACTACATGTTCAAAATAACATTGTTTTTAAGGTACTTCAAATCATATCATGATTTTACTATGGTAACTGTCAAAACAACTTTCATATTCCAAGATACTTCATATAAAACCATAGTATTATCATGGTAAATGCACAGAAAACCATAGAAATACTTTTTTGAAGTAATTGAAAGATGCAAAGATTATGTAATCAGTACTGAAACGAGAAAGAGAGACAGAGAGAGAGAGAGAGAGAGAGAGAGAGGGGATGAGCAGGTGTGTGTGTGTGTGTGTGTGTGTGTGTTTGTGTTACATGTGTGTGCTCAGGTCCAGAGGAGAAATTCTCAAAAGAGGATTCTCCAGAGCCCATTGAATATTGATGTTCCACTCCTTCATGCAACACTCGGCTTTTATCTCTCCCTCTCTCTCTGTACACCACCTTTAAAAGTCTTATCCATCTATTGATACCATGCAGTCTAAACCACCATTACAGCTCACACTCACTGCGCAGCACTGCGGCGAACATATAGAGAAAGCTGTTCTCCGGCTAATTACTGATCTGTTTAGCCTGTAACACTGAAGGGGACCATTAAATGCACAGAAAATGCAACCGAGAATGCAGCATTCATTTATCAGAGGCACACACACATTCACACATAGTCAAGTCTTTTATCAGGGCTCTAAGAGTTTATTTGTTGTTCTTCGATGCAACAATCCCAGTTAAAGCTGTAATACAGCTCCGGATTAATTAGAAATTCCTTGAGAGTGTCCTTGCATAATACATGTTGTCAGTGCATGAGCACAGAACCCATTGTTTATCCATCAAGCAGCAGAATTATTAAAGGGGAAAAAACAGCCTCGTAGAAGGCGAAAGTATTCAGAGGCAGCAGTTTCACTTACTAAAGAGAGCGGAGTTGACGTTTTAGCTTACTACAATAAAACACCCCAGTACATTAGATAAACGTCAAGAGTCAGAGATCCTGGAAGGTTCAGGATATTCACCATTAGCCAAGACTGTTTGGGCTGATGCACTTCACTGACGCCGTTATAATGGCTGAATCTCTTCCATTGTAACATAAAATTCACCGGATTGAATTCTGAGTGTTTTTAATTGAGTTCTAAGGACCTGATGTTGTGGACTGGTCTTTCTTCGGTGTGGTGGTTTAATGTGAAGGTAATGATCTGGTGGTGAATAGGGCTTGATGATTAAGAACAGATTGCCTGGCTGGAGATCACAGTGTCTAAGTGTTGTGTATTTCAAAGCTGTGTTGTGTATTTCTGGGTTGTGTTTTTCACAGTGTTGTGTATTTCAAGGTAGATGTGAAGTATCTCTGATGCTGCTAGCAATGCCAAAGTTGTGGATTTGATTCCGAGGGAACAGGCATATTGATAAAATTAAGCATCTGCTAAATGCAAAAACATACTTCATTATATATACTGGTCAGATACTGTATGTGACTATTTTAGCTAGAATAGAATATCTGGTCATACAATTCAGATTGCAGGAGTACAGTTCATACAGTTCACGCAGTTTCTTTACTCGTTTGTTTAAAGGAAAAAAATGCATGTTCTTGGACATGACAATAGTGCAAACTTTTAGTTTTTCAATGCAACATACAGTGCATTCAGAATATGAATTGGCGGAATACATTACCGGTCAAAAGTTTGGAATAATTATAGGTGATGTTACTGGGGCAACTTTTTGAGCAATGTTGCCAGGCAATGCATTTTCCCATTGAGAATGCAAATTTCTCTCTGGTTACTTTAGATCGGTTGTGGGCAATGTTTTGAGATCCTCCAATCAGAATGCTAGCAGCTGATCACATGACCGGCTTGGAGATTTCAGAAAAAAATACAAACAAGAAGATGGCGGCCTCTCAGCGGCAGTGGAGCGAAGAAAAGAAGCGTGAACTTATATCTTTTTACGCTGGTAAGTTGTCATCTGTCAACCCAAAACAGGGAATTTACCTCATTTAATGCTTAAAATATCAAACAGATATCCAATTTAATGTACCAAGGCTATAATTCAGCCATCGAATATTTTTAGTTACTAAAAATATTCTAATATGCTAAAAAAAAAAATAGATGCTAAAAAGATGTGTGCACTGCAGAACATCTGAAGTGGCGTAGGCCGTAGGGAGTATGACGTGATGAGAGTAGCTTTTTTACCGCGATCGACCCGGGTTCGAAACCACCTTTTGGCAAACACGCT
>CM077443.1:2565608-2698108 GCA_039654765.1 Mylopharyngodon piceus | reverse complement strand
GTATTAATGTCTTTAAAATAAAAAAAAATGACCCCAAACTTTTGAATGGTAGTGTTTATTTAAAGAATAGAGTCTTATATTTTATTTTTCATTTTTAAATATTTTGGTTTACAAAAGGGGTATCTGACTGGAAAATTAGTAGATGCTACATTACTGATGTTTCTTTGTGTTTTTCAGAGATGTAGTCTGCACTCTGGTCTTTTGGCAGACTCTGAGGTCTCACTATGCTGCTTTATCTGCTGCTGGCCATCTTACTAACGAACGTCAATGGCCAGATAGACCCAGGTAATGTTACATGCACATTGCACACCTACACAAAACATATGCATCCATACAGACAGGGCCAAAAACATTCACCGTCTCATTGTGTCCTTCAGCTCACTGTCGTTATCCTCTTGGTATGGAGGACGGGAGGATCAAAAACGATGACATCACTGCCTCCAGCCAGTGGTATGAAACCACAGGCCCTCAGTATGCAAGGTAACGTACATATGACAGACCACACTGAAGTCCAGAAGTGTAGTAGATAGGGCTGCATGATATATATATATCAAAATAAAATCGATATGGCTTAGCCTTAGTGTGATTGTCAGGCTGCAATTTAATTAAAGGATTAGTTCACTATTTTCCTGATAATTTACTCACCCCCATGTCATCCAAGATGTCCATGTCTTTCTTTCTTCAGTCGAAAAGAAATTAAGGTTTTTGATGAAAACATTCCTGGATTATTCTCCTTATAGTGGGCTTCAATGGCCTCCAAATGGTTGAAGGTCAAAATTATAGTTTCAGTGCAGCTTCAAAGGGCTTTAAACGATACCAGACGAGGAATAAGGGTCTTATCTAGTGAAACGATCGGTCAATTTCTAAAAAATTCAAATGTATGTGCTTTATAAACACAAATGATCACTTTGCGAGTGCTTCTGTCTTCCGTATTCTTCAAAAAGCTTACGCTGTATGTCCTACGCCTTCCCTATTCAACTTACGGAACAAACGCAGCACCAGTTACATTTTTTCCGTAAGTAGAATAGGGAAGGCGTAGGACATACAGCGTAAGCTTTTTGAAGAATACGAAAGTACGGTTTTGGCGGAAGCACTTGGAAGGCGATCATTTGTTTATATAAAGCATATACATTTACATTTTTTTCGAAAATGACCGATAACTTAAAATAACTTCCCCTCCCTCTTGCAATGACATCTCTTCTCTTCTCTTATGACGTGTTTACTGGCATGAGGGCGGGACAACCTGTCACTCACATGAGATCGACCAATAGCAAACCACAACCATCCAACAATCCATACAATTCCACATCGACAAAATCAAGTCCCGCCCTACTTTTTTTTTTCTTGTTCAAGAAGCCGTTTCACTCAGATATGTCACAATAAGGAAGAAAAGACCATCACAACTTCTGTTTCATGCTGATTTTAAAAAAGTCTTCAGAGTGAAAAGTAAATTTGCGGCTCTTATTTTTTTTTTTTTTTGCTGTCATAATAAAATCACCCCACTCACTCTAGAATGATTAATTCTGTCCATATAGAGTTATTCAAGTCATCTGGTGAAACTTCCTGTTGTTTTTCTAGTGCTGTCAAATGATTAATCGCGATTAATTGC
Source organism: Mylopharyngodon piceus (assembly GCA_039654765.1). Lineage (NCBI taxonomy): Eukaryota > Metazoa > Chordata > Actinopteri > Cypriniformes > Xenocyprididae > Mylopharyngodon > Mylopharyngodon piceus. The sequence goes on along the minus strand of CM077443.1, from coordinate 2,696,499 downwards.
ATCCAAAATTAAAGTTTGTGTTTACATGATGTATGTGTGTGTACTGTGTATATTTATTATGTATATATAAATACACACATGCATGTATATATTTAACAAAAATATATTATATTTATATATAAAATATAAACTATATGCAAATATAAAAATGTCTATATATATATATATATATATATATATATATATATACACGTAAATATTTTTTAAATATATACATGCATGTGTGTGTATTTTTATATACATAATAAATATACACAGTACACACATACATCATGTAAACACAAACTTTAATTTTGGATGCAATTAATCGCGATTAATCGTTTGACAGCACTATCGCAGTATATATTAAAATATCTCAATGTCAGTTTTTTCGAATATCGTGCAGCTCTAGTAGTAGATAAAGCTTGGGAGTGTTTTTGTAGTGCATCAAGCTCTATAATTTCATTCCTCATGATCTCATGACCGTTTATAATTTGCATCTGTCTGTTGTTGCATCAGGTTAAACCATGAGGAGGGGGACGGCGCCTGGTGTCCTGCTGGTCAACTGCAGCCCTCAGATGTTCAGTATCTTCAGCTTGACCTTCGTCAGCTCATCTTCCTCACAGTGGTTGCTACACAGGGTCGCTATGCACGCAACTCCGGCAACGAGTATGCACGCAAGTACCGTCTGGAGTACAGTCGCGATGGACGCCGCTGGATCTCCTGGAGAAACCGCCTTGGCAGTGAGGTAGGAAAGACAAGGGTGTATTTTATAGATACTATAATGAGGTACTATATGATGAGATTTTAAATAAATGACCTGAATGAACTAAAGTTTTGGTATTAAGCTATTATTAGTAAATGTGTAGTTATATCTGAAAGCAATTATGCTATACACAACTGTTCAAAAGTTTGGGGTTAGTAATATTTTCTTTTAATGTTTTTGAAAGAAGTCTCTTATGCTCACCAAGGCTGCATTTATTTGATGAAAAATACAGTAAAAACAGTAATATTGTAAAATTAATTTAAAACAACTGTTTTCTATTTTAATGTGTTTTAAAATGCAATTTATTCCTGTAATAACAAAGCTGATTTTTCAGCAGCAATTATTTGGGGAAACTGATAATTTTTTTTTTTCAAGATTCTTTGATAGGAATGATTCTTTGATTTGATTCTTTGATTCTATTCAGGATTTAACAGAAAGAATCTTTTGTAACATTATAATTAACTTTACTGTCACTTTTGATTAAAATAATGCATCCTTCCAGAATAAAAGTATTAATTTCATAAAAAAATCAAATCAAACTTTTGAACAGTAGTTTATGCATTATACTGTATGTGCAGTATATAGTTACAGTAGTTGCAACTATAATGCTTCATCGTAGTAACCAATAATAGTTGTCGACCGATAGTTTTTTTTTTTTTTTAATTGCTGATGCCAATATCCTAGAGAGCAGGGTGGCCGATATATACACTGCCGTTCATAATTTTGGGATCAGTAAGATTTTTAATGTTTTTAAAAGAAGTCTCTTATGCTCATCAAGGCTTTATTTATTTGATTAAAAATACAAAAAAAAAAAACAGTAATATTGTGAAATATTATTACAATTTAAAATAACTGTTTCCTATTTGAAAATATTTTAAAATGTAATTTATTCTTGTGATGGCAAAGCTGAATTTTCAGCATCATTACTCCAGTCTTCAGTGTCACATGATCCTTCAGAAATCATTCTAATATGCTGATTTGCTGCTCAAGAAACATTTATTGTGTACAGTTGTACAAAATATTTGTGTATAACTATAAAAAATTCTTACTGACCCCAGACTTTTGAACGGTAGTGTATAATGTTACAACAGCTTTGTATTTCAGATAAATGCTGTTCTTCTGAACTTTCTATTCATCAAGGAATCCTGAAAAAAAAGTACACAACTGTTTTCAACATTGATAATAATAAGAAAATCAGCATATTAGAATGATTTCTGAAGGATCATGTGACACTGGAGTATAGATGCTGAAAATTCAGCTTTGCCATCACAGGAATAAATTGCTTTGTAAAATATTTTCAAATAGAAAACAGTTATTTTAAATTGTAATAATATTTCACAATATTACTGTTTTTACTGTATTTTTAATTAAATAAATGCAGCCTTGGTTAGCAGACAAAACTTCTTTTAAAAACATTAAAAATCTTACAGATCCCAAACTTTTGAATGGTAGTGTATGTACTTTATGTGAATTAATATTTAATAAATTAAAAAAATAAATAAATTGAGAATTAATTCAAAAATATATCTCTAAATTAAACACACTTACTTTAGATGGCAACTTCTTGATTCTGTAATCGTCCGATTTTCAATACTGGCAGGAAACTGTATGCTGCTCTGGGTGTGTGTGTTCACTACTCACTGCTCCTAATGTGTGTGCACTAACTTGGATGGGTTAAATGCAGAGGACAAATTCTGAGTATGGGTCACTATACTTGGCCTTCAAGTCATGTCACTTTAGAATATCTTGTATCTTATTGTTTAACGAATTTCCTCTGCACTTCAGATTATAATGGGCAATATAAACACCTACGACTCAGTGGTGAGAGACCTCCATCCTCCCATCATCACTCGGTTCTTGCGCTTGATTCCTGTCACCGATGCTGTACACACTGTGTGTATGAGAGTAGAGCTGTTTGGATGCGCCTGGCAGGGTGAGTCATGAAAATTACCCATAATTAATATTATACAATTATAAAAAATTATTACAAATATAATTTTATTTATCTGCTCCTTCTATTAAAGGGTTAGTTCACCTGTTTTTTTTTAATTTATGAGTAAAATAAAGCCAGTGGTAAACATAACTTGACAATACTTTGACGTTTTGTTCTAGAACGTGAACTGCACACACTGTCTTATCTAGTTACTTAATAGAAACATACGTTTTCAAAAATAAACATAACTGCTTCAAAATTCGCGGTATGTTTTCGGTCGATTCGTATGGAATTATTTTACGATCTCTTTATGAATGTTTGAACTGTCAGAGTTTTGTGTGAATAGACTTTCAGTGGAGGGGCAGAAATCGCACAGATTTCATAAAAAATATCTTCATTAGTCTGCGCCAATAGCCTCGTGGGCAGCACCGACATATAGCGCAGTTGCTCTTCGGGCGTCCCGAGTTCGAGTCCCGGCTCGTGGACCTTTCCCGATTCCGTCCCCCCTCTCTCTCCAACTTTGCTTTCTGTCAACTTACTGTCCTTTCATAATAAAGGCAAAAAAACCGCCAAAAAAATCTTCATTTGTATTCCAAAGATGAATGGAAGTGTTATGGATCTGGAATGACATGAGGGTGAGTAAATGATGACAGAAATGTCATTTTTGGGTGAACTAACCCTTTAAGCTGCCGAATGGCAACATTTATAAATGTTGACTTGACAAGCTATTACAATCAGATTGTGCACAAGCTTATAGACATGTGAGTTATGCATGATCTCATGCGGTTCATGCTAATTCAGTTTCATACTTACATATGGGATACAGACTGAAGCCGATCGTTTTGGCAGTCACATTCGAGCAGCTGTGGTCTGTGTAGATTTGCCCCCTAGTGTCTGATTTGCTGCAAGTTAGTTTCATTTGACCTCAATTACTCCAGTGCCTTAAACATGAGCCAAGAGAAATGAGTAATTACATTCTGGAGCTAAAACAATATTAAAGTTTGGGACCTCTCTGTTTTTCTTTCTCCTGGAGTGCAGATGGCCTGACGGCGTACAGCTCTCCAGAGGGCCAGACCATGATGGCTCCTGGATATCCCATCACACCTCTCAATGACTCCACGTATGATGGGGCCCTGGAACGCAGGTGAAAGTCTAATCTAATGCTGAAGGATTCAAAGAATATGTTTAGCTTTTAGGGATGCACTGATGCTAAAATTCTGGCCGATACTGATTAGCGCATAATTATGGTCACACTTTAAATTAGGATCCAATTCTCACTATTAACTAACTGTTAACTATGACTTTTGCCTCAATAAACTCTTAATTACTGCTTATTAATAGTTGATGTAGTTGTTAAGTTTAGGTGTTGGGTAGGAATAAGGGATGTAGAATATGGTCATGCAGAATAAGGCATTAATATGTGCTTTATAAGTACTAATAAACAGCCAATATCCTGGTAACATGCATGCTAATAAGCAACTAGTTAATAGTGAGAACTGGACCCTAAACTAAAGTGTTACCATAGTTATTTATATTATAGTATATCTGATATTCTTAAACATATCTCACAAAAGTTAGTGTTTATTAAGTTTACTGTCTTTACCGGTTTACTGTTTACAGGTTAAGTTAAATATTCTATATAACTTGGCACAGACAAGGTCAGCATGATGTAAGCACTTTCATCACATGGTCTCGTGTAAACACAGACTGTTAGCCGATAATTATTTATCATCATGTTATGGCTGATAATCGATAAATAAAAAAAATATTTTAAAATAACTTGATTTTAAAATTCTATACTATTTTGTCTAAATTAAAATCAATAAAACATGAAAAACTAAAATCTGTCACTTTAAATGACTGTTAAGTACATTTAGGCATCACAACATTGTAATGTTCAAATTTAAAATGAAAAATTGAAATTCATTATGAGATTTGCTAAAGATTACATTTAACAGTGCTGTTAAACTATTAGTATTTTTAAAGATTAATTTTAAGTGTGTTTTAGATGATGGGAAAAGTAATCTAAGTATAAAAATAATACAAATAAGAAAGATACCGTTAAGAAGTTTGCGGTTAGTACATTTTGTCTTTGTTTTTGAAAGGAAAATATGCTTATTCAGCAAGAATGCATTAAATTGATCAAAATGACAGTAATGTTACAAAAGATTTTTTCAAATAAATGCTGTTTTTTTTTTATTCATCAGAGAATCATAGAAAACATTTATCATGGTTTACACAAAAATATTAAGCAACTGTTTTCAACCCTGATAATAATAAGAAATAATAATTCTTATAATAAGAAGAAATGTTTCTTGAGCAACAAATCATCATATTCGAATGATTTCTGAAGGATCACGTGACACTAAAGACTGGAGTAATGATGCTAAAAATTTAGCTTTGATCACAGGAATAAATTATATATTTAAATAAAAAATAGTTATTTTAAATTTTATAAAGTTTATACCTTCTTTTAAATTAATGATAATTTCATTATAATTAATAATAATTAATTATTTTTAATTATTATATTTTGAAAGAAATTCTCTTCATTTCATCAACTTTCAGAGTTTCAGAGTAACTGGTATCAGTTATAAACCAACACATTACTCAAATTAATATTAAAACACATTAACTAAATTCTGAAGATTAAATTAATATTTCCTAACTTTCTGAATGTTATTAATTAATATAATTACTATTAATATTGAACATCAAACTGGTTTCTTAGCATTTTCTTTACACAAAGCCCAAATACAGTACATTTTCCTGCCCTCTTTTGATTGACAGGATATATCAGCCCTGACTATCAGCCGTTTTTAAACTATCGGCCGATACCGATTATTGGTCGATTTATTTGGTGCATCTATACCATTTAAATAATAATAAAAAAAACTTGAATGATTTGAAGAAAGAAAGTTGTACAGGTTTGGAATAACATGAGTAAATGCTGACAAAAACAAACATTTTTGGGTGAACGATCACTTTAAATAGGCTTTATACATAGTTTGCAGCTTGTCTGTTTCTTCACATTGATTCTACATCCTCTTTTTCCTGTCTTGCCGGTTCTAGCTGACTTTGGAATTGTGGAGTTTTCAGGGTCATTCTCTGGCAGAACAATCAAGATTGTATTTAAGTTCTAGAATGAATGCTAATCACTCCTCGCCCAAAGCTAAGTGCTTCCTGTCTGTCTCTGTTCCCACAGGAAGCTGTCTGGGGGACTGGGTCAGCTGACGGATGGTGTGATTGGTCAGGATGACTTTGTACAGAGAAGGCAGTACCGGTTGTGGCCCGGATATGACTACGTGGGCTGGAGGAACGACAGCTTGGGCCCTGGATATGTAGAGATGGAGTTCCAGTTTGACAGACAACGAAACTTCACCTCTATGAAGGTGAGAGTGGAGGAAGAGCTGTGTGTGATTACAGTGAGGCACTAATGACGTTAACAGGACCAGCGATTTAAATAGGGTTGGGCGATTAATTGAAAAGTAATCGAAATCGAAATTCAGAACCTCTAACCGACGTCATTTTCCCATGTCGGTTATTTTGTTTTTTTAATCTTGTTAATACTTTCCTCTTAAAAACATACTACCGCATATGTAGTCAGTAGGGATGCACCGATACCATTTTTTAAGGACCGAGTACGAGTACCGATACTTTTTTTTTCTAGTACTCGCCGATACCGATGCCTATACATTTATTAATTTCTCTCTCTTTTTTTTTTTTTTTTTTTTGATGTTGCAGTTTTCCAAGCACAACACAGTGAGACTAATGAATGTAGGACAGCTTCTTTATTATTACTCTAATGAAAAAAGTAATAATTTTTATGTGCTTGTCACAAACTTAAAGAACAAAAATTTCACAGTGTCCAATAACCATCAAAGGGCATAATTACCAATATATATAATTGTTGTTATATAAAAAGAAATTTACAAACAAATTACAAACAATACAACAAATACTATAGAGATACAAATTAAATAAACTTGTTTTTCAGATACAGTAGGTTTATTTACCATGTATACATTTATTTAACATATTTTGTTGTTTTATTAACATTAATGACAAATATAAGCTACGGTCCCTTTAAGACCGAATCCATGGCACATATCCTGTTTTCACCCAAATGTTTACATCCACTTAAGCCATAACCGACTGTATTTACGTGAGATACTCCACACGATGGACATTTTGACAACTATGTGTGCATTTGACCATTCAGGCGCAAGGAGAACCGATCGCGCGCTGTCTGAGAGAACTGGGATCGTGCGCAAGAAAGAGAGAGAGAGAGAGCGCGCGAGAGGGAGCGCTTCTGGTCTGTGTCATTCAGCGCGATTCCGCCTATCCCACCTTCACTAACGAATTGTGATTTAAAGCATGCAGTTCACAATGTGTATGTTGTCATCATTAATTTGAAGTATTTCCACTCCCTTGAGGCTGACATTGTTTCTGCTGCTGCCGCCGGTGTCTCTGTGCGCGGAAGATTCTGTCAGTTACGTCACGTGAGGTATCGGTCTTTGGTATCGGGGGTATTTTTACGAGTACAAGTACATGAGCTTGGTATCGGGCCCGATACCGATACTGGTATCGGTATCGGTGCATCCCTAGTAGTCACGTGACTCTAAAATTCTTTACTGTTACTTTTGATCAATTTAATGCATCCTTGTTGAATAATAGAATTAATTTCATTAAAAAAAATCCTACTGACCCTAAACTTTTGAATAGTAGTGTGCATAATATTTAACATCTCATTTTGATACTCTTGAAACTCTGTGGGGACAATGTTATTAATTTATGACCATAATTATTTTCTATTGTAATTGACATTCAGCCACTAACACTGTTGACAGAACTTGTACCAAACCTAAAATATTCCTATAACCATGTGCATGTGTTCTGGGTATCATCTGTAATGTGTATAATTTGAAGTTGATGTGCTTTGAAGTGTTTGTTGAATGACAGCTTTAATGTAGCACTAATTATACACCATATTTCACACATAATAACACATAATTATATGTTGGAGCAATATTTTTTGCCATAATAACGATGCTTATTGTGTCTGTATATAATCATGTCAGTGTCTGTGGATTGGGTGGATTAGGTGCTTAATCTTGAAGTAATGATTTTATATTAGAAATCACATGTTTATTGAAGTTTGGGCACTTTGTTTTAGTTGCTTTGTATCTTAAAGTCAGCATGAAATCAGAGTATAAGTCTCTTATGCTGTGTTTATACATTTTTATATGTGATATTTTTTTCAGGAATTTTTTGATAAATAGAAAGTTCAAAAGAATAGCTTTTATTTGAAATAGAGATATTTTGTAACATTATAAATGTCTTTACTGTGACTCAGTAAAAGCATTCATTTCTAAAAAGGAACTGGAAACTGAACATGCCTACTTTTCACAATACAATACAATCAATTCCCAATGGGTAAAGTCTTTTCCATTTCTTTTTCATTGAACATCCTGTTTCACTTGAAATATATCACTTTATGAAAGAAAAATTATAGTTATAAATGTCATTCATGACTTTAAATGGTGCAGATTATACTACAAAGAAGCTCGATTTATAGTGAACACAGAAAGGCTTCAAATGTTAATGATGCTTATTTATCCTCTTTTTAACAGGTTCACAGTAATAACATGTTCTCTCGGGGTGTGAAGATCTTCTCATCCGTGTCCTGTGTGTTTAAATTGCATCTCATTTCTGAGTGGGAAGCAGAGCCGGTGGAGTTTCACACCGTTCTAGACGACCGGAACCCAAGCGCTCGTTATGTGACCGTCCCATTAAAGCACAGATCGGCCACGGCTCTGCGCTGCCGCTTCTACTTTGCTGACACTTGGATGATGTTCAGCGAGATCTCATTTCAGTCTGGTATGAAATAAGAACAGCTCACCTCTCCCTCCCACTGGTATTCCCAGTATTTCCTCATTAAAATACAGACAGAATTGTGAAATGCTTTTCATATCGTCATTCCTAATTTCTTAATTTCCACTTACACTATCATTCAAAAATTTGCGGTAGGTGAGATATTTGAATGTTTTTAGACTTTTATGCTGTCCAAGGCTGCATTTATTTGATCAAAAATACAGTAAAAATAGTAATATTGTGAAATATTATTACAAATTAAAAGAACTGTTTTCTATTTGAATATATGTTAAAATGTATTTTATTCTTGCGATCAAAGCTGAATTTTCAGCATCATTACTCCAGTCTTCAGTGTCACATGATCCTTCAGAAATAATTTTAATATGCTGATTTGCTGCTCAAGAAACATTTCTTATTATTATCAATGTTGAAAACAGTTGTGCTGCTCAATATTTTTGTGGAAGTCATGATAACAGCATTTATTTGACATAGAAATCTTGTGTAACATTATAAATGTCTTTACTGGCAATTTAGATCACTTTAATGCATCCTTGCTGAATAAAAATATTAATTTCTTTCAAAAGCATCTTATGGAAATGCATGTGAGACCAATTACTTATTCACATTTAGAGTGATAAATGTATTTTAAAGTGGGTGTTATTTGAGGTTTAGTGATTTCATGTTTTAATTATTTTCCATTGCAGCAACTAATGTGCTTCCTACCCAGAGGCCTCCAGTGTTGACCCCTCCTTCATATGAAGTTAACAGCAAAGTATCAGAAACTACACAAAAAACAGGTAAGGAGTTGCAGTGTTTTTATTGTCAAAATGAAACCAAATTTGATAGAATTTTAAACTTTTACTTTCTTAATACATGTTATTCCATAGAAAATGAAATGTTTGTCCAACTGAATCATATAGAGACTGTTTTTCGTGATTCAGTCAGTTTCCGATTAATACAAATGGAGGAAATGTGTCACATTATGGAAGTAAAATGGGTTGCGTACATAATTTCCTGTTGACTTTAAATGAATACACCTAACTACTGTACTAACTTGCATTCTACACACTTCACTTGAACTGTCTGTGCTTGACAGAGGACCAGACGACGCCATCAAAGACGGGCTCACCTGAAGAGGGCAGTACATCGATTCTGATTGGCTGTTTAGTGACTATTATTCTCCTGCTGGTGGTGATCATCTTCCTGATTCTGTGGTGCCAATATGTGTGCAAAGTCATGGAGAAGGTGTGTGTGTGTGTGTGTATATTGTGTTTGTATTGATGCAACGGATTATAAAGCTGTTCAACAATAGATGAAATATTTGGGTTGCACGTACGTGCACTTACATGTACTTACAGTGTACTTAGCTAAGAAAGTACTGGGTAATATAAGGTAACTACATGGGTTAAGTTTAGTTTTAGGAGTAGGTTCAGGGTTAGTAAGTTTTTATTACCCAGTTATTGTAATTACTATAATAGTACATAGTATGTAAATGGGGAACAGGACTGCAAAATAAAGTGCTACCAATATTTGAGTAGTGTAAAGTACCTTGGTCTACCTTACTGAAAAGATGAGCATAGCTGAATTTGAAGATGTGACGTCTATAAGAAGTTGCCTCTGAGTTTAACCCTTTGAAAGCAAAAAAAAAATGTTTGCTAAAAATATATTAGCCCTCCCACCAAAATAAAAAAATATAAAACGTGTTTTCTGGCATAGAAGTAGCTTTTTTTTTTAATCCCCTGAAACGTGCTGCGGTTCATATTCCAAAGTGACTTACATAATTGAGTTAACGTCAAGCACGCTAAACATGCTCTAAGCAGCCACATTTGGATTTGTGATGAATGAGAGAGATACGTGAGCTCAATTTTATTTGTATAGCGTATTTCCCACACAATGGTAGTTTAATTTTCACTTTAAATCTATTTGTTTACTTTTACATGCTGATTGCTTCTCGCAGCATTTTGATTGGTTGACTCCACGCAGCATTTTATTTCAACCACCATTTTTAAAAGTCTGTTGTGGTGCGTGCAGTAAGAGTTGTTTGCTATTCGAATCAACAATAGAGTTTAAAAATTATGACTGATTGGCCGACGACGAGGTTCAGGCTTTATTAAGCTTAAATGCGGAGGACGAAATCCAGCGGGAACTGGAAAGTTGCGTGCTGTCCTACGTCACCGGACTATCTTCTATGGAGTTAATATTGTGCCATAATTAAACAAACAAATCCAGCATTTTGCAAACAAACAGGAAAACTCGACTTGCAAACAAACAGAAAGTGATGTGCGCAAATACAACGGTCAGTTTGAGCGAAAACGCAGAGGAGTAACAAATATATGTATTGTTTTACAAATATAAATAAATGAGCCAAATAAATACAAACCATCCTACAAATGGCATGTAACCTTTGAACAAATACCAAATCTAGTGCATACAAATGCACACCTGTCTGTTACGATTGTAAGACACTTGCCTTTTTATGAGATCTCTCGGCTTGATTTTCTCACAAATGTGTGCAGGCAGATTTTCTCACAAATGCAGTTGAGCAACTTCCTCTTCCAAAACAGCAGATGGCGCTTTGCTATGGGTCAATTTACGCTAGTCTCCCAAGAGAAGCCCCAAAACATCCGTTTATAATAATAATAATAATAAAAAAAAATTATAGCGCCTTTAAAAGTTGCATCTCAAAGCGCTTTACAAGAACATACAAATGAAATACAATGGAATAGGGGAAATAAAAGATAGAACACATTTCAAGACATATATAGTTATATATAAAACAAAATAATCACGTATAGAAAATAAGTTTACAAGGAGTTTACAGCTGACGAAAATGAGTGGTGAACAGGTGAGTTGGGCATTTCTCAATACCAAGTATGCAAAGTTTGGTAATTCTACATTATCTGCAAAATGCAACAGCAGCAATCTTCATAACATCACTCGGCTCGCTCTGGCTACTCCGGTTATCTCTGTATGTATAACCGCCAGCAACATGTTATACAAAACATGTTATAAAACACCAATCTGCCTCTTTTCATTTTCATTTAAACATAATAATAGCCACACAAATTTGGTTCAGGCAAGGCTTACATTGATCATCTTCACTGCATGTACAGTACCGGTCAGAAGTTTGTAAACATTAAGGTTTTTTGAATGTTTTAAAAGTAGTCTCTTAATCTCACCAAGGCTGTATTTATTTGATCAAAAATACAGTAAAAACAGTTTCTGTTGTATATTTCAAAATGTAATTTATTCCTGTGATCAAAGCTGGATTTTCAGCATCATTACTCCAGGCTTCAGTGTCACATGATCCTTCAGAAATCATCATACTCACCTGTTCACCACTTATTTTCGTCAGCTGAAAACTTCTTGTAAACTTTTGTTCAGGCTAGCCTATATGTGTGTGTGTGTGTGTGTGTGTGTATATATATATATATGAAATGTGTTTTGATGCATGTTTCTATCTTTTATTTCCGCTATTCCATTGTATTTGTATGTTCTTGTAAAGCGCTTTGAGATGCAACTTTTAAAGGCGCTATAAAATAAAGTTTTTATTATTATTATTATAAATGCATGTTTATTATAATTATTATAAACGCATCACTTTCTGTTTGTTTGCGAGTCGAGTTTTTCTTTGCAAAGCAGATCGTGTTTGTTTGCAAAATGCTGGATTTGTGTGTTTAATTATGGCACAATGTTAACTCCATAATCTTCACGGTACTTTAGACTGCGATGGAAACGCAGACAGCAATAGATCTGGGGGAAAAAAGTTCCTGGGACAAATTGTTCTGGGTAATTTTGGTGGAAAAGCAGCTTAATTTGTTTTGTTTTTTTTCATTCCTGTTCTTTTATGGATACTGTTAAATTTAAAGGATTTGTTGTAAAGTAAGAGAAACTAAAATACATATTTATAGTGTTTATAATGTTTGTAAATGTTTCATTAATTTACCTGTATTTTACATTATTTCTGAATGTAGTGACTTGTACAATTATTTCTTTTCTCTCAACAATGCAATTTTGACCCAGTGCAACTTATTTTTGGAGATATGGTAATACAAAAAGTCTCTCTCTATTTCTCTCTTAGGCTCCCAGGCGTATTTTGGATGAGGAGGTGACCGTGCGTTTGTCCTCTAGCAGTGACACTATAATCCTGCAGACTCCCCCGGTGCCCCCGCGCGTCTCCCTCGACCCCCCTTATGAGAGGATCTTCCTTCTGGACCCCCAGTATCAGGATCCCGCTGCGCTCAGGAACAAACTTCCAGAGCTGTCTCAAAGCGCAGAGGATTCTGGTACCATTCATTAAACACAAACACACACACTAGCTCAGTCTCAAATCCTAGTGAGCTGCCTCACTTTTTTTCATCCGTAAATGGACTACTGATCGCTTGAAACATTTTTAATTACGTAATTATTTATGTAAATTATGTAAGGAAGGCAAAATATAAAACTATTGCAATAAAAAAGTATATTTTACATCTATTTGTGAAATAATCAGATAGATGCTAATATATACACTACTGTTCAAAAGTTTAGGGTCAGTAAGTTTTTTTTTTGTTGTTTTGTTTTGTTTTTTTTAATGATTTTAAAAGTCTCTTTTGTTCTCTTCAAAGCTGAATCTATGTAAAAACAGCAATATTGTGTTTTCTATTGTAATATATTTTTTATTACTTTGTTATTACTATTTTTATTACAATTTAATTTATTCCTGTGATCAAAGCTGAATTTTCAGCATCATTACTCCAGTCTTCAGTGTCACATGATTCTTCAGAAATCATTCTAATATGCTGATTCGGTGCTCAAGAAACATTTCTTCTTATTATCAATGTTGAAAACGGTTGTGCTGCTTAATGTTTTTTATTGACACCATGATACATTTTTCAGGATTCTTTGACGAATAGAAAGTGTAAAAGAACAGCATTTATTTGAAATAGAAATATTTTGTAACATAACAAATTGCCACGTTTGATGAATTTAATGCATCCTTGCTAAATACAATTTTTTTTTTTTTTTTTTTAAACAATTGTATTCACCCCAAATTTTTGAACAGTAGTGTAAGTACCTGTACCTGTAAGGAAAAAGACTCATTTGCATCACTAGATGTTAGTGTTAATTTTGCAAAGCATTCTGGGATTGTCTAGGATGCATGCAAAACTGCCTTATAATTTGAGTAAAAATTATGCATCTTATAAGACTATAAGCATAATTTTGTTGCCTAATGGAGCAGCCTTCATGTCAGGAGCTCAACTTCGAATCCTAAAAATAATGCCTAGGTAGGTAGCCTACTAGGTTTTGGACCAGAGCTACTGTACTGAATATACCTCTTTATGATGTCCTTTTTAAAACTAACCTCTTGTTCTTTCTCTCAATTCTGTCTTTCACCCTTTTAAAATGAACTTGGTTTCATAGACATTTGTTTCCTCAGTAGTTTGCATGCTGCCTGCCAATGCACTTTTTCCTTTCTTCCTCCTCTAGTCTAGCGTTCTTTAGCCTTTCCTCGCAGTCTATGAACTCCATCTGACCTTGTTACCAGACAGACGGACTTTGCAAGGGTAAGAATTGATGCTAGATTTTCCTTTGCTCTTATTTGACACCCTGCAGTTTCTTGCACCCGGTTGAAATCAAATAAAAGTTGACATTTTCCTCTTTTCTCATCTTCTGCTTTCTCTGTCTCTCTTTCTTCCTCTTTCTCTTACTCTCAGTCAACAAAGCTTTATTGAAATGATTGTCAGCATGTGAAATATTGCAAATAGATGATAAATAAGAAAATAAATAGGGTGACCTACGTAAATAATGCATGAAATGAAGGATATACCAAAATGGTAGCACTTTAAAATAAAGTAATGTTTTCTACAATAGGTTTACATGCATCCAAGGCCAAAAACCACTTTAATTTTCTCATAATATACATTGCAGCATCACCTCTTTTCTCACAGTGTCTGAAACTGTTTGATAAAGGATTCTGTCTCTCTAAACTCCTCCCTTCTGAGAGCATACTCTGCTCTGATTGGTCAGATGGCCCAGTCTGTTGTGATTGGTCTACTGCTTACAGCACATGTTGGAAACGTGAACCAAATGAACCAAACGTTGTTCGCGGGCAGCCGATGAAGACCATAGGCTGGCATTGTGCAAATTTGATTTAAACCTACATAGATTTGTGCAGGAAGTAAGACTGGAATTACTGACAACTCATTTCAGGCAGTTCAGAATCGGTTCTTTCTTTTAGGAGACAGTAACTTCATTTATCCTGCACTTCTATTCTTTGAAACTTTGCAGACCTTTTACATTCACAAACAGCTATATTACACACTACATGAAAGGCATAATAGGGGCACTTTAATGGATTTGAGCTAACATGAACAAACAATGAACAATTGTATTTTTTTTAACTAACATTAACAAAGAAAAATTTTTTTTATCATTGTTAGTTAATGCATTAACTAATGTTAACTGAGTCCTTATTGTAAAGTGTTAGCATTAAAGGATTAGCTCACTTCAGAATTAAAATTTTCTGATAATTTACTCACCCCCATGTCATCCAAGATGTTTATGTCTTTCTTTCTTTAGTCGAAAAGAAATTAAGGTTTTTGAGGAAAACATTCCAGGATTTTTCTCCATATAGTGGACTTCAACAGGGTACAGCGGGTTGAAGGTCCAAATTGCAGTTTCAGTGCAGCTTCAAAGGGCTCTACACGATCCCAGATGAGGAATAAGGGTCTTATCTAGCGAAACGATCGAAACGCTTGGTACTTCCGCCTACGTCACGCGTGACTTTTCCAACGTGATTACATAATGTGTGGCGCATCGCAGAGCAGTGCAAGATGAGCATTTGTGGTTAAAAAGTATATAATTTTTTGTTTTTTTTTAGAAAATAACCGATCATTTCGCTAGATAAGACCTTATTCCTCATCTGGGATCGTGTAGAGCCCTTTGAAGCTGCACTGAAACTGCAATTTGGACCTTCAACTTGTTGAAGTCCATCATGTGGAGAAAAATCCTAGAATGTTTTCCTCAAAAACCTCAATTTTTGACTGAAGAAAAAAAGACATGAACATCTTGGATGACATGGGGGTGAGTAAATTATCAGGAAATTTTAATTCTGAAGTGAACTAATCCTTTAAAATAAAATAAAAATGAAAAACAATGGGTTGATATAAATTACAATTAGTCATGTGTACTGACATGCTGCCCTTTCTTTCTCTCTGTAGCCTGTAGCGGAGGATATGCCGAACCCGACGTTACCCTGTGCACCCCACACCAGTGTTTTCAGAGCAGCGTGCCGCACTATGCTGAAACTGACATCATTAGCCTGCAGGGCGTCACCGGCAGCAACATGTACGCCGTTCCGGCCCTCACCGTAGATTCCCTGACACGGAAAGACATCTCGGTGGCCGAGTTCCCTCGAGAGAGATTGCTGTTCAGAGAGAAACTGGGAGAAGGCCAGTTTGGTGAGGTGAGTCTAGATAAACCACAGTGGGAGGTTTATAGCCGCTTCTGTTGTTGTTTCATAGACTCACTTCTGGATGTTCTTGGGTTGTCTTTTATTCTGAGTTAGTTGGGATCTTTTTACACACTGTTTTCACTTTGTTTTATACAAACAGTGCTGCAAAGACTCAGTGTTTGAGAGTTTTCCAGAAAACCCTGTTATTAGTGACCACACATGACTGTTATGTATGGCTTTATTACGAAAAACATTGGAAATCTAGAGTGAGAGCCAAGGATTTTTTTTGCAATAGTGTTACTAATACTTTTTAGCTCAGTTGACCCTCATTGTGTTACAATGGCAACACCATGGTAGCAGATAATAATACCATAGTGCTATGATATACACAATACTACCATTCAAAAGTTTTGGTTTGGCAAAAATACACTAAAAACAGTAATATTGAGAAATATTATTACAATTTAAAATAACTGTTTTCTATTTGAATATGTTTAAAAATGTAATTTATTCCTGTGATCAAAGCTGCATTTTCAGCATCATTACTCCAGTCTTCAGTGTCACATGATCCTTCAGAAATCATTCTAATAGGCTGATTTGCTGCTCAAGAAACATTTCTGATTATTGTCAATGTTGAAAACAGTTGTGCTGCTTAATATTTTTGTGGAAACGGTGATAATTCAGGATTCTTTGATTAATCTTTTGTAACATAAATGTCTTTATTATCACTTTTGATCAATTTAATGCATCCTTGCTAATTTGAAGTATTAAAAAACATACTGACCCCGAACTTTTGAAAGGTAGTCTATATGCTGGTACTGTGACACATTTTGCAATCAAAATATAGCATGATAATACAATAGTATGTTATGGTATTTTTGTTGTTAGTGGAGCCCATGCAAGTGTGTTTTCATTCTCGTGCTGTTCAAGTATGATGGTTCACACATGTTCATACTCTTGTCTGCTGGCGTTGCTGTTTTCAGGTACATTTGTGTGAGGCAGAGGGTTTGGCAGAGTTTCTGGGAGAGGGTGCACCGTTACCAGAGCAGGATGGCAGGCCGGTGCTGGTAGCAGTTAAACAACTAAGAGCGGATGCCACCAGTAATGCCAGGTTTGAAACACAAACAAACAAACAAACAAAAACCCACTAACATTTGATTGAAAAGTTGCATCATGGATGAGGCTGCCTTAAGTATTTCTGGGAAGTTCCTGCTTAAAAGTTCGGAAGTAGTTATGTAATTAGGATGTGATGTGGAATAAAATTGATTGGCACATGGATCAGCCAATCACATGGCAGCAACTCAGTGCATTTAGGCATGTAGACATGGTCAAGATGATTTGCTGAAGTTCAAACTGAGCATCAGAATGGGCAAGAAAGGTGATTTAAGTGACTTTGTACGTGGCATGGTTGTTGTTGCCAGACGGGCTGGTCTGAGTATTTCAGAAACTGCTGATCTACTGGGATTTTCACGCACAACCATCTCTACAGTTTACAGAGAATGATCCGAAAAAGAGAAAGTATCCAGTGAGCGGCAGTTCTGTGAGCGAAAATGTCTTGTTGATGCCAGAGGTCAGACGAGAATGACTGGTTCGAACTGATAGAAAGGCAACGGTAACTCAAATAACCACTTGTTACAACCAATCTACAGAAGAGCATCTCTGAACACCCAACACATCCAATCTTGAAGCAGATGAACTATAGCAGCAGAAGACACACCGGCGCCACTCCTGTCAGCTGAGAACAGCAAACTGAGGCTGCAATTCACACGGGCTCACCAAAACTGGACAGTAGAAGATTGGAAAAATGTTGCCTGGTTTGATGAGTCTCAATTTCTGCTGCTACGTTCAGATGGTAGGGTCAGAATTTGGCTTAAACAACATGAAAGCATGGATCAATCCTGCCTTGTATCAGTGGTTCAGGCAGGTGGTGTAATGGTGTGAGGGAGAATTTCTAGGAAAACTTTTTTTTGGTCCCTTAGTACCAATTGTTAATCGTTTAAATGCCACAGCCTACCTGTGTATTGTTGCTGACCATGTCCATCCCTTAATGACCACAGTGAACCATCTTCTGATGGCTACTTCCAGCAGGATAACACACCATGTCACAAAGCACAAATCATCTCAAAGTGGTTTCTTGAACATGATAATGAGTTCACTATACTCAAATGGCCTTCACAGTCACCACATTTCAATCCAATAGTGGAACGGGAGATTCACATCATGGATGTGCAGACGACAGATCTGCAGCAACTGTGATGATATCATGACAATATGAACCAAAATCTCTGAGGAATGTTTCCAGCACCTTGCTGAATCTATGCCATGAAGAATTAAGGCAGTTCTGAAGGCAAAAGGTGGTCCAACCCGGTACTAGAAAGGTGTACCTAATAAGTCCTCCATAAAATGTCTAAAATTGTTTCATCAGTCATTTTCACTATTCAGTATTATTTCCACATCAATATTTAGTGATGGATGCTAACCTTTAATCTTTCACCTGATCCCATGATAACTTCTGACTTTTGTCTGTGTAGAAATGACTTCTTGAAGGAGATAAAGATCATGTCACGTCTGAATAACCCAAACATCATTCAGCTGCTGTGCGTGTGCGTGAGCTCCGACCCGCTCTGCATGGTGACGGAGTACATGGAGAACGGAGACCTCAACATGTTCCTGTCCCAGAGAGAGATGGAGAGCACACTCACACATGCCAACAACATTCCGTCTGTCAGGTGTGTGTCCATCATTATGACGAACCCTGACAAGTACAGACTTTCATCTCCAGACAGGGGTCAATTTCACTATTCTACAAGTCAGAGTCAAGCTTAACATTCTTAACCTTTGAATTCTTCAACTTAACCTTCAAGTTTCAAGTCGGCGCTCAGTTTATGATGGAAATGTTTCAGATTACAGGGTTCAGTGAAGCCAAGTTTTCAAGCGAGACCTCTCGAGTCTTCAAGTCGTAATAATGATGTATGAATAATATGTGATTTTTATCTGTTCTTTTTTGAAAAACCAAAATAAAAACCTACTTTTTAAAATTAGAACTTGTAATAAGATTTTAAAAACCAAATACTAGCCCAAAAGGGAAAACTTTTGTATCTTTTATTCACCCTAATGTTGCTCCAAACCTGTTCTTTTTTTTTTTTGTTTGTTTGTTTAACACAAGTGTTATTTCAGTATTTTTATTACTATTAATATTACAGTATTTATTAATATTTTGCATTTGATTTTATTTGTATATTTTCAGTTTTAATTTTAGTTTAAGTTTTAGTAATTTTGTCATGTGCTTTTGCTATTTTTATGATTTTTTTTTTTTTTATGTCCATTAGCTTTAATTTATTTATTTTTTTTCAGTTTTACAGTAGATTTAGTGATTTTAGCACTTCAGTTTCGTTTTTTTTTAGGTTTAAATTCTAATAATTATATTTTATTTCAGCTTTATTGCAAATAACGAAAACCATTTTAATAGTTTTAGATAACAATAACAACACAGTTTCACACAAAATACATTTTTCCATACTTTGAAATTGAATGTTCTGGGGCTGTTGAGCTCCAAAAAGGACAAGAAAGCACCATAAATGAGATCCATATGAATTATTTCAAAGTCTTCTGAAGCCAGATGATATGGAAAAAAGATCAAAATTTAAATAATTCGCTGAAAATGTCCCTCTCCCTGATAGCTTTCAAATTCTTTTGTGCTTGCACACATTCAGAAGTGGTGCCAGTTGAATTTGATACTGATTCAAAGTCATGTTTTAGTCCACATCTTTAGTCATGACTCTTTTATTTCCGTTTCTTTGCAGCATTGCAGACTTGTTGCACATGTCGGTGCAGATCTCTTCTGGGATGAAGTACTTGGCTTCTCTGAACTTTGTGCATCGTGATCTGGCCACACGGAACTGCCTCCTGGACCGCCATCTCACCATAAAGATCTCTGATTTTGGCATGAGCAGAAACTTGTACAGTAGCGATTACTATCGTATACAGGGGCGCGCTGTGCTGCCTATACGCTGGATGGCCTGGGAGAGCATCCTACTGGTGAGGGAAAGAGAAGCTGTTTATAAAAGCAAAGGCACATGCATGTAGATTACCGTTCAAACATTTGGAGTCAGTAAGATTTTCTTTTTTTAAAGAAACTAAGGCCCGGTTTCACAGACCGGGCTTAGCTAAAGCCATGATTAGGTCTTAGTTCAATTAGGATGTTTAAGTAGCTTTTATAAACATACACTAGAAAAAAACATTACAAGTGTGCATCTTGAGACAAAACAATGGCACTGACATATTTTAAGATATGTCAGTACAAGTTTCTTTCAGTTAAAACAGCTCAAACATGCACTTTAGTCTAGGACTAGCTTAAGGGATAGTTCACCCAAAAATGAAAATTCTGTCATCATTTACTCACCCTCAAGTTGTTCCAAACCTGTATAAATTTTTTTTGTTCTTTTGAACACAACGGAAGATATTTTGAAGAACGTTTGTAACCAGGCTGCTTTGGGGCACCATTGACTTCCATAGTAGGAAAAAGAAAAAAAATACTATGGAAGTCAATGGTGCCCCAAAACTGTTCAGTTTCCCACAATCTTCTTCAAAATATCTTCCTTTGTGTTCAACAGAACAAATAAATTTATACAGGTTTGGAACAACCTGAGGGTGAATAAATGATTCATTTTTGGGTGAACTATCCCTTTAAGCCTTGTCTGTGAAACTGGGGTAATAGTTTTATTCAGCAAGGATGCATTAAATTGATCAAAAGTGAAAGTAAAGACATTTATAATGTTACAACATTTCTATTTCTTTTGAACTAATCTATTAATCAAAGAATTGGACGGTAGTGTATGAATTGTTCCAAAGCCATTTCTTTTGACTTAACAGTTGGGTGGAGACATCTGTCCGCATTGGCTTTCTTTCTTTGTATCGGTGCATTATGGGATACTATGGGATACATGTGTGTGTTTTCTAGGGGAAGTTCACAACAGCTAGTGATGTGTGGGCATTTGGAGTAACTCTGTGGGAGATCTTCACTTTATGTAAGGAGCAGCCCTACAGCCTGCTGTCTGATGAACAGGTCATCGAGAACACCGGCGAGTTCTTCAGAAACCAGGGGAGACAGGTACACATGTGGCAAAGTTCAACTTATTGTATTGTTCCAAATATAAGACGATGTTTTTTATCTGAAAAATACGGGTTTGTCTTATATTCACAGTAGCCTCTCACTGCAGAACACACGAGATCCAGTGGGTGCAGGTTAAGGGATATGTAAAGTGGGAGGAGTTGGATCTAGATCCAGAGGGCGGAGATGGCTAGGTTTAGGGATATGTAAAGTGGGAGGAGTTGGATCTCGTGTTCTGTGCCAAGAAATACGGTGTGTCAGAGTGTAATGTTAGAAGATCGCGAGCGCAAAAAGACAGCTAAAAACGCTAACAGTCAAAGAAAAGCTTACTGTTTAAGAACCGCATGTTTGTGTGCCTCGCTGATGGGACCAGACTTCCCACATACATGATTTTAAAACGCAAGACGGTACCCAGACTTCAAAACTACAATAAGATTTCACTTTTACTTTTAATGAAATTTTGGTAGGCTACATGGTTTTCACATGAGATGGAAAGCCTAATTGTTATATAATTCAGATGGGCTACAGGTTATTTTTATGGTATGTCAAAACGTTTTGGTACATTTTATCAGTATTTACTAGGGGTATGACGAGACAGCTCACAAGATGAGACAAGACACGAGATTGAGTTCACGATTTTTAAGAAATCCTCAATGACGAAATACATGACTAGAAAAATAGCCTGCAGGTACATTTGAAATGTTTTAACTAATCATCTTGTAATGAATGTCATTTAAGTTCTACTTTCTGAGTATGAATTATCATATGCAGTGAAAGACAACAGTACTCAAGCACTGTAAAAGGTTTTGCCACAAACACAACTGACTGGCTTCTCTCCTGTATGATTTCATATGAATCACTTCAGACTTTACTGTACATGAATTATGAGCTTCTACAATGTTTGACTTCCTAACTGACCCCCTTTCCACAAAAATAAAAACAGTATAAATAAAAATGAATACCAGTTTTCTCTTAGTCTTAAGTGCAAACAATAAGTTCAACCATAATCAAAGTACTCTCTCAATATTCAAAGGGCAAATAGAGACCAAATTTTTCTTCAAGCATGAGACAGAGCTGAGAGATGGTTACAACTACACAGCCCAGCCTAAGTCATTTCGGTCATTTCGCAAATGACTTTGAAATGCGACTGGTTTATTTTTGCCGCGGTGGCTTTGTCGCAACAGGTAACTCGGAGGTAATAGGCATTCTGGTTGACTACCATGTGTAGCTTTCATATTAGGAGATATTTGCATGCATCAGGGAGCCGCTTTTAAAATGGGAGGAATTGAAATCGCGTTTGAATGCGCGTTCACGTTTTACTTTCGCTTTCGTGATCGCACGTACTCTATGAATAGGGAGCGGCAGTGCTGAGCGCGCATTTTACAAGATAAGACATTTTGTCAGACGCTTAGGCTCTGTTGTGCAACGAATCCTCCGCCATGGTCTTGTCAGTCATCTCGTCACTTGATCACTCTCGTCACGTGATCAGTGAACTCTGATTCCTGCTGCACTATGTACGACTCTGCAGCTCATGTTGGATTAGCTAGATGGGTTTGAAGCGACCATTATCCAACTGAATTTAATGGTTTTTATTTCTATAAAAAGCAAAATGACAGTGGAAGCATAATGTAAATGCAGCGGTGCCATATTCTATCCTAAGTTCACCTTCACACTCTGTCATGGCAATATTGCAAGACAGCTTTTCACCTCGACAAGACATTCTCGTCACATTTTAATCTCATGGCACGAGATCTTGTCACACCCCTAGTATTTACTTTCAATACAAAAATTTAAATAGGAAAAATATGCAATATGAAAATTTTCAAATAAAATTTAGTCTTCAAAAAGCCTTTTTCCAAAAGGTCGTCTTATAATCAGGGTCGTCTTATATTCTGAACAATACGGTACTTTGATTTTGGTTGTGATTTGATTTTGAAGCAAATGAATCCCAAATGAAGTGATTCATTTTTCCTGCAAACTACAGAGAGTTTGAATGAATGCATACCGTTGCAGGATGAAAACCTTCACATGAAATGCATAAAGTACATTATTTCTGCGGAGGTTTCATCTAAAAAGACTTCTGACCTTCTTATTTTTCACTCTCCCTAGATCTTTCTCTCCGCCCCACCACTCTGTCCATCCTCTCTGTTCGAGCTGATGATGCGCTGCTGGAGTCGTGACATCGCGGACCGGCCCTCTTTTCACAGATTGTATCAGGCCCTGCGAACTTTTGCGCCCCACTCATGACCGATACAACCTGGAGCAGAACTGTTAAATAAGTACTCTGACTGCTTGCCAGTCAGGGAAGTAGAGCGGAAACATTATAGCCATAATGTAGCGTCATCAGAAATCCAATGGAGGAGAGATCTAGAGATGATGAGATTTCACAAAAGGCATTGATTCATTCATTCATTCACTCGCTCATATATTCATCTCCATTGGGACTCAAAGAGCTTCTTTCCAATCCATAGACACTTGAGATTTTTTTTTGTACTTTTCGTTGTTAATATTTCCTTTTAGTACAATTATCTTACTTTTCTTCATCATAAATGTTATTTCTGTTTGTTGTTTTCCCAGAAGAACAGTGACTCTTAAGCCTACTGTGTATTCTAGGCAGAAAGAACCAACTGGACGAATGTCGTATTTGTCAAAACTGTGGTCGTGTATCGTTAAGCACTGCTGTCTTTGGTTATTATTTCATTTTTGTCCTATTTTTGTTCCTTATTTACCCCCACACTGGAGTTACTGTGTCTTGTTATGATATTAAGTGTTGTTTTGCTCTCTGAATATGAATGTTTTTACAGGTTCTTTGGATATAGCCGGGTCAGAGACTTGCTCTGCCTGGATCTAGCAGAACTACTGTTATAGTTAGATTTAAAAACCCTTTCGGAGGGGAGATGGAGAGGGTTATAGAGCCAACAATGGACTGACGTGCAATTGTATGCACTGTTTCCTCCCCCAACTTGTAACAGGCCACTTTAAAGTCAACATGAGATCAGAATGGACTCTGTTTGCTTTCTTCAAACTCGTTTCTGGTCTCAGTGAATGACTCATCAGTGCAAATTTCCAAAGAAGACAATGTTTGTTATTGTAATTTCATCACAATGTAGTAACTTGTTTCTGGGTTAATGTTAAAAGGACAAGAAGCATTTCAGTCTAGATGCATCAAAATGCTCTTGTCAAAATGTTCTTTACACCTTCATTTTCTGCATGCAAGTGTCAAATTATGGGAGTAAAATGGGTTGTTAACGCCATTTCATGTTCAGCAAAAAACAGCAATATTGCACCATCACAGCCAACTCAAATTGCAAAGTTAAACACTACAACTCTGCAATCTCAACTATATGACAATATTACATTGTTGTTGAATCTGTATGAATTAAGTCTGGCTGAGGATAATGTACAGGACCAATAATATCAATATTATAGAGATCCATATCTTCGATCTCGGTAAAAGGCACATGGTTTTAGGGGATTATGTATGTAAGATTAAAAATTATTCAAAGCACATTTTTCTTTCTCTCTTTTAACCTACTTTAATGTTTTATACAAGTTCTTTAATGTCATTTAATGCTTTTAGTAAATGTTTGTGAATGAGTTGCATCATTCTAAAAAATGATTTGGTGGACTACAATGTAATCAAAATCTAGTATTTCTGTCTTTGTACTAGTTTCTACAGCATTCCTTTTGTGTAGTTTGTGTTTACTGTATTTCAGAAATTGTCATCAAATGTACAGGAGACGTTTTATTGTTTGGCTGCTGAAAGGTTTGGCTATGCAGGACGTTTGAAGAGTCCTCCGATAGCACTGGGATTTCGGTTGAATGTTGGTGGTAGGAAAGCTAGGAGCTCGACGTGGTTCATCGAGAAGGGCAACCACTAAAACTCAATTTCCCAGAAGCCTTTGCTGAAGTGAGCCTGAGGCAATTTCTGTTATTACTGATCAGTTTTTTTTCCACTACATATTTAGAGACCAAGAATGCATGTCTGTGTGAATGTGAGATACTGCGAGTGTGGTTTTGTTTCAAGTGAAATTAAATTGACCTTCTTTTAGCATTTAGTACTCAATAACAGTCTTTCATTCAAACTTTTTAACTCTCTGTATGTGTCCTTCATGTACATTACATAAGCAGAGAAGATACTGTATGTATAGTAATATATTGGGGACTAAGTAAGATCTTTTTCTTTCATCTTCTTTCTTATTTTGCATAATAAATATCGATTTTGCTGTAACTGCAGTGTTTAGTGTGTTTTTTACTTATTCTGAATATTTTAGTTTTCTGAATATCTTGAGTAGTATGATTTTATGTAATCATTATAATTACTATCATTATTATTTTAATGCTACCAATGTGACATTGATCCCTGGTTTCACAGACAAAGCTTAAGCCTAAAATGCATGTTTGAGCTGTTTTAACTGAAAGCAACTTACACTGACATCTGTTTTGTCGTCAGATGCACACCAATGTTTTTTCCTAAGGCACATTTATAAAAGCTACTTAAATGATCTAACTGAACTAAGGCCTAATCCTGGTTTAATCTAAGCCCTGTCTGTGAAACCAGGCCTTTATATCTGACTTTAGTTTGACTATAAACTCGGTCACTGCAGTCCAAATAAATAGATGATATATTAATGTGTGTTGGGCCTACGCACCCTCCAAATGTCTACCTTGGCAAACCGTAACATTTTGACTACAATAATCTGAGCAAGGCCATTTGGCAACGCCTTTCTGTTAGTTTATGCTTACTGAATGTATTTGACACCCTATACTTCTGGCATAGCAAACCCCCACTAGCAAAAACAAGTGTACCATGGTACTCTCATATTCTTTGAACATGTACAGTGGTACAGTCAGGGTATTGCGACTTATTGTAAATACTATGGTTTATTTCAAAACACCAGCATTACTACTTACAAAACCACCTATAAAAAGTAACCAGTACCTTATAGATCAATGCTATGTTTTTTAGGATATGTACCGTACCATGGTATTACCGTCTGATACCGTCACCGTGCTACCACAGAACCAAAAAGAGCAGATAATTTTGACAAAACGAAATAAATATAATCTAAATTCACATATAATCATGTATCCGATTTTAAGATTAAGTTTACACATATGAGAAGCGCGTGGGACTCATTATGATCTTTATAATAAACCGATTCTGTGAGTATATTATGCACACACGAGCGCGCGCAGCTCTGCTGTTACTAGAGAGATTCCTGCAGGGTCACGTGATCATCAGTCAGGAAAGGAAGAATGAAGGGAGGAAAGCAGTCTGCTGGCGTCCAATAACACACTCAGAAGGCAAGTTAAACATCGGTAAATGCTCGAAACGACGCACTAGCCCTCTTAAACCTTTCTCTTCACGAGTTTTTCTATCTTTGTAAACCGGCTTTAGCAGTTTTACGCTAGTAACAAGGCTGCATTTGATGGTTTAATGTCAAGCAAACTGCTCGAGCTTAGTCGAGAATGACAAAGACTGTATTATAAGTCATCATGTTGACTTCATTTCCACATCTTGTGCTTATGATGATGGATGATTTCCTGTTTTTACGAGTGTAAATGAGTTTGATACGGTTATATTATCTTTTTTAACACCGCATTGGTCGTGGTTGTGTGTTGCAGATGTGATCTGACAATATATTTCTGCAGCATTCCGATGCTCACTTGAAATGTAGTGTATATATTATTTACAGTTTCGCATTGGTATAAAACTACTGTCTGGATCACTAAAACTTTTGTAGTAGGCTGGATTAACGGGTTGTGCCACTAATAACCCTGTTTTGTTTACTGTGGCAGTACCATGGAACAGTATCAGATGGAAATACCATGGTATTTTGATGTATACCATGATACTGAAATGCATGTATCATGGTGTTTACGTGCTATTAAAATCAACTTTCAAGAACACCATGAAATATGTCTAGAACATGAGACTACCATGGTGCTCATTGGTTACTACTTTGTAAATGTAACCTTAAAAAAAAAAAAAAAAAAATACAAGTGATCAGATATCAAAGGGTAATGCTATGATACTTTAAAATGGATGTACTATGGTATTTACCATAGTAAATGTCCTAAGTATTACTTTTTTGTATATACCAAGGTATTTAAGAAAATATATTATCCTTATCAAAAGTGTTGTGGTGGTACCATGGTAAATTGATGGTATCAGATGGAATATCCATGGAAAACATGGAAACATAAAGGATATTTGGTTACTTCCAGGGCTGGAAAAGTCATGAACATGAGTCATGAATATTTATATATAAAAACAAAGAAGGAAAAAAAAAAAAAAAAAAGATTATTTACTTTTTTTTTGTCACTTGGTTTTGATGCTAGGTCTGATTCATGTATAGTTTAGTCACTTCACACAGACCTTTATTTATGGCACTTGTTTTAAGAAAGAGGAATTTGCTTGTTTTAAACCAGGTCAGATGTGTGAGGTGGAATGTTCCTGTATTTATGACACCTCAGTCATTGACTTCACTGTGTGTGGCTGTTTCTATATTTTTTAGAGCAGAAATGGGATGGAGATGTTCTACATGTGCTGGTGTTTTGATTGACGCTTGGAAGCAGGCCACACGTGAAGGGTTCGCAGAAGAGCTTTGAAAGAACGGTGAATTTAGATCTGTTACTGTTCAAAAGTTTGGGATCGGTATGATTTTTTTAAAAGAAATTAATACTT
This sequence comes from Mylopharyngodon piceus, assembly GCA_039654765.1. Classification (NCBI taxonomy): domain Eukaryota; kingdom Metazoa; phylum Chordata; class Actinopteri; order Cypriniformes; family Xenocyprididae; genus Mylopharyngodon; species Mylopharyngodon piceus. The sequence goes on along the minus strand of CM077443.1, from coordinate 2,668,711 downwards.
TTATTCAGCAAGGATGCATTAAATTGATCAAAAGTGACAGTAAAGACTTTTATAATATTACAAAAGATTTCTTTTTCAAACAAATGCTGTTCTTTTGAACTTTCTATTCGTCAAAGAATTCTGAAAAAAATCGTGGTTCCCACAAAAATATTAAGCAGCACAACTGTTTTTGGCATTGATAATCAGAAATGTTTCTTGAGCAGCAAATCAGCATATTAGAATGATTTCTGAAGGATCATGTGACACTGAAGACTGGAGTAATGATGCTGAAAATTAATGATGATTTTTTTTTTTTTTTATTGTAGTAACATTTCACAATATGTTGTGAAATGTTTTTACTGCAGCATTAAAAAACAGACCCCAAACTTTTGAACAATAGTGTGTTTTCATTCTTTCACAATGTTTAATATATGTCTTAATCTTCATTTGTTTGTTCAGGAATCATCATTGTGAAATCATACAGCCTTTGTAGCCTAGTACAGTAGTAGCTAGGTGTTGTAAGAAGTAAAACACCTAAAAAAAATCAAGCTAAAAATAATAATCAAAGCACTGTTTTAAGTTTTTAATGAATGTAAGGGGGAAAATAATCTTTTATCAATTTATATGCATGAATATGACAAAATAAGCAGCATTTTTACCTACATAGATTTTATTAAAGCATTTTAATACATAAAATAAAATTTCACACTTCCTTGAACATTACATATTGACCCTAATTAATTGCTGAATCAGTTTAGAATTGAATCATTGGAACATACAGTATGTCACAGAAGTACACCCCTCACATTTTTGTAAATATTTTATTATGTCTTTTCATGTGACAACACTGAAGAAATGACACTTTGCTACAATGTAAAGTAGTGAGTGTACAGCTTGTATAACAGTGTAAATTTGCTGTCCCCTCAAAATAACTCAACACACAGCCATTAATGTCTAAACCGCTGGCCACAAAAGTGAGTACACCCCTAAGTGAAAATGTCCAAATTGGGCCCAAAGTGTCAATATTTTGTGTGGCCACCATTATTTTCCAGCACTGCCTTAACCCTCTTGGGCATGGAGTTCACCAGAGCTTCACAGGTTGCCACTGGAGTCCTCTTCCACTTGACGACATCACGGAGCTGGTGGATGTTAGAGACCTTGCGCTCCTCCACCTTCCGTTTGAGGATGCCCCACAGATGCTCAATAGGGTTTAGGTACCCTCAGCTTCTTTAGCAAGGCAGTGGTCGTCTTGGAGGTGTGTTTGGGGTCGTTATCATGTTGGAATACTGCCCTGCGGCCCAGTCTCTGAAGGGAGGGGATCATGCTCTGCTTCAGTATGTCACAGTACATGTTGGCATTCATGGTTCCCTCAATGAACTGTAGCTCCCCAGTGCCGGCAGCACTCATGCAGCCCCAGACCATGACACTCCCACCACCATGCTTGACTGTAGGCAAGACACACTTGTCTTTGTACTCCTCACCTGGTTGCCGCCACAAACGCTTGACACCATCTGAACCAAATAAGTTTATCTTGGTCTCATCAGACCACAGGACATGGTTCCAGTAATCCATGTCCTTAGTCTGCTTGTCTTCAGCAAACTGTTTGCGGGCTTTCTTGTGCATCATCTTTAGAAGAGGCTTCCTTCTGGGACGACAGCCATGCAGACCAATTTGATGCAGTGTGCGGCGTATGGTCTGAGCACTGACAGGCTGACCCCCCACCCCTTCAACCTCTGCAGCAATGCTGGCAGCACTCATACGTCTATTTCCTAAACACAACCTCTGGATATGACGCTGAGCACGTGCACTCAACAACTTTGGTCGACCATGGTGAGGCCTGTTCTGAGTGGAACCTGTCCTGTTAAACCGCTGTATGGTCTTGGCCACCGTGCTGCAGCTCAGTTTCAGGATCTTGGCAATCTTCTTATAGCCTACGCCATCTTTATATAGAGCAACAACTCTTTTTTTTCTGATCCTCAGAGAGTTCTTTGCCATGAGGTGCCATGTTGAACTTCCAGTGACCAGTATGAGGGAGTGAGAGCGATAACACCAAATTTAACACACCTGCTCCCCATTCACACCTGAGACCTTGTAACACTAACGAGTCACATGACACCGGGGAGAGAAAATGGCTAATTGGGCCCAATTTGGACATTTTCACTTAGGGGTGTACTCACTTTTGTGGCCAGCGGTTTAGACATTAATGGCTATGTGTTGAGTTATTTTGAGGGGACAGCAAATTTACACTGTTATACAAGCTGTACACTCACTACTTTACATTGTAGCAAAGTGTCATTTCTTCAGTGTTGTCACATGAAAAGATATAATAAAATATTTAGAAAAATGTGAGGGGTGTACTCACTTCTGTGAGATACTGTATATATTCAACTAATCAACAGAATTTAACTTTTCTCTTTATCATCTTTGTAATATTGGATTGCAAAACAAATCTAATTACACAGTTTTTAAAGGGTTAGTTCACCCAAAAATGAAAATTCTGTCATTAATTACTCACCCTCATGTCGTTCTACACCTGTAAGACAGAACACAAATTAAGATATTTTTGATAAAATACGATGGCTCAGTAAGGCCTGAATCGCCAGCAATAACACTCCCTTTTTCGATGCCCAGAAAGCTACTAAAAACATATTTAAAACAGTTCATGTGACTACAGTGGTTCAATCTTAATATTATAAAGTGACGAGAATACTTTTTGTGCGCCAAAAATAACAAAATAGCGACTTTATTCAGCAATATCTAGTGATAGGCGATTTCAAAACACTGCTTCATGAAGCTTTGAAGCTTTATGAGTCTTTTGTTTCGATTCAGTGGTTCATTTTCATTTTAACCCTTTAAGAAAGCTAATAGCCAAATAAAAAGTGCATTTAAATCATTGCAATAATCAGTGTTGAATAACATACGTTGGCTGATAACTGATATGCAGAACACATTTTTATTGTATTATTTTTTCTATTTGCCATTGTAAATAAAAATAAAAAATAAATTACATTTAGATTGGGTGCTCTTTAGATTTATCTGTAGACCCAATGATAAATAGAAAATTGGGTTAAATCAATAATAATAAAAATTGCTATCAGTCTGTCTCTAATGTTAACTGTAAATGTGTGTACTGTAAACTCATTTTACTGATTTCTGTTTCAGAGACGGGTGTCCTCGCCATCATGAAGTTGAATGAGAGGAGCGTGGCACATTATGCCACATGCAACTCTCCTCCAGACAAGACAGGCTTCCTCTTTAAGAAAGGGGAACGAAACACGGCGTACCATCGCCGCTGGTTTATTCTGAAGGGCAACATGCTGTTCTACTTCGAGGAGAGGGAAAGTCGAGAGCCCATTGGCGTCATCGTCCTGGAAGGCTGTACGGTGGAGCTCTGCGAGTCTGAGTCCGAAGAGTTCGCCTTCGCCGTTAAATTCGACTGCGTCAAAGCGAGGGTGTACAAGATGGCTGCAGAGAGCCAGGCCGCTATGGAATCGTGGGTCAAGGCTCTGTCACGAGCCAGTTTCGACTACATGCGACTGGTTGTGAAGGAGCTGGAGAGGCAGCTGGAAGAGGTACAAGGAGAGAGATTGTTACAAGCGAAAAACAAGGCGAAGAAACACCAGTCGCAAGTGCAGGGAGCAGAAGCGGGCCTCCGAACCGCCGCCCCGTCCCTACAGAATGCCGCCATAACGGGGCCTTTGCAGGAGGGGCTGTCTAGCAGAGAAAACGGGGTGTCTTGGAGTAAAAACAGTGGTGTGGCAAATGGTGTCAGCGAGGGCTGCGCCTGGGACGGGGACTGCAGCGCGAGGGCAGAAGGAGTCAGACCACCTCCGGTACCTCCGCGGAGGAAGACCAATGGCGGGTCACTCGAGAGCCCCGTTTCTCCCGGCACAGGCTGCTTCTCCAAACTTCATGACTGGTACGGCAAAGAAGTGGCTGAACTGAGAATAGAATGGCTGCAGAGCAAATGAATGAAGCTGGACATCTGCAAGAGACTATGAATATACATCCGCACTCGTACCATGTTTAGTGTGATCTCGGTTTTTAAGACATAACAGGTCAAATTCATCTAAAAATGGAAAGAGCATCAGAAATCAGAAAGATAATCGCTTGTCCACTGTTACTGATTTTTTTTATGTGATCATTTTTTTAAAGGAACATTCTGTCATCATTTACTCGCCCTCATGTCACGCTCCAAAACTGTGAAAAATCAAGTAATTTTTTTTTTTTTTTTTTAATTACAAGTGACCAAAGTTAGAAAAAAATCGTTTATTAATTATATATGCATCAATATGACAAAATAAACCACAATATTTACTTGCATATATTTTTACTAATACATGAAAAACATTGCATTTCCTTGAACTGTTGAGAGTGGACCTAAATGAATCTTTGAATCAGTTCATTGGATCACACAGTTTGAACTGATGCACAAAAACTAATTTGAACTCTTTACGCAATTTTTGCTATTGAAGTTTAATTCAGAAATGCTATTAAAATCATCTTAACATTCCTGTACTCACAAGTAGTGAGACAAGGATGACAGTCTTAATTTCCAAATAAAAAGTGCATTAAAGTCATCGCAATAATCACAGTTGAAAAACATTATACGTTGTCAGAAAATTCATTGCAATATTGGTATATCGCCCAACCCTAATGATTACAGATTACTAGAGATTGACCGATACAGATGATTATTTTTTTGTTTAAATTTTCTATTTGCCAATGTAAACGAAGACCTAAATTATGATTACATTTAGATCCTGTTCTTTACATTTATTTGTAAACCCAATATGACATAACCGCTGTGAAATTTGAAAATCATCCCATAATTTACTCACCCTCAAGCCACCCTAGGTGTATATGACTTTCTTCTTTCAGCCAAAAACAGTCGGAGTTATATTAAAAAATATCCTGGCTCTTCCGAGCTTTATAATAGGAGTGAATGGGGCACCGGAACTCGACTTGCACACGGCCGTTACCGGAAGCCAGTTATTATAAAGTTTTAAATATGGATATTTTTCTTACAAAAACCCATCGCTTTGCTCCAGAAGGCCTTTATTAACCCCCTGGAGCTGTATGGATTACTTTTATGATGGATGGATGTGCTTTTTTGGCCTTCAAAATCTCGAGCCCCATTCGCTACCATTATAAAGCTTGAAAGAGCCAGGATATTTTTTAATATAACTCTGATTGTGTTCGTCTGAAAGAAGAAAGTCATATACACCTAGGATGGCTTGAGGGTGAGTAAATCATGGGGTAATTTTCATTTTTGGGTGAACTAACCCTTTAAGTAGATAAGTGTGAATATGGGTTAAAACAATGTTATTAAATATTGCTAAGTTAAACATGAGTCTACAGTGCTCTTTTCCATATTAAAATTAAATAAATGGGCACTGGGGCTCAAAAATGACAAAAAGCACCATAAAATATCATAAAAATAGTCTAAACGATTTGTGTGAAAAATTTTTAAGTTCAAACGAGAACTTTAAGAAAAGCACAAGGTTTGGCGTTGTGATGTCAAACATTGGTTCTCATGTTTCGTCGTTAACATAACTTGCGTCGTGTCTTGATGCACTGTTTTTAAAGATTTCTGAGATTTTCAGTTAAAAAAAAAAAGACAATATGTGGTGCACAAAAATGTGACTTCAATTCGGTGCACAGGTTGTACAGACTACATTTATGGAGCTTTTTTTCAAGCTTGACAGTCCCAGTCCTCAATGTGAAAAAGAGCATTCAGGACGTTCTGCCAAACTTCTTCATTTGTGTTCATGGAAGCAGGAAAGTGATGTGGGTTTGGAACGACATGAGAATGAGTAAATGATGACTGCGTTTTCTTTTTTAGATGAACTATTCCTGTAAAGTCTCATACTTAGCTTCATGTTTTGATTTTCCTAGAAACTCATGTTGAAGTGGCTTGCCATTTCCTTCTCACTTTTTTTTTTTTTTTTTTTAAATTGACGTCTTACTTGCATAGCAACACTGTGAATCCTTTTTCACAATGTTGGACTTGATAAAAAATAGAATAGCGGTACAATATCTGTGTTTTCAGAATCAAAAACACCTTGAATGTTAAACATTACAGTGCCAAAGCTGGTCTATGGTCATTTGTAATAATTTTTTTTAAATATAATGTAGCAACAAAATATTGATTAGATGCATCAAAACAATAATACAGCTAACCTGAGAAGTGATTTCACTGCAAACTTCTTGGTGGTGAATTTTATGCTGAATTTTAGGATATCTACAATCGAACCTGCCAAAAACATAATTGCCAAAATGATTTCTAACTTTCAAATGCATGTAAAAGTGTCTGAGACAATGGAGCCATCTAACTAGCCAGCTAACATAATCTTCGGTTAATGGATCTTTTTTTCTAAGCAGCTCTAATACAAGATGTTAATCATTTTTAGGCTAAGCTTTGCTATGCTTGATTATATATTATCATACTTGCCAATAAGCATGTCTTTTCAAACTGACCAATTATAGTCATCATACTGTGACCAACATGTAATGCATTATAGAATAGCATATACAGACAGCTCTCGAATTTATTTATGGCATTTTTAACGGTACAAATTGTATGCAATCCTGTAATCATATCTGGGGAGGTATTACCTACAGTTGGGTTAAATCAACACTAAATCAACCAACCGCAGTGCCTTCAGATTTCATATTAAACACTGCGTTAGACTGCACAATAAAATAGGGATTAAGAGATGAATGTGGTTTTAATCCTAACAGTTTAAGTATTAACCACTGATCGTAAAATGACAACAACTGCAATAGAATTTACTTGTTGTAAAGGCAATAACCAGTGTCAAACCAGGCATTGAAATTACATTGTGTAAAATATTTCATTTGAAGGAAACAAGAATGTAAGTTGAATGTTTTTTTAATGAGTCAAATAAAGATGAGCATCAGGATAAAATATGTATTAAGAAGTTGTGTTTTGTTCTTCAAAATGTGAACTCGCACAATCTCACCACAAGGTGGCTCAGCATTGCTTTGTATTGCGAGTAGTTTCATTTGATTAAAGACTGCAGGGTTCATTCACAGATCGCGTGTCATTGCATTAGTTAGATACGTCCATGTATAGATTGGAGATGCATTGAATTTTTATTTGATGGTCTCTAAAATTCAATGCTCTTGACTTTTCTGTACATTTCTCTTCTCTAGCGATGTGCATAATAAAAAAATAAACTATGAAACATACACTTTTACATTTTTATATGCCCTTCGTGGCCTTTTCAAGGACATGGCAGTAAAGATTAAGTTTTGTGGGGATTGTTATTACTGTGGAACGTCTTTTCTACACTGAATATTTCATTGCTTTTTCATAACACAACCTGACAGTTTCATATTTCTAGCTAGTAACACGCTTTTAATAGACGGCACACATTTGACAGCGGAAACTACAAAATTTATCATGTGAAGCCACAAAGAAAGCGCTGAACTGGAAGCTGTTTTTAAAATAAAAGTCCCAAAGCGCCACATTAAATTAGTGAGTTGACATGACGTCAAATAGTTACAGCATATAGAATTGTCCAGTGTGACATACTATACTTCCAACTATTTAAACATTTTTGTTTACAGTTAATATTATTATAATAAATTATTATTGTTATTATTATACATGCAGTTTGTGTGACTTAATATTAATTGAGCGACTACATGGGAGTTCTAAATTAAAATACTTAATTTGTGTGTGTGTGTGTATGTGTGTGTGTGTGTGTATAATATTAATATTAATATTTCAAAACAAGGAAATGATTTATAAAAATTGTTTATTATTTATTGCTTTATAATATATATACAAAATATATATTATAAAATATATATTACAAAAACTACACAAATGGCTTAAACGGGGCTTTTATTTTGCCGGAAACTCAGTGTGTCTCGCCACATCAAGGATTTTTCGTCGCTTGTTGTCGCCGTGTCCATGGAAAGTTTTTTTTTTTTTTTTCCTTCCTGAAAGTTTACGCAGGACTGTTGTTGCGCGCATCCAACATGACAGAGAAAGTAACGGACATCACGGCTGGCAGGCAAGTCATGTTTAATCATTACCATAGCTCTCTCTTGTTGTAACTTAAGATGTTTAATAGGATTCAGCAAAATATTAACTGTTCGTGATATATATCCCGACACTTTGGGCCAGAAGTTTCTTGGTCAGTGAAGATAACGCAGAACGTGAGAGTTTGAGTCGAGAGGGGGGGTCTCCCGTTTCTGCTCCCCAGCAGTTATGACACCGCAGTAATTATTATGAAAGTTTCATATAACTCAAATATTGGCTGTTGAGGTTATGTGCTGCTATCTTCCCTCTCAAAGTTTATTGCAAAGTTATAATGAACTTGACACTCGCACGCGAGGCGCAGAAGAAAGTTTAAAGGGATCACGCAGTTTCACAGCGCGTGCCTGGCTCGGTCCGAAAGATACGTGAATTACGTACGGATTCTTAGAATTTGCGTCATTTCGAATGATCAATTAAAGAAAGCATCGCAAAATTATTATAATAATTTGAAAAGATTAAACTGCACGTGCTCGTGCGTTCACACCCGCTTACAAGTTTCTTAATGGCATCGAATTAAGACCGGTGATTACGTAATTTTTGTTACACAACATATACGATATTATTATTATTATTGTTATTATTATTATTAATTATAATATTGTGACCCGAGCTAATTTGCATACTCAAGCGAAACGGGCTCGTGAACGTGTATACAAATCCGAATTTATGGCAAACACCGCCTTTAGTTTATGATGTATTTTATTATTAAAAATAATAATATGGCACGAGCTCACTTGCATACTCATGTGAAATGGGCTCGTGAACATGTGTATACATACAAATGAGTTTATGCCAGATGTGCTTTTCATTATCTAGACCAAGCGACCGGAAACCCTTCTTTTATTACTTTATGATGTATTTTAATAATAATAATAATATGCCATGCTCATTTGCATACACATATGAAATGGGTTCGTGAACACGTTTATGCAAATGAGTTTATGCCTTAATCATCTTGGCATCTGGATCAGTTTGTGATGTTTATGTCAGGCAGATGTTATAGCCCTGCAGCTGGAATACAAATCGTAAATTGTCAAGTATTTAGGTAGCATCTACTGAGTGTGTGACTCGTCTCAGTTCATGTTGTTTGAATTTAAATGTGACTTTTTATAAATCGATATTAGGGGACGTGAAAGTTCTTGCAGTGGTGAAATTATGATCAAGAGTTTCTTAACAGTAAAGAAGAAAATAATTCATTTATTTTGACCAATATTTATTAAAAAATGCACTAAAATATATATATTTTTAAATGTGCATTATCTATTAATAAAGGTCAGTATTTGTTTTTAACTATCACTTCTAGTAGTGGTAGTTCAACACACACAGTCAGACAACAATGCAAATCATTGGCCTCAGCATGACCAAATATACTCATCTCTAGTCATTATAGATCATTAACACATAATCCACCTCTAAAAGGCAAAATAAATCATTCATAACCTACCTTTCACTAAACTGCAAAAGTCTGGTCCATAATTCAGCTTATTCTGCAATCACCTGGACGAGAAGATCATGTAAAGTGACCCACCACAGGTCGTTTTGTTTTTACATTTTGTTTAGAGGTGGGTTCATCTGAGATATAAATAGGTTAGATTATACCTCAGTGATTAAAACAAATCAAACTTTGTCAAGTACATTGATTAGCCCTAACATGACAAGAAAAAAACAATTTATGTAAAATTAGCCAGTCAGATTTGAGTTTAGTGTAACAAGAAAGTCAGAAAGACCTCAGTTGCAACTAATTTTGATGCAAAATGTGAATGTGTTTCATTGGCTAACTTTTTATTGTACTTTTTTATGTTTTGTACATTTTATTGGTGTGATCAGGGTCCAAAATTAACTGTTTGCCACACCTGGCCTGTAGGCTATTAACTTTCTGAAAATATTTCTTACAGCCCACAAAACTATATTTTACTTATATTTGTGTTCCTGTGACAATGGAGGTATTTAGTTACCTTAAAGGTGCAATGTGTAAAATTTGGGAGGATCTATTGACAGAAATGGAATATAATATTCATAACTATGTTTTCAGTGGTGTATAAAGACCTTACATAATGAACTGTTATTTTTTTTTTTTATTACCTTAGAATGAGCCATTTCTATCTCATTCACCGGGTCCCCCCTCCATGTTAAGACGTCATTTTGCACCGGCATGTTTCTACAGCAGCCCTATGTTGTTGTTCTTTTAAATCGCTCATATTTTTAGAGGCAGGTTGCATCGTCACTACGTTGAATACGCACGAAGAAGAAGTAGTACTAGTAGTAGTAGTCGTCGTCATCTGGTTCATTAGAAGCAGAGACCGTTCTTTTATAGAAGAAGAAACCTCATTGCTTGACTGGCTAACGTACTCTCTGCTGTCTCAGACGACGACATCTTTGACTTGTGTCGGCCGGACGGCAACCGTAGCTTCTCCATTTTGCTTCGAAAGGGAGGGGTGAGCTGCCGTTAATTGCAGTTCACAAACTCACCGCTAGATGCCGCTACAATTTACACACTGCACCTTTAATAAGACCTGATTGTGTCAAACAGCAGATAAATAAATAATAGAGATGCACCGATCGTCCGGCCAGGGATCGGAATCGGCCCGGATCGGTGACCGGCCGGTCAGTCTCACGTCTTTCCGTCAGTTTTCTATCAATAACGTCAGCTGCACGTTTTCGCTCTCTTCTCTCCGATGGCGGAGTGACACACAGTCGCCTCCTCTGGCCCTGTCCTAAATGGCACCCTAAACCCTCAGTCTTCCTCTGAGTCCGCACTTTCACGACGTAATGCCGCTTTGACTGCCGGGTAAAGTCCTCTGCGTAGCTCACAGTCTTGTGGGCTCAGCAGAAGTGCGCATCGAGGGCGCATAGCGGCCGCAAAGGGGGCGCTCACGAGCACCCTTCTTTAAGGTTAAATGACGAATGGGACACCCTACGGTCTTGTGGACTTAACAGACACGCGCACGCAGCGGCCATTGTAAGTCCACAAGACCGAAAGTGCACATGAAGTGTGCCATTTGGGACAGGGCCTCCCTCTCACTCGTCTCATTCGCTCCAGTTAAATAGTTCTTGTATTGCGCAAAAAAATAGTAATTCCCGCAGGTTTCGCGCTCACACCAAAAGCGCGCGCAGCTGCGCACCACTGATCTATATTAGAGGAGCGCACAAACTGCCTCTCAGTCTCAAACAGCGACAAGTAGGCTACCAAAGTGAGTGGCTTACTGGTTGAACGGTCAAATACATACAAAAAAACATACGTCTTGGCGAGTATTCAGTTAAACACAGTCCGTTTTGGAACATTAAATAGTTGTGTAAGCAAGTTGTGTAACAGTATTTTGGGTCCGTGCATAAACTCTTAAAGTGACAGGAGTCCAATATTCCTGCTGCTGTCTGTCATGTTAATCAAAGAACAAAAGACAAAGAAATCACTTTTTGCTCTTGACTGAATAAGTTTAATAACTTTAATTGTAAACATTATCCTGTATTTAATTTTTACAATGAAGACTATCCAGTGTTGTTTTACATTTGAATACTTTAATTTCTGTAGTATTTCTTACCTGAATAAAAACCTACTTAACCTGAAAAAATTAAAGGCCTGGTTTCACAGACAGGACTTAGCCTAAACCAGGATTAGATAGGCCTTAGATATGTCAGTGCAAGTTATTTTCAGTTAAAACAGCTCAAACATGCATTTTAGTCTAGGACTAGCTTAAGCCTAGTCTGTGAAACTGGGGGATAGTTTCATAGCTCTCTTTATTTTATTGCATTTATTTGTGCTGTTGTTTGCAATTTTTTATTTGTTCTTATTTTATTACTCTTTTTTCTTTTTTTTTCTTGGGTGTTTTTTTTTAATGAAAATAAAACTTTGCGTTGAAGCAAAGTAGATTTTCGTTTATGCTGTCAGTTATGGTTCTTAGAAAGAAAATCAGAATTGGCAAAATCAGTATCAGTCACACTAACAAAAAATCGGAATCGGCCAAGAAAATTGCAATCGGTGCATCTCTAATAAATAACAAAATGAACATGCAATGCGTAATATTTTCTAATGTTTATTTCTATAAAATGCTCTTACTCTCGTATGGACTTTGGCAAGTGTTAAATTTTGACCTTGTTGGGTGTGATATTTATAACATGCATCTATACAGTTTCGGTTTTCTGTGTGTCTCTGTGTATGATATGGATACGAATTTCACACAAATCTCAGAGCACATCTGAAAACTTTTAAATGTATGAATATAGAGAAGCACTGAGGCCGACATGTGCATGTTCACGTACAGAACAGGGGATTCCGTTGCATCATGCGTTCGTCTCAAGCTGTAAGAATCCCCCCGTTCCCACACTCGCTGGCCCTTGATCTCCCACCCCTACATGGGGGAACAGTGTGTCGCGATGTGACTCTGTGATATGGTCGAAAGAGCCTTAAATGCTCAAAGCAGCACGCTACTTGTGTGGTGTGTGTGTGCACGCATGTGTGTACATGCACTTCCTTTTGATCAACCTCCTCAGGCTGTGCAGTCTCATAAAAGGGCGCAAAGCTGTACTTTAATGCGTGTTTTCTGCCCCAGCATCAGCGTTTCTGTCTGGTTTTTGTGCATGCTAGTGTCAGGGAGAGAAAGAACGACTATTGAATGGGCTTGTGCAAACAGGACAGGGGAACATTACAAGGTAGCATTGTATCTTGCTTGCGGTCAAGTCAAGAATGCTGTCATTGTGTGTTTGGAGATGCAGAATATTTGTCTAGCAGATGCACAGACGTCCTTGAGTGCCACTGAGGTGTTGTAATGTGTTTTTGCTCAGTTGAAGGCACACTTTGGAATGCCTCCCACAAAGTATGTATAATTAGTGCTCTGTGCTAAAGCAAGTGTCACTAGCAGTATTGCTCACGCTTAGAATTGGGGGTTTGTTCACAGATTTGGTGCGTAGCTTATGGGAGTTTGTGCTACGAACCTCAAATCAATTCTAAGAAATCAGAATTACATTTTTTACATGGTGGATGATGAAACTTACATGGAAGGAGGAACCTGAGCCATATCTAGGGACCAATTCGTGAAAATCTTCTTAAGATTCTTAAGAAATAGTAAGAATTTTTTTGAAAAATTCTGGAAAAATATTGTGTGGTTAATATATCTTTTTTGTCGAATACGAAATATTCTTAACTTTATACTTAAGTTAGGAAAAAAATGGCAGTTAAGAAGAATTTTATTCTTAAGAATGTTTTGTGTTGTGAATCCGGCCCCAGAATATTGTAGACTTGGGGTTGGGCTCTTTTGATTTGGGCCAGCAAGCAACCACTCAGTTATATTCATATTCACTTATATTCTATTAGAAAATGATATATTTTGCTGTTTAGAGCGGGGTAATCCTGAGTGTTGGTGATGCCGGAGAGAGGAGGGCAACCAGCATTTCATGTCTTATGGCAATGTTCAGACGTCCAGTATTTTTGGAGATAGGTGCATGATTATATTTTAAAGATATCACAGACCCAGTATGATCTCTGTCCTAAGTCATTTAAAAAAGTGGATACAGATTCTGCCACGGAATAAAAAAAAATTAAAAGATAATTGCGACTTTTAATCTCACAATTCTGTTTTTTTTTTCTCTCACAATTACAAATTTATATCTCACAATTCTGAGAAAACTCGCAATTGCGAGAAAAAAGTAAGAATTGCGAGATGTAAATTTGCGAGAAATAAAGTATAAACTCGCAATTCTGACACTTTTTTGGTATTTGCAAGTTTATATCTTGCAATTGCGAGTTTATATTATGCAATTATGACTTTAGAACTCGCAATAGCAAGTTTATATCACGCATTTCTGAGAAAAAAAGTCAGAATTGCGAGAAAAAAAGTCAGAATTGTGACATTAGCCTATTTTTATTCAGTGGCAGAAACAAGCTTCCATAGAGCTGTATCATGTTGGACAGACGTGTGATTGTGAAAATCTTCCGGAAGGCCTCCGATTTTTGAGTGGCTTTCAGATCTAGGGCAGGTGGCAGCCCTCGAAAAACTCTCTTATAGTCTGCATGGGAAGATTGATATTTATTTTTATAAATGGAGAAAACATTTGCATTTCTGTAATCCACAGTAGTAGCAGGCTTGTGGGACGAGACTAAAATAATGGTGTTGGCAACACCCCTGCCCCCCTTTTTTATTTTACTTTTACTATTTTATTTTTTTTACTTATTATTTATATTGTTACCATTTTATTGACTAACTTTTTTCAAAGTCAAGTAGTCCTACATGATTGTTTTTATTATTTCTTGTTTGCGAATAAAAAAAAAATCAATAAAGTACAAATCCTTAAAAAAATAATAATTTTAATTTATCTTTTTAAACTTCTCTGAAATTAAATAAAAAAATATATATATATTTGTATTTTTCTGTATTTCTGAGCTCAATGTGTGTGGGAATGCACAAAATGGTGGCCATAAACAATGTCTGGACCATGTGGTCAGCTAGGTCACCGGAAATGTGACATGAACGCACACATACGCAATGGAGGCAAAGGGGAAAACAATCCCAAGAGCCCCTTCTTTTTTGTATCCTGCTGCTCTGGCTGTTTGAAAACCATTCCTCCCATGTTGATTACTTTAATTTAAATTGTAAAAAAGCTAATCGAATTAACGTGATATGCTGATGAATTAATCAAACAAATCACAATTAATTGCATACATCAACATTTAATGTGAAAAACCATAATTAGACATCATTGCGGTAGCAGTAGACTAAATAATCACTGAATAGATATTAGAAAAAGTATCTTTAGAAGTCAGTATATTGTTTGTTTTATTTCATATTAGGGCTGAAACAAACAATTATTTTGATAATCGATTGATCCACATATTATTAGAATGATTAATCGAACAATCACTGATTATTTGATTGATTATTCAGCTTTTGCAGTTAGTTAAAATGTTGAGTTATATCTATTCTAACATAAATAAAACAAGGAAACCACTTCAGCTTTTGAAAATGTCTTTTTAATGAACTTTGGATATAGATAAATCAATTCAATATTGATTCATTTGTATATATATCAGGTACAGTACATAGGTTGTCTCAAGGAAAAAACTTTTAAAATGATGTAAACTCTACAGGGAACTGGTACATTACCATAATATTAAAGATTAAAATGAACAACTTATCTGCATACAATTGCATATAATGCTATTACGTTTTAATAATAATTAGTAATAACGCTTAATAATAAATAGTAATAACGTTTAAATAATAGCTTTTTAATAAGAGTAAAAATATGAATGTAATATAGTGCATATTTTTGAGTCTAGAGTTCATTTTCTAACTAACTATCGAGTTTATGGTCATTGAATGGAGGTAAACGTAACATTATGTGACATTGTTTACAAACTGTTTTACTGACGTCTTTCTGCGGTTGAAACTGTGACTGAGCGATTACATGAGACATGATACTTTTCAGTAAGTTGTACAGTATCTTTCAACATAACTTCTGATGGTCATTTATGTTTATTTTGTGCTGCAACTAGCAGTAAAGAGGAAGAGGTTTATTTACAAGTAGAGGTTTATTTCATAAGGAGATTTATTGTTTGAATTTCATAGTAAAATTGACAGAATTTAAAAGCTGAATCTTCATATTAAAAGTAACCTGCTCTGTCTTGTCTGTCAGCACATTGTCAGTGTCCTCCGCAATATATTTTTCACTGCATGAGAAAATGGACATGTGGCATGAGAACAGTGTCAGTCTGTATGCAAGAAAGTTGACAGCCCTGCATATGACAGCTTTTTTTAAAACATTTTTTGTAGTTATGCTAAATTTTCCCATACTCTATTGGTTCGGCTTCATTTGCACTCTGATGCACTGTGTCTTTTTCTATTGTATTTCATCCGGGAGGGCAGCATTACAGTATTGCGCTACAGTGCCCCATTGGTCACACTGCATTATTGCAGGCCCTATTCAGCCCTATTTCATGTCATTGAACTTAAGCTGATCACTGGCCTACAGTCCACAGCGTTCCATTTTACAGTCGAGTTTGTCAGTCTGTTCGAGTTGACATTTAACACTGGACGCATTCATGCATCTTTGGCTATTGAGTTGCGTCTCGCTGTTTTTCAGCATCTCGCGCCATGAGTGTTTTATTATTAAGTAGTTAAAAGTAGTTAACTTAGAAAAATGTGTCTCGCTCTGTTGTAGTTGGTTTGATTATGGTATTTACATTTGGAAGAAAGTGGTAATACTTGTTAAATTTGGTGAGGTTAGTTGCGTGCGGACTCTCAAAAAAGATGAAGGTGACACTTCAAACTGAATTAGACAGTTTTGGAAGGCATATATTTAGTATGGAGTTATGTATGAATCAGGGGGCATTATTAATTGAGGCCCCGTTTACACTAGTGTGTTTTCGTTTTAAAACACATAACTTTTGCTATGGTTACGGCTGTTGTTTACACTACGACCCTTAAAAACGGAGACTTTCGAAAACACTGCAGAGCCTGTTTTAGTTTGAAAACGCCGGGGTTTCAGACCCTGTTTACATTAGTGCGGTTTTGTTTTAAAATGGTGTTTTAAAATGAAAACGATCCTCGTCTATACTGGCGTTTCCACTGCGTTTGAGAAACAATCTCCATTTTGGTCTGTTTACACTGAAATGCAAACCCGGAGTTTTCAAACTAAAATCTACAGCGTTTTCAAAACTCTCAGTTTTTGAGGTTCGAAAACACCGGCGTAGTGTAGACACCAGGCATAACTGTAGCAAAAGTTATGCAATTTAATGCACACAAAACGCACTAGTGTAAACGGGGCCTCAGTGTAAACGGACCAAAATGGAGACTTTTAAAAATGATGGCGTATTCTTGATGACCGTGTAAACAATAACATGGAGACTGAACTGCAATCTTTGCTGGCTTTGTTGTCATTTTTAGTAGCCATTGTGCAGTTAAACTCTGCATTTTTTAATACTGCAGCTACCTACATGCACAAAAGGCAACTGTTTACACTTGTATGCACATGCCCAGTGTGCATGAACGGTCATGTGACATGCATTTTCGGTCATGTAGTGTAGGCGGAGATCGTTTCTGAAACGCTGTGGAAACACCAGTGTAGACAAGGATTGTTTTCATTTTAAAACGAAGATGCACTAGTGTAAACGGGGCCTGAGTAAATGTTTTATTGTTGATATTTCTTGTAATAATTTAATTGCATTAAATGGAATGGGATTTAAAAGTAAACACATGGCCTTTTTCTTTGGTGATTTTGTCATGTGACATCATCCCCTTCTTGACATCATATTTAAGTTTTGCTTTAGCTAACATACCTGTCACGGCTAAAATTTTGAAGTCAAAGTTCATATCTGCATGTGAATGGTGTGTGTATGTGTGTGTGTTATAAGTAAGTGGTCACTAAGGCAGGGCAGGGTTTCCTGTCTCTGTGAATAAGCCCACGGCCTGTCTGCTTCCCGCACTCTTTATTTTTGAGTCTTGTTATAAAGAAGTTCTCATGCTTATGCGAAGTGTTTGTTCCTTGTTGTCTGCACGCTCGTCGAGTCATAAGGAGGAAGCAGGCATGAGGTTTGCAATTTCTCTGATTCAGCAAAATTACGTGTATGAAATCAGTTTCTGAGACTCTGTATCATCTGGGCACTGCTTTTATTATCACGACCCTACAGTACAGGAAACTCGCTGTGTGTGTCGAGCTTCCAAAGACCCCAGCCGGGGAATTAGAGGTTGCAAATGTAATGGACTTAAAGTCGAATTGGAATACAAAGCACGGAAATTACACCAGTGCACCAAGTTGAAGAAGTGCTTGGCTTGAATGATGATTTTGAACTGTGTGTGTTTGATTTGGTTAATGTTAATAGAGCAGTTGATTTATAGCGGTTTCTTCAGTCCATAATATCTGATAAACTTACACAGACATCAGCTCATATTTAATATAAAAAAATTAAACTGATTTTTGATTTAAATTAATTTTAATTAGTGATTTTTCATCAAAATTTTCTTTTTTTTTTAAATGAATTTTTGGGAAACGATTACTGTGGAATTGATACAGTTGTTTATTTTCTCCACATTATAAGAATAAGGTTAAAAATCTTGGTAAATTTCAGATTTTTTTATACACAAACTAATTAACCCCACATTTACTTTTGTGCTGAAAAGTTGTGTTTATGAAATACTAGCAAGTATTTTTAGGTAACGTTAACAGTAGGCATTGCATGATTAGATTTAAACCTTTTAAACACCATAGCAACTACATTGCAACAACTAAAAATCAGGACACTTTATCAACCACATAGCAATGACGTGGCAACCAACCACAACTGCCAATCATGGTTGTGACTCTCATCGTTCACATTCAGGTGTTTGCTAGATCGTATACATTGGTTTTTGAATGCTGTTTGAGTCATTTGATTTTAACTCAAGTCATGTATAGTGTGAAGATGCAAGACTTATTGACTGTTCACACATAACACGTTTTTGCATTCCACTGCACTGCTTTTCCATTGTTTTTCTATGTAAACAGCACTACATGGATCTTTGACCGTTGCACTTACATCTTTTGCAGCCTCTTGCTCTTGACACAGCATTCTAAAAATGTTAAAAAAAAGTAAAAGTCTGTAAACGTTACAAGTTGTTTGTCATTTTAAATGCAACCCAGTAGTACTGCTAGTACTGGGTTGGATGCCCCTTTTGCCTTCAGAACTGCCTTAATTCTTCATGGCATAGATTCAACAAGGTGCTGGAAACATTCCTCAGAGATTTTGGTCCATATTGTCATGATAGCATCACGCAGTTGCTACAGATCTGTCGTCTGCGCATTCATGATGTGAATCTCCTGTTCCACCACATCCCAAAGCTGCTCTATTGGATTGAGATCTGGTGACTGTGGAGGCCAAAAGTGTGGCAAGAAAATATCCCTCACACCATTACACCACCAGGCACCAGCAGCAGCCTGAACCATTGATACAAGGCAGGATGGATCCATGCTTTCATGTTGTTTACACCAAATTCTGACCCTACCATTTGAATGTCGCAGCAGTTATTGAGACTCATCAGGCCAGGAAATGTTTTTCCAATCTTTTATTGTCTAATTTTGGTGAGCCCGTGTGAATTGTAGCCTCGGTTTGCTGTTCTCAGCTGACAGGAGTGGCACCGGTGTGTCTTCTGCTGCTGTAGTCCATCTGCTTCAAGGTTTGATGTGTTGTGTGTTCAGAGATGCTCTTCTACAGATCTCGGTTGTAACATAACAAGTTATGATAGCTACCTGAATCATAACAAAGCACTGTTCGCCAGAGGAGAACTGGCCCCCCGACTAAGCCTGGTTTCTCCCAAAGTTTTTTTTCTCCATTTAAACACCTATTTGCCACCTGATGTCACCTGTTGGAGTTTGGGTTCCTTGCCGCTGTCGCCTTTGGCTTGCTTAGTTGGGGACACTTGACATTTGATATTCAACAGTGCTTTGCATCTGCCTGCATTGACACCATTTTCTTTAAGAGCTGCTGTGCAGCCAAATTATATACCAATTATCACTGTAAAGCTGCTTTGACACAATCTGCATTGTAAAAAGCGCTATATAAATAAAGGTGACTTGACTTGACAAGTGGTTATTTGAGTTATTGTTGCCTTTCTATCAGTTCGAACCAGTCTGGCCATTCTCGTCTGACCTCTGGCATCAACAAGGCATTTTCGCTCACAGAACTGCCGCTCACTGGATACTTTCTCTTTTTCGGACCATTCTCTGTAAACCCTAGAGATGGTTGTGTGTGAAAATCCCAGTAGATCAGCAGTTTCTGAAATACTCAGACCAGCCCGTCTGGCAACAACCATGCCACGTTCAAAGTCACTTAATTCACCTTTCTTGCCCATTCTGAAGCTCACTTTAAATTCAGCAGATCGTCACTCTTGAACATGTCTAAATGCCTAAATGCATCGAGTTGCTGCCATGTGATTGGCTGATTAGATATTTGCATTAAGCAGTTGAACAGGTGTACCTAATAAAGTGGCCTGTGTGTGTGTGTGTGTGTGTGTGTGTGTGTGTGTGTGTGTGTGTGTGTGTATATATATATATATATATATATATATATATATATATATATATATTATACATATATATATAATACACACATATATATATATATATATATATATATATGTGTGTATTATATATATATATGTATAATATATATATATATATACACACACACACACTGTATGTTTATATGTATTTTTTTAAACAAAAATATATGCAAATGAAATCATACTGTGATTTAAGACTTTGTTCATACCGCCCAACTCTAATGCCAGAAAGAGCGTTATCAGAGTAGTAAAGGCTACAAAGTGCAAAGTATATGGAGAGGGGAAAAGACAAGTGAGGAAAATGAAAATGCTAATGGTGTGAAACAGGAAATGGGTTAAAGTGGCTATGTGGGTATGTGGAGGTTTGAAGATGGAGAAATAGGGCAGTTAGGATGAAAAGAAAACACAATGGAGGTATTGCAAGAACAGGAATTTAACATGCATGCATGTGAAGGATGAGGAAGGGGAGAATGATGGGGAGAGAGAGACGGCCGGAGAGGAAATGATGTTAGTCTGTTTGGAGGTTGCTGAGTCATGAGTGGGCCGGATGATCACTGATAGAACGAGCAACCGGGGGCCAGCGCAGGGGGCGGGACTACGTCACACGGCATGTGCGGTGAACAACAGCACGCGCTCTGCAGGACGGGTTGTGCTGTAAACACGATGTATGTCTTGAATTCTGCTGAAAATATCAGCTTATGACTTTCCAGGCTGGTTAGGTGCTAGTCTGGTGCTGGTTGACCGAGAAAGTCTTGCTGGTTGTAGAAATAGTTCACCCTAAAATGAACATCATTGCATGACTTTCCAAACCTGTATGACTTAGTTTCTTCTGTGGAACACAAAAGTAGCATTTTAATATGATGAACGAAAACCATACGGGTTTGCTGTGACAAGAGGGTATATAAATAATGCCAAAATCTTCTTAAGAAAATGTTTTTTCCATTACACTGCGTCTGGCATTTTTAAATGCAGAAATGCATTTTGTGTGAACAGTCCCACTCATTTCTCTGAATAATCTTGTCTTTTAGTTTGCATCCAAAAAGTTCCAGATACATCTGGAAAATAACCAAATAAGCTGTCATTTTTATTTGTCAAATATTCAATCATGGATTATCATAAGAAAATGGCTTTGCAACATGGTTATTTAATAGATAAAACAATTTGGGTTTGATATCCATCAAAAATATCCAATGGACCCTTTTCATAGACTATGATGACACATTTCCACAGTTATTAACTTTGTAAATCTAGCAAAGTTTTGTATATTTTCATTTTTAAAAAATGTAATGTACATTTATAACACTATACTTTGTGTTATATTGCATTGACATTAAATTACATTCTTCTGACCAGCATAATCTCTCTCTATATCTCTATATTTTTTCCTGCCCTTTGTAAAGTCATATAAATGCTATTGTGTATTTTTTTTCTTTTGCTGTTGTAAATGAAATTAAATCATACTGTCATTTAAAACTTAAAAACTACCAAGTTTGCATTTTTGAGCAAACCATTTCTTTAAGCAAGTTAGGAAGCCTTGTGTGCAAACCACCAAATCAGCAACACATCTTAAAGACGTTCGTGACCAGCTTTGCTCGTCTTGTCAGAAAGGACTTTGCACACCAAAGAAAACAGCTATACGTGTGATGGGTGTTCCTCTCCCCGTGTAGGTTAATGCTTCCTGTCACCCAATAAAAGAGCAGAGCACATGGTGCCATCTATAGAATGGCCTCCTTCTCTTTCTTTCTCGCTTACTATGCGAGTGTTGTGGTTTTTCTGATCTGTTGCTCTCTTCATGTACTAAACCTTCATTTTGTCATGCTTCAGGGCTTTCAACGGAACTTTAAGAACAGTCCTCTAAAAAATAGCAGCCGCGTTTACTTCTCACGCAGAGTTAAATGCTCACAGGCGTCCAAGAAGGCTGTGTGCTTGTGAATGAGGATGTGGGGAACGAGAATGGGGAGATTGGCTCCAGTTGTGTCGCAACGTGTCTGGTGCAGCACAGCACCCATGTGCAGATTTTTTTTTAGCCTCAAAAGAAAATTTCCCCAGCTGCAAATGGCGACTGTGATCTGATTCCGAAGGTGGTTTGCACCACGTGTGGAGGGACTGTGCACATTCACAAGCGAATTCCGCATCGAGAACCGCGGGCCCGTCAGGGACTGGTATCAGATGTTTCTGACACTTTCAACTTCCCCAGTCTTCCTCTTCACATCAAAGATGGCCTCAGATATTTCTGTGTTTGACCTGTGGCGCATTTTAAAGTGGCATGAGCGATATTAGTCACTCTCTTCCTGTACTGGAGAGCTGAATGAGTGAGTGAGTAAAAGTGAAGAATCTGTATTGTGCCAGCTGAGTTCAGAAGACTGTGTCAGCCCTGCAGTGATGAGCTAAACTGATACACTTTGTTAGCGTTCATTGAAAGTTTGATTCATTGAACAGAACAGTTTCGGTACAGAGATTGCTAAGTCAGTAGATGTGCAACGTAAACAAAGAGACCTTATATAATATGATATTAAAACATAATCTCTCACAAAACACATGTTCACCTAGTGGCAGATCTTTATTTCCGTATTGTGACACATCCAAGTGAAACGGATTATTGAAAAGACAAACTCTTGGGTGGGACTCAATTTATTGGTGGTTGGTTGAATGAAAGCAGATCTTAGGCCCTGTTTACTCCTGGTATTAAGATGTATAGTGGTCGCTCGAATCACAAGTGGACGACGCTAAATACAGGTCTAAACAGGGTCTAAAACATTTTGAGCTTGTCCACGTTCGGCCATATCCAGAGGTAGTCGAAAACACGGATTGCTTTCGTAGTGTAGACGCCCATGTGGTCGAATGTGCTCAAACAGCGCAAAAGACCGCCTACTCTCCACCTGCTTGACCTAATGCGTAAACATTATGGGAAGCGCGCTAGCCAGATGGGTTTTAAACTTTGTTGGCTGGAGACCCAAGTTTGGTTTGAAGATGAAAAACGTACCAATCACAATGTTCTCTCACCATTCCTGATTTCTAACATGCACTCACAGCGTTAGGCCGGTCTTGCAGCTGTCAGAGCAGAAACGAAAGCTGATGCTCTGCGTATGTTTCTCCATCGTCTCCGGTCACATTCATATCTAAATTGCACGAGCTTATTTTGTTCATTAGATCAAAAGATCTGAAAAAACCCATACATTTACCCGCCCATAGACCCTCCCTTTGAAGAAATGAGGACAGATTTGGTTGAAAGTGGTCAAAAGAGACGGAGGTACCAATAGCCTTGTGGGCAGCGCCGACATATAGCGCCGTTCCGCTTCGGGCGACCCAAGTTCAAATCACGGCTTGAGGACCTTTCCCGATTCCACCCCCCTCTCTCTCTCTCTCTCTCTCTGACTTCGCTTCCTGTCTACATACTGTCCTATCATAATAAAAGGTAAAAACAGCAAAAATAAATCTTAAAAAAAATACCTGGTTTAAACAGGAATGTGTCTCCCTCATCTACTTGTGATGCGATCGACCAAAAATACCAGGTGTAAACAAGGCCTTAATGTGAACTTGCAGTTGATTTTAAGAAAGGGGTGGGGTTTAAGCAGACTAAATGATTGGAGAAGTCCGGCATACATCACCAGAGAGAAGTCTGTCTTTTTCACCGGAAGATTGACTTCAGAATTTGAATTTCCATCTCTTGCCACTTTGAGTGATCACACTGACCTGTTAATATGCACTTATGAAATCACTGTCGAAACTCTGATTGGTAGTACGTAAATGTTGCTGCTTTATTTGTATAAAGTTGCACTCTGCTCAACTTTGTTGAATTGTGTTCAATGATCTTTGACACTCGAATCAGTGGAGATCAGCAGTTTTATTAGGTATATTTATCTGTTGTTTCAAAGGTTTGTTTAAATATACCATAAACTTTGCAATTCGTTTACGCGTGCATTACATCTGTTCTGAACAAAATTTCTGCGTAAGCACAGAGCCTAGTCGCCACAATCAGAAACAAAAAAAGCCAGCACGAGAATGTCACCAGAGCTACCGTGAGCATAAATAAACACACATTCGCAAGACGTAATATGTATAGAAATACACATCAAGACACCGCATGTCCACAACACGTTTTTTAAGCAGTTTGAGAAAGTAGTCAGATTAAAAGATTTACAAGGCTAAAATTTTCCTGTTAAACAGATTAAGATCTTCACCACCCCTCAATTGGTTAGAAATTTCATTTGAAATTTGAGCTCATTCAAATTGATTGAGGTGTTTACGTGAAGATTTTTCAGTCCAATTTAGCCATCAGTCCGATTATAAATGGATTATTAGTTTGCATATAAATGTAGCTTATGAAAATGAATCATATTTGGTTGCCTTTCTATATTAATATGCAGCACATAGAGTCTGGAAACCTTAGCTTACATGTACCGAAGTAGCTTCACAAAATAAAGCTTAAATGAAATGTGTACTTGATATTTTTTATTATGCAGTAAGCGTTTTAAAAAAGCAACTTGAGGTGGTGTTATATTTCGAATCCAGTCATACACAATAGCAATAATACTCTATCACAATATAGCACAGCCTCATAATTTCTTGTGCATGGATGCAATTTTGTGATTTTGTTCATCTGTTTTTCACAGTGATTTCCTGCTGTGCTGGTTACTGCAATGAATGGTAACACTGTCCAGCAGACCACAAGCACTGCACCATCCGTAGCACCTCCTTGTGGATGGAGGGAGTTCTGCGAGTTGCATGCCAGCACCACGGCCCGAGAACTTGCCCAGCACTACCGGCGCTTCATCAAAGAGCGGCCGGTACAGGATGTGGTCCCGCCGGAAAGTTTCTCAAAGCAGTTCAGTGCCCTGTTCCAACACCACTTCAGCTGTGAGGTGGCTAAAGATGCAGAACCCGCTTTGCGGCCCCCGCCGCCACCGCCCTTACTACCCATGACTGGCCGCTTACGCATCACTTCCTTCTCAGGGGTGCTGGATTACCGGGAGACCGTGCGGCCGGGAGTGGCTCCGCTAGTTGCTGTGTTTGCGCCCAAACCAGATGCCAGCGGCATCCCTAGGGAACAGGAGCAGTTGCAGCGCTGCTCTCCTACAGACACTACACGCAGAACGCGGCCACATAGCCAGGAAGATGAACACCCGGAGTGGAGGACCGGGTCAGAGCGATACACGCCCCCTGCGTTTCCCTTCCCTTCCCGTAGTGAGGTAACCCACATTTCCTTCAGGCGCATTCGAGAAACCGTATGCCAAGTCTTTAAGAAATCTCCACAACTTGATGAATCTTCAAGTGGTTACCCAAGGGACGATTCAGTCCAGGTGGGCGGATCATCTGCGACTGTTGAATGCACCTCTCAAACCCCACCTCAGACTGCGCAGGTACCCGCCCATCGCACCTCAAAGAGGGCTATGCTGTGGGAACGTTGGAATCCATTGCGAACTGTGAGACGGAGGCAAGAGACAGGGAGTGTTTGTAAAGAGGGGCAGCTGCGGTACCTGGAGGTGGATGACACTATCTCAGACACACCCCCGCATTGGCTGCGCTGCCGCCTGCAGGTCAGGAGGACCAATGAACCCACAGCTAGCGAGAGGTACCAGCTAGAGCTCTATGACCCACCCAAGGTAAGGAGACTGGTCGAAATGCATTTTTCAAGAGTGACTACTGTCATGCGTTTATTTTTTTCCTAATTTGTCAATTGTATCTCTCAGAGATTGTAGTTGTTGCTGGCTAACTGTAACTTGATAAATTGGTCAGATCTTTTAAGGTGCTTTTCCACTTCGTGGTACGACTCGGCTCGGCTCGCTTTACTTTGGCTTGGTTTGCTTTTCCACTGCAGTTTAGTACCGCTTCAAAGTCTTGTGTCGCAAATCCAATGACGCTGGTAGTGATGATTCTCAATGATCTGCAATGTTTACACGTCACATTTTAGTATCGGTACGGCTTGCTTGGAACCTCAACCGAGGTGGTACTGAAAAAAGAGCCATACTATGCAGTGGAAAAGCGACATTAGATAAGATCAGGTTCAGTAGAAGAAATTTTAAGGTATATTTCATGGAAATTTGTTAAATTGTCATCATTTACTTGCCTTTACAGTATGTTGCACAAAACGTATGAATTTCTTCCATGAAACACAAAATGAGTTTAGCAGAATGTCCTGGCTCATTTGCATTCATGTATCTTCAAATATGGCATGTCAGAATGTGTTATACGAAGTTTGATGTCAATGACAAATCATGCAAGAACCAATTGCAATCCTACGTTTAGGAGTGAAATCTGATGTGACTTACCTTGAAGCGTTATATTTAAGTATATGCAAACGTGAATGAGATTTAAGAGCTAAGTCGTGTTTTAGTTAATAAAAATGTACATTTCAATGACAAATCACCAATTTTGCCAAGAAATCTGGTTTGACTTGTCTTGATGTGTATATTTAAATATATGTGAATATATGTAAATATATGTCGTATTTTATTTAATAAAATAAATTTTTTATTCACACATAGGATTTTCAGTAAATAACAACTTTTAAAATAAGTTTAGAAAAGTAGTTCTTGTAGCTCTTACGTTCTGCTAAATTTATCCTGCTACATTGAAGAAAGAAATTCAGATGGGTTTGAAACATCACAAGGGTGAGTAAATGATGAAAATGGATTTGTTTTTTTTTTTTTTGCTTTAAATCAAAACCAATGATAGGCATGATTCATCTTGTAAGTGATATGTTCATAGTAACACTAATTTAACCTAATTATCCACCCACATGCAAGACAAACAGCCGATTTGAAACAGGGTATGATTGATGCTATCGTACGGCATGAAACTAATAAGGACACAATTACTGTTTTGTCTGCATTTTTCTCCGCCTCGCTCCATTTCTCCTGGTCACACAGCATGATAGCCTAATTGGTAGTTTTGTTAGTTCATTCAGGCAGCAAATGACGTCTGCTCACTTGAGAGGTTACGGCACGGCTATATCAAGGCACTGATTGGCTGCTGAGGAATCTTGGCAAAGATGTGAGGACTTGCTCTGAATGTCTATATAAGGGAACGACAACGTAGACCAAGAAAGTTCAAACACTTAAAGTTTATACACTCCAATAAATGTCAGAAGCATGCACACACATTTTAGCTTCAAATTAGCAGCGCATTAATTGGTTCTTTATTTTGACATTTTTTTAGTTTCATCATTTTGAAGGGAGAGAAATGTAAATGCTTTTTTTGAGCATGCATCATACTTTATTTCACAGTATCTCATGTACTGTATTTGTGTGCTTGTGAGCATTGGTGTGTGAGCTTCGAGGTTGCATCACAGAGCACATACTAGTCCATGCCTTGATTCTGTAATTGTACGCTCTATGTTTGGTGTGTTCGCTACAATAGCAGCAGCCAGGGCAGCTATGCTAAGAGAGGAAGCTGCAGGGTAGCTGATAATTTCTTTGCGTGAGAAACTTTGTTTCAGGGAAGTCCTAACTTTAAAACCAGCCTGTGCACAGCAGATAAATTAGTTTGATTATCTGCTTTCAGATTTCACAGAAGTGTTGTATTATTATCAAGTTAAATGACTAGATAGGCCAGAGACAAAGTGCTAGAATACATGTATAAATATATGTTTACTTGTGTATCCAGGGCTCAACATCAAGCTTTTCCAAGTACTTGTCTTTTAGACAAGTAAAACTGATACAGTTTTAAAGTGCATGAAATTTTAGAATCATGACTCACTGAAGCTGCTAGATGAATCATAATTGCTGGATCTTCATGAAGTATGTTCATTTTAGCCTAATCAGGTTATTAGTTACGTGTTTCTAGGTAAAAATTATGTCATCCATCCATCCATCCATCTTAAATATTTTACTCTGGAAAGCCACGACTGACCAATCAAAATCAAGCATTTCAAAGACAGCCTTGCAATATATGGGGTCAAAATCTGCTAAGGCGTGATTAAATGTAACTTTTATTCGAAAATGAAACAACATTTTATCAGACTTTGATAATTGCCTTTAATCTTTTAAACAACTAAGAAGATAGTGATCAAACTACAATTTATACAAATCACCTGTCAAGTTCCAAGAGTCAAAATGGACGACTACAGGGACTCATCTCAAGATCACTCATTTAACATTTCATCTATTGCCAAAATTATAAAAAAAAAAGATAAGTCAAGAATAGAAAATTGAAAATGTTCAAATCAGGTACGTCAGAATCAGAATGCTTGGTTCATGCATAAAAAATGTCTGTCAAAGTATAACATACAACATGTTGAACAATGTTCATTAACCCTAGGTTTTCAATTGGATTGGCGTTTATTCTCTGTAGCATGCAGTGTGAAGTATTTCACTCAGTTTCCTGATCATTCCGATTCAATTTCAGCAAGTGAAGAACAAATTTATACGCTTGTTTGTTATGTATTAGGTACATTATCGTCTCTGACAGACACTAGGTTGAAGCTGCTCAGGCCGCCATTTTCTCACTCTTCTCGGAAAGCGATGACGTAGTCAAAGTATCTGGTAGTGTGGGTTTTCTAAGTACTCTGCTTGTAAATACTACTGTTTATTGTGCACGTTATTTTTGGACAGACATCAATGTCGTGATATTCAAGTGATGTGGATATGGAAACAGATGGATCGTGAGGTAATAATTATTTATTTCTTAGCCGGCAAGTATTCAGTTAAGTGACTGATGCCCATGAGTGTGTTATGTCTATGTTTTTAGTTTTAATATTTCAACCAACAGCAAGCCTAAGTTTTTGACGGACATGATAACATGCATAAGGGGTGAACCGTTTGATTTTTGGGTAATTATAAAACGTGCTGGAGATGTTCGAAATGCTTTTTGCGTAGTTCATTATACTTATTTTATGGAATGAAGTTTATTTTGTGGCTTAAATTACATGTTACTCAGAGACTGACATGTTTGGCTTGTCAAAAATTCATTCAGCTGTCGCAAATTTGTTGACTTTTGAAAATCAAGTTAAATTTTTTTACTAGAAAAGGAGTGGTTTTGATGTGCAAAATTATTGTATTGTCTCTTATAACAAAAATATTTTATTAAAACCCATGAAAATGCAGATCCTGTTGCAAATAATAGTGAAAAGTCAGTTTTGTTCCATTATTACCCCTCATTACCTTGAGATTTTGACTCAAATATGTGTAGCAAAACTGGACTGTTTCTGGCTTGTTTATGTGTATGTGATGTTGTTCGGAAGGCTTAAGAAACATCTGTTTTGGGCCTCAAATGGTAGTGTTCATTTAACAGGGCTTCGAGGGCTGGAGACCACAGACCTTTAATTGCTGATGTAGTCTGAACAAGTTTGGTCGAGCTGTGCTTAGAAACATTAAATCGGAAAGAAGACATATTCTGACTCTTATATACGGATGCCAGCATAGCCAGCAGTGTGCAATGCATTTGATCTAGTGGGTACGGATTAGATAAGACCTTGTGTTTGTGTTGTATGTTGATGTCTTCTGATGTGGCTTTTTGGTGTGTAAGCAAGTGAGAAAGAAGACATGCTATAATAAAGTTAGAGTTCAGATTTTGTAATTATGTATATGTGTTGGCGGTGTAATCATGTCTTGTTTTTCTAGTATTATTTGCTGTACAGCAATCGCATCCAGTGCTGTGGAAAATATTTCTAATTCTAGAAAACCGCATCCTCCCATCTGGAGCGTGTTAGAGCGTCACGGTGACCTTATGCACATGCAGATGCTCACACAACTACATCCAGAGTCTTTAACAAGCCACTAACAACCAAATCAGATCAACAACACAATATTTAGTGTAAAAAAACTGCAACGGTCTGCACAGATTTACACAGAACCTAATAACAAATTGCAAAAAGTATACTATAATAGTTGTTTATGTTTATGTTTTATGCTAGCATTTTTTCGAGTGAAATCTTGATGGCTAATTTTTTTCAGCAGCCTTAGTTCTGGAAGTGTTTTCGCCTATTTATTTTCTCCATAGGGATTTTAGAAAAATCTTTGATAAATGAAGCAATGAAGCAAACCAGCCAGCTTTGAGATGAATCACAACATTTGCGAACTTTTATTTTAAGCAAAACAGTTTAAAAAAACAGTAAAAAGACAATTTTCTATGAAGAAAATGAATGGGATTTTGAACTGTTGGGCTCTATTCATGTGCCCTCATTTGTTTTTCATTTGCTTTTTGAAGAAACGTTCTGAAACTTGACTGAAACCCAATCTGACTCAAAGTTTCATTTCTTAACGTGATCAAGCAGCTTTGACCTTGTACCCAGGTTTATCAATATGAAAATCTGCAGATTGATAAGTAGGCCACAGTCATCAGTCATAACGAAATCAGACATGTCCCTGTTTCTCCGAAAGCATAACACTTGACAATTTAAAACCAAGAATTATATCACACACAGAGATGCACACAGCAGTAATACAAACTGATGCATTTTCAAAGATGTACACGCACACTCATACAGTTGCAGACCGTGCACTGGTTCAATGATGCAACAGCATTTTTGTTTTAGATCAGAAGTGCAAGTAATAATTTTCTACTTGTCAGTTTTTTTATATATATATAATTTGCAAAACTAATTTATTGATTTATTGCATGCATTGTTTTAAATGCATCCGTTTTTTCTCTTTTGTCATTTGGAAATGCATTATTTGAAATTGTATTTTCATGTCACATATGTACAGTATTTAAGCGTTTCTCAACTGGTCTTGGTAATTATTTTGCATATTTTTGGGCCTGCATGGTTCATGATAATATTAATATATTTCATGCCTGACTTGTTATTAGTTTTTTTACATTAATAAAACGTTCGATCCTGATTCAAAACCAGCTGAGAACCAATGCTCTATACAGTTATGGAAAAATAAATGATTACTGATAAAATCAGTGAAGATTAATCAATACAAGTTCTAAAAATAGTTGTCATTTTGGAGACATTATAATTCGAATAGCCTAAAATAGATGGCTAAAATAAATGGATTTTAAAAACCTGTTTTATATATTTATTTATTTTGGGATATCTGAGCACATTGTTTGGCCTATTTAATAATTTAGTGTTTTTACACCTCACGGTTTCCATTAACTGACTGGTTTGTTAGCTTCTGCTTTATTTATTTACTGATGTAGTTCAATCATTAGTAGTAAAGCAAATCTGTCAACATTACTGTTTCACACTGGCACAGACTGTCCAAAGCCTCCACATCTGCAGCATCAGGACTGATATGAGATCCATTGTGTGCTTTGCATATGACAGTTCCTCATCTTTGGGTGGTTGTGTTTTTTTGTGTAAAACACATTCACCCAATACCTCTGAGAACTGTGCGCTCAGAGGACAAACATGGCCATGTGGGTGGTGGGTGTGAAACAGCCCCTGCTCAAAATATTGACTGTGTAACATTGCAGTGTCGCCTGTAATTCAACAGTACAGCCCCATGACGCCTGTGTTATGCATCATTGAGTGCTTATTTTTTTGGACCCAACCACTGTTGAAGGCCCCCAGTGTGAATATTCACAACAGCTGTGCAGTGTGTGAAATATACAATGAGTTTTGGGTGAATTTCTTTAGGACTTTTTACTAAAACTGGTCCTAACTACATATTAAAACCTTTTTAAAAGCTCTTTTTGAAACACCTTTGAATGTTTTTAATTAAATGATTTTGTCTCTTTCACAATCACTTCAAATTGTCCTAAACATCCAGTCAGCGAGTGAGTCAGATGTAAATTCAGTAACTGACAGATTTAGCGAGTGATTCATACCGATGAGTTTGAGAGTGCTTTTGACTGATTCATTCAGTGGCTCACATGAGTCAATTGTTCCTGAATTGGACTACATTGGACGTGCTATACGTTTGTTGTTGTGCGCAGCCAACGAAGATTCAGCGTGTAATTCGTTACTTTGTTTTAGACCGATAACTTGTGAGTTTGATAGATTTATTGTCTCTGTATTTTTTGTGGTAGTGTTTTTCATGTCAATACATTCAATACACTTTTTAAATTGTAAATTGCTGTCAGTGTGAACGCCTCTTTTAAGTCTTTTAAAAGTATTTTTGTAATCTTTGATTTACAAATCTATTCTAAAGTGATAATTTATGACAGTACTTTGTTTTGGTGTGTCAGTCGATCCTTTCAGAAATCAAGCGACCAACTGTTGTTTTGGTCACTGAAATGTAGTTTGAAAACACTTTTGAACCAATTTATGAAATAAGCAGTATAAAAACTTTGTACTGTCTACTAGATAAACTGTGTAGTAGACATACTTTTTAGTGGCATCAGACCTGTCCAGATGCTGTAATTTGCATCCTGCGGGTTTGAATTTTAATCCTTTTTTTTTTTTCATACACTAGTGTGAAATTTCTCTCAGATTTCACCTGTAACTTCATATGGCCACCTTTACACCTGGCATTTTCAATCTGACTGTACTAGATATGCATTAGAGTGAAGGTTTAACTGTAAATGCAATATGGCTAAAAAAACAAAAAAAAAAATCCAGATACTATACAAATACACAATGCATGTTTATTGTTAATGCCAGGTATAAAGGGCCTCTTCCGTCATCTCTGCATCCGTTAGGATCAGCAGAGTTCATCTCAGAGGCAGAGACATGCTTTTGTTTTCAGTTTTTGTCCCCTGACATGAGCAAATGGTGTTTAGGTTTCGGAGTGTGGTTTTTCAGTGTGTGTTCATGTGGAAAAAGCATGCCATGGATCTTTAATTTGTTGTGCAGTGTGTTTTTCTCTTAGCTAACAGCTGTTTTTTAACTGTGTCTGCACTGCAGGTGGCAACATGACACTCCAGTTTTGTTGCGTCATATCAGTGTAGACCGTTTCGGTGTATAGATACAGCCAATACAGTATAGATATGGTCAATTATTGCAATAAGTATATTCTAGACATTTTCACAGTATATACTGCAACATAATATGGATATATACTGCAGTTGGAGTATAGAGCGTATGCACATGATGTCACCATCGACCATTGTGACTGCGGTTATGCCCACTGAGTGGTAAAAGACTGAGTGGCAGCATTGCTTTTCAGCGTGAATGCCGTGAAAAACACAAAACGCATCCAAAACGGGAAAGAGCTTTGCGATTGACTGTATAAATAGATTTGACAAGAAATCTGAGGTATATTTTTAAAGCTACAGAAAAGAGAAGCAAATGAATCACTGCAATTTACAGAAACGTGGATTTACAGCTATCATTTTGTCAAAATTTTGGATTAAACCATACCCTATATATTGTATTGTTAAATATTGTATTGACAACTCATCAATTAAATATTTACCATCTTATATTCTGCATAATAGGGTGTTTTTAAATAAACACTGACAAAAACTATACAAGTTTTAGGGCCGGACGATATGACTATATATATAACATTGATTTAAGTGATCACTCTGATTTAAACATACCTATATTGTATTTATATAAAACGTTCACAGGCAGATTTGCTTTATGTATTTCCCCGGTGTTGAAATCAGGCACATCTAAATGTCAGGAAACACGATTCCTGGCTGCATGTCAGTATTCATGGATTATGTTTCTTTGACAAGTTGTAAGGAACACTATCGAGCCCAACCTTTAGTGTAATCGTCTGTTTTACTTGAGTTTTACTCTCCTCAGAAAACCGAACTTTCCTGTCCTGTCTGTCAGACGTTATACTGTGCTTAACGGTTCAATGTTAGTATTGTGTATTTACCATGGCAACTGTTGTTTACATAACCCCAAAATGACACTTTTATTTTTAACTTTGTATTATTTTGTATATTTACTAAATTACTGTAAATATAAAATCTTAAAATTTTCGATATGCTAAAAATATGCTATATATATATATATATATATATATATCATATACACATTTTTTTAAAATGGAAAAATAGAACATTTGTATGAGGAAATGATTCAAAAACTGTAAAAATAATAATAATAATAATAATAATAATAATAATAATGAAATGTCATTTTAAAACAATGTCCAAATTAAAGGTAGGACTATCAGAATTCAGAGGTTTTTTTAATTTACTTTATTATTTCTTTATTTCATCTTACAAATTTACAGAAATAAATGTTATTTTTCTTTATTTATTTGGTTGTTGTTGTTTTGTGTTTTGACATGTTTGACATGTCATTCCAACTTACCAGCTTTATTTTATATAACTAGTTTGGGACTGCTATTTAATAGCCTTACCTTATAGGCCTTTTTATTCATCATTATTAGTCATATTCGTACAATTTATGTGTATGTTAAGTAAGGTGGAACAGTACTGTGTGTGTGTGTGTGTGTGTGTGTGTGTGTGCGTTTCAACAATTTTTGTGAAATAAATTTGCTTGTTTTTTTTAAAACACACACACACACACATACATACATATATATATATATATATATATATATATATATATATATATATATATATATATATATATACACACATCATGTTTGCAGTCTAGACAGCTTTGTTGATTATAATGGCCATAGAGGTGAATAATAATGTATAAATTGGAAGAATAAACGATAAACCAATTTGCTTCTGCATAAAAGCTCAAAATAAATAAAAATATTTAGTTTTTAAAATTTTTAACATTTTTAAATAAAAAATTATTAACTATATATTTTATTATCAAATATTAAGTAAAAGTCTATTAAAATGCCATATTAATAAATATTAAAATTCATTTATCTATCTATTTATTTATTTAGTTATAAATTATTACAGAATATTTTTATATTTTATTTTACAGAATAGCCTAGGATAATTACATGTCTAAACACAAAACAACAACAACCAAATAAATAAAGAAAAATAACATTTATTTCTGTAAATTTGTAAGATGAAATAAAGAAATAATAAAGTAAATAAAAAAAACTCTGAATTCTGATAGTCCTACCTTTAATTTGGACATTGTTTTAAAATGACATTTCATTATTATTATTATTATTATTATTATTTTTACAGTTTTTGAATCACTTCCTCATACAAATGTTCTATTTTTCCATTTTAAAAAAATGTGTATATGATATATATATATAATATATATAGCATATTTTTAGCATATCGAAAATTTTAAGAGCATCATGATGTAATTTTCTTTACTTATTGCCTACCCCAAATGGGAGTGTTTTAGTCTCCAGTAGTGCAGACTGGGTGTGAGTTGATTATAAAGATTCTATATTGCGAGTGTGTGTGGGCATTGTTGCAGCTCTTTATGTTAAAACCTGCAACCTCTGAGCTGGTATACCTGACCTCACTAAGCTACCCATGGAAAGCACCGCTCGCTCCCCCTCAATCTCTCTCTTTCTCTCTTTCTATTCGTCTCTCTCTCTCTCTCTCTCGTTGTGTGCGTGTAGGTGCTGTGGTTCACCTTCTCTAGTCCGTAAACAGGATGCTCGCTCGACCTGTGTGAATATGAAGTTGAATATGAGTAGCTGTGTGTGTGTTTTATCACTAGTGTATAAGTATTGTGCCGTGTTGTGTCATTGTACTCACACTTTCCAGCAAGCCAAATTGCATGTGTATTTATGGTGAATAAGCCAATAAATCCCTTGCTGTAATTCAAGGGCCGGTGCAGTTTCTCAACATTATTGCAGGCGAATCTATAGCTACAGATATACTGCTGAAGCTGTGATAAAGATTGAACTAAAAAGAGAGAAAAAAATGAACTCTTTTTGCTTGATGCATTAATGCATTAATTTTTTTTTGTCCTGCAGAGCATTAAATGCAACAAGCACATGTAGCATCTTTACACAGCTAGTGGTGGATGACAAATGGTTTTCTTGCTGTTTCAGATTACCGAAAACATCCCTTTTTTAAAGAAAAGTAAGATATTTGTCCATCATCGGGAGGTTTTGACTGACACAGGAAACCTGCTCTTTTTTTCGTCTGCACTTCTCCCTCTCCCTCTCTCTATCTCTGTGTCTTTCTTTCATGTGTATTTTCTCAGTACTGCTGTGGTGGGGCTTTCGAGAGCAGCAGTAAAGGTCAGAGTGATTGACACTCTATTTTAACAGCGTACAGGGAGGGAGAGGGAGGTAAATAAATATAAGGAGTGTAAAAAAATAAAGGCAGTGAAAACCATGAGCAAACCATTCTGACCTAGGAAGGGATCAGTCTTTAACCCAGCATGCACGTGTGTACAAATGTGTGAGTTTGTGTTTTAAAAGCTGGGAAACTTGGGTGTAAAAAAAAATTTACATGCTGAAAACTGCAAAAGAGCATTGATATAATTATTATATATTCATTGTATATCCATATATATATATTATACAGTACTGTGCAAAAGTCTTAGGCATGTTAGTATTTTCACCAAAAAATAAAAATAAAAAGGTTTTAAGCCAGTTATTTATATCTTTTGCTGTAGTGTGTCAGTAGGAAATATCAGTTTACATTTCCAAACATTCCTTTTGCCATTAATTGTAATAATCCAGTGAGATTTTTGTATGCACAAGGAGTCCTGACAACAGCCGGTATGCTCCACACGGAGATCTGATCTCACCATCAATTTTATTAATATTTATTGCGTGATGCTCTGCTGAATATTTTATATAAAGTGTATTATTTTATACATATATATATATATATATATATATATTTGAATTTTTAGATTAGAAATGTGATATTGATTTTAAGAGTTTAATAAACAAGAAGTTAATATTAGGGGACTTACATTTTAGACTATTTTTTTAAACAGAATATTGTCTTTTTTGCTCCATTTCGCCAACGAAAATGGTTCCAAACAAATCCACATTGCACTTCTCCGAGCAACATAGTCATATGTTTTGTTATATTGAATGAATCCGTGTTTTTGACATCATTAATCATTAATCATAAAGATAGTAGGGCTGTGTCTGAATTCGCCCCCTATACCCTTAAATAGGGCACTATTTGAGGGGACAGACATGTGTAGTGGTGTCCGAAACCATAGTGGACGTTATCGAGTACACTCATTCAATCCCATAATGCACTGCAATAACTAATGTACAACTGATGTACACTTAATGGCTAGAGAATACCCATAATGCACTATTAGAGTCGTGCTTGCCAGAACTTGGCACCCGCAGATGAATCATCCATCCATCTATTTTCCAAACCGCTGGTCCAATGTGGGTACAGTGTAATATCATTCAGGTATAAATTCCTTTTTAATTGATTATTAAATTGTTTAGGTTTATACATGCTAGTTTCCATGACAGAGTTCAAGATAAATCTTTTCATCACTACTGGAGCTGCAGTTTGCTAAGTTTCAAATGATTATTAAACAGCAAGCAGATCATTTATTATAGCTTGTCAAATTTGCCCCTATTTGGGTGTGAGCAAAAACACGCCATTTTTGTGTGTCCCTTTAAATGCAAATGAGCTGCTGCTCCCGGCCCCCTTCCCAGAAGAGGGCGGAGCTTTAGCAGCTTGCACAGACAACAACAATGCTGGCGAATCTCACGCAGCCAAAATGGCGATTGTCAGTAATGGTGTTCAGCCTTACATTGTTCAAACCGGAGTCGGACATTGATGGAGAGACTACGGAAGAAGTTACAACTTTTAGAATGAAACTGGACGTTTCTGAATGGTCAGTGGATAAATGTATGTAGTTGCTGTGGAGTTGATTCAACTCATCGACTAGCATGTGCCGTCATGTTAAACTTTTGTGCAAATCCAGCGTTGAATCGACCCTCGTTTGTGAAGTAGTCCGGCGTAAAATGACGGCATGGTAACAAAACTCTACTACAACAACTCTTCCTCTTCTCTAAAGCAGCCCAACATGGCCTCACCCTCTTTGTTGTGTGTTCCCGGGGGCAGGGTTTATGTAAATTTTGGGGTTTGTGATGTTGTAGTCTTTAAAAAGTGATTTCTGTAAAAGAAAAAAAAAGAAAGAAATATCTCCATTTGCATTGAACTTTGAGCATCGTAACTTTGCAGATGTTGTTTATGCTCAAACAGCAACATTACACACTAACTGAAGTTAAAAAAAAGTGAAATCATAATCAAGGACCCCTTTAAATATATCAGAGATAATAAAGTAATTGCAGTTGCATTGCATACAATGTTTTTGTCTGACCTTTTTTCTCATTGGGTGGCGGGGACCTTTAACTGTTTCTTTGAAACGGGTCTCTGCAAAGGCCACCTCTGAATCACAGCTGACATCACTGAGACATCTCTTCCTAGTGTCATTGTTTTGTGTTGTTAACGTCATGTTGTTTCTCGATTCCTTTGCGATTGTTATTGCTAATTTCATTATGTGACTCATTTTGAAAGGTTGTTCTGAGAATGTGACTAAAAGCAAAAGTAACAATTAGGAAGTGGAGTTATTCAGATGAATGGCATGGCTGTTTGTTGTGGCATTTTATATTGCACTCATACACAAACACATGCACAATTAAACAGTGTTTTATGCGGTAACACCAGAGAACATGTGTGACTTGAAATGAAACTTTTTAATGTGAGGATGTGCCATGAAATCCTTGCACAATATAAAAAAAAACAATCAAGTGAATAATGAATAGACTGTTGTTGGACCACAGCCTTACAGGTTTCCAGTGCATCTCATGTGTCTCCACATGGACTGCCTACTGTTATTACGCATTGAAACTCAAGTTGGCTGGACCCAGAGTCGCAGGAAATGCACTACAGAGTTGTGTCAGAAAGCAGATAAACAACATTCTACACAGCCTAGCAAACGTTTGTATTGTGTAGAGCGAGGGTAAATATTCCAGGCTCTGACAAACAGAAACAGGGACCAAATATGGTCATAGAAATCGAGCCGATGTGGATTTCTTCGTTTTTCGCTCTTTAGTTTAAGAGCTGTCATGATT
The DNA here is from genome assembly GCA_039654765.1 of Mylopharyngodon piceus. Lineage (NCBI taxonomy): Eukaryota > Metazoa > Chordata > Actinopteri > Cypriniformes > Xenocyprididae > Mylopharyngodon > Mylopharyngodon piceus. The sequence continues at coordinate 2,629,865 of CM077443.1, read as the reverse complement.
TGTCACACTCGGCAGTCTGTAGTTTAGACTAGAGCGCGGTTCTGGAACTCATTTCACAACAGGGTTGGGGAAGCTAGTTTGAAAGTGTAACTTCATTAAGTTACTCATAGCTTAAAGTAGTCAAGCTACCCTTATAAAAACACAATACATACTCTACAAACTACTAACAAACAGTATCTAACCACCCTGAAGCTACTAGACAATATCTTTTTAAATGTATGATTGCAATGATAGCTATGCATATTTTTCTGGCACAGAAACAATGAAAGTTTTGAATGAATGGAGTTAAATTATACAAGAGGATAACCTTCATTTGTCTGTTTTGTTTTTATTTTTGATGTGCATCACAGCTGCTCCAGCCACTTTATTAATTTACACTTTATTACTAGTTTAAACGATTTTCAATCTTTTCTTTGCAATCATATGTACACTAGTTTCAATTATCTTTTCCATGCATATACTAGTTTAGTCACCTTTATATAGCGCTTTATACAATAGACATTGTTTCAAAGCAGCTTTACAGTGATAACAGGAAAATGATGCATTTCAGCTGTTGTTCAGCTGAAGTCAGTTCAGTGTTGATTGAGTTCTGTTGTAAAGATCATCAATTAATAAATTAGTTAATTTAATCTATAAGCAGTTCTGCAGAAAATGTCATTTTTAAGTAGCTCAAGCAGCGATGTCATCATTAGACATGTGCCGATATTCGGTAATACGATATATCACAATAATGAAAATGCACGATATTGTTATCGTGGGCACTTAAAAAATACCGTGAATAATTATTTATTATGAATTATTCAATTTTTTATAATACATTTTAAGAATACTTTCCCCATCAATGCACAAAACCGCTGTATTCTGCGTCAAAGGGACACTCGCGCTCAGATGTAACTAAACCCAACGTGCATGAGAAGCACATGGCGGAATGAATGAAGGAGACGCACTGAATGAAAGTGCACATTCACTCTCTGACAGCAGAGGGTGCTGATGGAACAGCAGAAATGCAGTGGTTACCCCGGAAACCCCATAAACAAAGCAGCTGTGCTACTGAACAGTATTTAAAATGCTTCAGCTCATCATCCAGCTCTGTTCAGTTCTCATACAACAGCGTCAGTGCAGTCAGATCAATAATAATGTTGAACATTAAGTGTCCCCAACTAAGCAAACCAGAGACGACGGTGGCAAGGAACCCAAACTACATCAGGTGACAGAATGGAGAAAAAAAAAACCTTGGGAGAAAAAAGGCTCAGTCGGTGGGCAAGTTCTCCTGCCAATAAGCGAACACGGTGTGATTATGATTCAGGCTGCGTCACAAGTCATCAAATATTCATCCAGTTCCTTTTGATTGAAGATCGGATTCATCACGCCGGTATGGAGCCGAAGCCGGCCATTGGTTCTCTGTGGTTCTTGTGGTCTTTGCTGAGGATCTGTGCCGATGGCTGTCATGTCGACGAGGCCTTCACAGGAGATTGTCTAATAGACACGGTCTCTGCTGACATTCAGGGCTGCATTGTGGTCGTGTCTAGGTACATCTGATCTGGATATGGATCCAGCGGATCCATCAAGTACATCGGGTGTGATAGGAAGTGTTCCCATCTCCGGTTGACCTAATTTATACAGCCTAACAATCCTTTAACGGATTTGAATAATAGAAATTGATAATGTGTCATGTGTATGCCAGGTTAAAGAGATGTGTTTTTAGTCTAGATTTAAACTGACAGATTTAAACTGTGTCTGCTCCCCAAACAAGGCTAGTAAGACCATTCCAGAGTTTGGGTGCTAAATAAGAAAAAATGTATGCAATGTTTAATAGGGGGTCAATGCAGTGAACCTGGCTAATATGGTCATACTTCCTGGTTCTAGTAAGAACTCTAGCAGCTGCGTTTTGGACCAGCTGGAGTTTGTTTATTAAGCTTGCGGGGCAACCAACCAGTAGAGCATTACAATAATCTAGCCTTGAGGTCATGAACGCATGAACTAACTTTTCTGCATTTGTCATTTAGAGCATACAGCATGTCGTAATTTATATTTTTAAGATGGAAAAATGCGGTTTTACAGATGCTAGAAATGTGGTTTTCAAATGTAAGATTGGTATCAAAGAGCACACCCAGGTTCCTAACTGACGACTTGACAGAGCAGCCATCAAGTGTTAAACAGTATTCTAGGTTATTTCACTCGGAGGTTTTTGGGCCAATAATTAGAACCTCTGTTTTTTCAGAATTAAGTAGTAGGAAATTACTTGTTATTGATTTTTTTTAAATCAACTATGCATTCCGTTATTTTTGTGTTTCATCAGGGGGCGAAGAAATATAGTATCATCAGCATAACAGTGAAAACTAACACCATGCTTCCTAATGATATCTCCCAAGGGTAGCATGTACAGGGTGAAAAGCAACGGTCCTAGTACTGAGCCTTGCGGTACTCCATATTGAACTTGTGATCGGTGTGACATATCTTCGTTTACTACTACAAACTGACAACGGTCAGATAAGTATGATTTGAACCATGTCAATGCAATTCCACTAATGCCAACATAATTTTCAAGTCTATTCAAAAGAATATTGTGGTCGATAGTGTCACAAGCAGCACTAAGATCCAGTAACACTAATAGAGAGATACAACCACGATCGGATGATAAGAGCAAATCATTTGTAACTCTAATGAGAGCAGTCTCAGTACTATGGTACGGTCTAAATCCTGAATGGAAATCCTCACAGATACCATTTCTTTCTAAAATTAACATAGTTGTGAGGATACTTTCTTTTTCTAATATTTTTGACAGAAAAGGTAGATTCGAGATTGGTCTCTTCATTACCATGTATACAGCAGTTTAAATCATATATTATTTTTCACTAATCTTTTGTTTCCAACTGTATGTGTGTTCTACTAGTTTAAATAATTGTTTTTTTTGTAGCCATATGTATACTAGTTTTAATAATCTTTTGTTCGTAAACATTTGTTTGTATATGTATGTGTTGTGTTGGTCAACGATAATGGAGTTGCTCCTGAAATTGAACAAGAAACAAGGATATCAACAGCTTAACAGTTTAAGACATTAACATCCAGCAATTTGTAGTAAATCTTAGTTGACAAGTTGATTGGTCTGTGGTTCGTGAACTTGTACAACCTCAACACTGATTCTCGGACACAGTCTTCTTGAGTATTAAATATATTATAGAATCACTTTTGTGGAAATCTGCTCTGTAAGTTTCATGCATTTGCCTTGGCGAAGAAAATTGGAGAAGAGAAACAAATCATCTGCTTACTGTTTGTGTGTGTGGTGATTGATACTTCAATCACTTCTTGTTCTACTGGAATTAGAGCAGAAGTGTGCAAATGTGCATATGTAAGCATGTGGATGTGAATGAGTCAGTGGTGTTTTCTCCTCGCCTCTGTGTGAGGGTTGACTGCAATTCAAAGAGGAAAGATTGTAGTATTACGGCACCGTTACTTTGGCACAAGCCAGTGCGTGTGAAGCTATTTTAAGCCATGGTTTAGCCTGACTCACTCAAAATGACAGATTTTGTTTGAGAGGGAAAGAGCTTCTTCATTCCTAAATCTTTGATGTGTCAGAACTGACGGAATACATGCTGGAAATTCCTGCAGCTCAGAGCGTCCGGATTCATTTGCAGCTCTCACAACTTCCCGGAATCCGCTCTCATTTTTTCCCAAGGAGATTTGGTGTGTGTGAGAGTGTGTATATGTGTGTGTGTAGGCGTAGGTCGAAGGTTTCAGATCACGGGTCGTAGCTCTATTCTCTCTTAATTTCCAGATGAACATTCTTAGCTAATCCCAGTAGATCAGGAAAATCATCCCCCTCTTATTTCCCTCTCTCTGCTCAAACCCACACTGGACGACGTTCATGGAGTGTGTCATGCACTATAAAATGTGTTTTATCATCAATGACAAAGTTGTTATTTGTCATGTTGTATCTGAGTGGTACATTATTATGTTTTATTGACCTGTAAAGACACTTGTTGGGTTTTGTTTCAGCATGAGAGTCCAAATCACAGTTTATTGCTCGGCATAAAATCTTACATTTAAATATTTAGCAGACACTTTTATCCAGAGCACCTCAAAAATGAGAGTAATATAAGCAGAAGTGATCAATTCAAGGAGAAAACATTTATAAAGACAATATACAGGCACAAAAGGAGATTTTTGAACTTGTAAATGTTTCTAAAGACATTATGTAATAGTTATATGATTATTTAATAAAGTTGTTTTGCATTGTTTGTGTTTTAGGACTACAAAACGCCAAAGCTTACCGTACGCTGTTCGGACATCAAAGAGATTCGACGCTGTAATCGCCTAGAGATGCCAGACAACATGAACACATTTGTCTTAAAGGTGAATGAAGACACACACTGGTTCATTTCATTGAAAAAACTGATCTCTTGACCAGGCCAATTAATTTGGATGGTATTCGGCCATTTTAAGATGATCTGCTTTGGCCTGATCTTCATAGTGCACATCCTATTTTCAAAATGGTTTTAGTGCAAGTTTTAGTAAATATTGCATGCAATAAATGTTCATTTAAATGTATTCAATTTATATATAATTATGGAACTATATAATATATAAAGTGGGGTCCAAAGTTTTAACACCACATTGAAATTGGGAATTTTTTTTTTTCATTTGAACCTGGAAATCCACATGTTTATAGGACTTTCATGTTTTTAAAACACTGTCTGAAACCTTATTAAAATGAATATAAAATATTTCAGATTATGCACTATTTCTAGGTGACTAATCAAATGTAAGTAAATGAGTGTCATTGATCATGTGACTTTTTATACAGACGGTCAGATGCTCCTTTGAACAACACAGATCATGCTGGAGAACATGATCATCATGTTTTACAATAAAAAAGGAGAGCAGTCTTCGATTTTTATCTTTTGCTTTTTGCTGAAGTCGTCATGATTAGTGGTCGACCAAAATGGGTTTTCCTTTGGTCTATGCTGATATCTAGAGAGCAAGGTCACTGACAGCCGATATAAAGCAGATGAGTAGTCGACGGCAGTGCTCTGTGGTGTGACATTAGCTATTATCTATCTAAAACCATTCAAACAATCTTTATAATTATTATGCATGCAGTTTTTATGGCCTCATATTACAGACTATATGGAATAGTAGTTGTTATATATTAAACTGGTGAAAAACAGGGTGAAAATTGTGTATATATTTATTTATGTGACTACCTTGTTTTTTAAATTACCATATATATATATATATATATATATAATAAAAGTATGTGTGTATTTTTTATATTCTTATAATTTTATTGTAGCTAATGAGGCATTGTCGAAGTGAAACAAATTAATTTTTTTAATTTTTCACTCACTAAATTTAAAAAATATTGTAAAACATTATTCATTAAGCTGTCTTGAAACTGACACAACTCAACAACGGTTCATCAACTGATGCTGACAATCACAAAATAATCAGCTATGTTCATTTCTATATCTTGTATTTTCTTGTGTTCTCTCCGTTCTCTCTGTTCTCTTTCTCTCTCTGCTCAGGTTACTGGTCATCCGGGTAGTTTTATATTTGAGGCCGATAATGAGCAGCAGGTGAGCTCTTGGACCACAGAGCTCAGAGAATGTATCACCAGCAGGTGAGAGCGGCGCTTTCTGCATTTGAACTAAACTTACTTCTGAAGATTCCAGACATCTGCAAAAGTTCCTGACATTCCCCTACTGAGAAAACCCACTCACTTCCTCTTACACACACACACACTCACACACACACACACACACACACACACACACATACACACACTGGGTTTTCTTGTTTTATGGGGTCATTCCATAGACGTAATGATTTTTATACTGTACAAACTGTATATTTTGGATATTGCCATCTTTGTGGGGACATTTTGTCCCCATAACGTAGGGTTTACCAAAACCACACACACAGGAACACAACAGCTCTATTTTAACAAGACTCAACTTAGTACTAAAGAAATTCACAGAGCTTGGTTTCTCACGAATTTTGGTAGTTTTAAACGTCTTAATTTAGATGTCAGTCTGTTTGTTTACTTGCAGATATGTCTGTACATACCATCTATGTGTTCCCCACATGCTATGTCTGTCATAAAAGGTGTGTTTGTGTGTGTGCACACGAATGTTTCATTTCCTTTTATTGGTGTGAGGGTACTGAGAACTCAAGCCTGTGTGAATATATCAATGTGAGTTTTAGGAAGAGAGAGAGAGTGAGGTCTTCCTGTTATTCTGATTACTAAGAATCTCAAGAACTCGACTCAGCACATCTCATGGCCTCCTTTCTCTCCATGCCCCCTTCTCTCTTTTTTTTTCTCGTTTTGTTTTTTTAGGTTTCTTTTTTTACCCCATTTTTTTTTTCGGTCCACCCTGTGTGTATATGTTCGTCTTGACATAAGAGCATCATATGCCGTTTTTGCTTCTCCAAGAATTACAAGCCACATTTCCTGACTCGAACCAAAAGCTTTTGTGCTGCTTTCTCCCGCAACTTCCCCAAACGCCCCTCCCTGAGTCTTGCGTCTGCTCTCTTCCTCTGTTCTTTCCTTCATTTCGTCCCTGTAGGTTTTAAAGCGACGTCTGTTTTTCTGTCTAATTCTCGTCCTATAGCGTATGCTCTCCTCACGACCCAGTTTCTCGCTGTATTCATTACATTCATATTTGATCATTTTTTTTTATTTATTTTCAATTAGTCAAAAATTTCTCCCAGTTTTTCATGATAGATAGATAGATTTCTCATGTATAATATGTAGGGATGGGACGGTTCGCTGTAAAAAATCGAACCGTTCGGTTCTCCACACACGGTTCGGCACGCGCTTGCACCGCGGTTCATTCCAAATCTGACGACGCATCTATAATATGGTTTGTTGAAAACAACGTGCAAAACAGACAGACGGATTCGGCTAATGTATGTTTCAGTCGATGGATATGCATTCTAGTTTCCCAATACGTTACAACAGCGATGATCAAAAGAACATGGACAAAACAGCCACTCGTTGTAAACAAATGTTCAATGACGTGCCGAAAGCTCTGACCAGTCATTTACGCCGTCATCACCCGGGTGTTGATAGCGCGCGACGCGAGCGCAGGTGAGACCTGAACATCTCACGTTGCTATCTGTGTTTAAACTAAACTCATTTAAACCTTGCCAATTTAAACATTCATCCGTAAGACGCGAAAGAGAACTTGCGCGCGCTGTGAGGAGATTTGTGTGTTCTCATCCGAAGCACGTACATGGAGAGCCGCGTCACAGCGCGCAAATACTCTCGCGCAAATTCTCTTTCAAGTCATGCACCTAAACGGACAAATTCACACAAAAATTATGTCAATATGCCCATCTTAGGGAGTATCCTAACAAACATAGGAGGTTATGTCTTAAGAGAAAAACGAGACAGACAATGCATGTGTATCAGTATCAGTGTACTGGATCTTTGAATTATGTCTTAAAGGGACAGCAGTCTAATATTCCTGCTCTGTGTTTTAATGCTAATCGAACGACAAAGCACGAAGAAATCACTCTTGACTGAATAGCTTTTGTAACTTTAATAATGTTAAATCTTTAACTATTCAAAGAAATGTATATGCAGTGTTATTTTAGATTTGATTACTTTATTCAATTTCTGTACCTGAAAGCTGTTAGATACCTGAAAAACCTGTAAAGCATTGTTTATTTTATTTGTATCTTAGCTCTCATGTATTTATTTGTGCTGTTTCTTGTAGTTAGATTATTTGTTTTTATTTTCTTTATCTTTATTTGACAATTGTCCTATTTTTTTACTGAACATAGCACATACCGAACCATACCGAAACCGTGACACTAAAACCGTGATACAAACCGAACCGTGAAAAATCTGAACCGTCCCACCCCTAATAATATGTATAATATTAATATACACACACAGGGGTTGGACAATGAAACTGAAACACTGGCTAATATACAAACCCGATTCCAAAAAAGTTGGGACACTGTACAAATTGTGAATAAAAAAGGAATGCAATAATTTACAAATCTCATAAACTTATATTTTATTCACAATAGAATATAGATAACATATCAAATGTTGAAAGTGAGACATTTTGAAATGTCATGCCAAATATTGGCTCATTTTGGATTTCATGAGAGCTACACATTCCAAAAAAGTTGGGACAGGTAGCAATAAGAGGCCGGAAAAGTTAAATGTACATATAAGGAACAGCTGGAGGACCAATTTGCAACTTATTAGGTCAATTGGCAACATGATTGGGTATAAAAAGAGCCTCTCAGAGTGGCAGTGTCTCTCAGAAGTCAAGATGGGCAGAGGATCACCAATTCCCCCAATGCTGCGGCGAAAAATAGTGGAGCAATATCAGAAAGGAGTTTCTCAGAGAAAAATTGCAAAGAGTTTGAAGTTATCATCATCTACAGTGCATAATATCATCCAAATATTCAGAGAATCTGGAACAATCTCTGTGCGTAAGGGTCAAGGCCGGAAAACCATACTGGATGCCCGTGATCTTCGGGCCCTTAGACGGCACTGCATCACATACAGGAATGCTACTGTAATGGAAATCACAACATGGGCTCAGGAATACTTCCAGAAAACATTGTCGGTGAACACAATCCACCGTGCCATTCGCCGTTGCCGGCTAAAACTCTATAGGTCAAAAAAGAAGCCATATCTAAACATGATCCAGAAGCGCAGGTGTTTTCTCTGGGCCAAGGCTCATTTAAAATGGACTGTGGCAAAGTGGAAAACTGTTCTGTGGTCAGACGAATCAAAATTTGAAGTTCTTTTTGGAAAACTGGGACGCCATGTCATCCAGACTAAAGAGGACAAGGACAGCCCAAGTTGTTATCAGCGCTCAGTTCAGAAGCCTGCATCTCTGATGGTATGGGGTTGCATGAGTCCGTGTGGCATGGGCAGCTTACACATCTGAAAAGGCACCATCAATGCTGAAAGGTAAGTTCTAGAACAACATATGCTCCCATCCAGACGTCGTCTCTTTCAGGGAAGACCTTGCATTTTCCAACATGACAATGCCAGACCACATACTGCATCAATTACAACATCATGGCTGCGTAGAAGAAGGATCCGGGTACCGAAATGGCCAGCCTGCAGTCCAGATCTTTCACCCATAGAAAACATTTGGCGCATCATAAAGAGGAAGATGCGACAAAGAAGACCTAAGACAGTTGATCAACTAGAAGCCTGTATTAGACAAGAATGGGACAACATTCTTATTCCTAAACTTGAGCAACTTGTCTCCTCAGTCCCCAGATGTTTGCAGACTGTTATAAAAAGAAGAGGGGATGCCACACAGTGGTAAACATGGCCTTGTCCCAACTTTTTTGAGATGTGTTGATGCCATGAAATTTAAAATCAACTTATTTTTCCCTTAAAATGATACATTTTCTCAGTTTAAACATTTGATATGTCATGTCATGTTGTATTCTGAATAAAATATTGAAATTTGAAACTTCCACATCATTGCATTCCTTTTTTATTCACAATTTGTACAGTGTCCCAACTTTTTTGGAATCGGGTTTGTAGTGTTGGAGGTTTCACGCCTATATATGTGCGGCCTGCTGGCCAGCCTTCACTGATTTTACATTCCCTCAGTAAGAGCAGAGTGTGAAGGTTGAATTAGCAGAGCGATAGCACAGCTGTACATAAAATATTTAGTTCATACAACATAATGGGAGACATATCAGATGAGACAAAATGGGCTCATCTGTGACCAGGACAGCAAGTCTTGTGGTGTATTAAGACCTACAGTAATGTAATGTCGGACGAACCACATCTAACAGGAGTAACTGTCGATGCAAGAGGAAGCTGTCTGAAAGGGATGTGCAGGTATTAACCTGGATTGTATCCAAAAAACATAAAACCACAGCTGCCCAACTCACTGCAGAATATTAAATGCGCATCTCGACTCTCCTGTTTCCACCAAAACTGTTCGTCAGGAGCTCCACAGGGTCAATATTCATAGTCAGCCCACTATAGCCAAACCTTTGGTCACTCGTGCCAATGCCAAATGTTTGTTTCATTGATGCCAACGGAACAAATCTTGGGCTGTGGACAATGTAAAACATGTATTGTTCTCTGATGAGTCCATCTTCACTGTCTTTCCCACATCTGTGGGAGTTATGGTGCGGAGAAGCCCCAAAGAGGCTCAATACCTGGACTGTTGCTGCCCAGAGTAAAGCACGGCAGTGGATCAGTGATGGTTTGGGCTGCAATATCATGGCATTCCCTACTGTGCTTGATGGATGCATCACTGTCAAGGACTACTGAATAATTCTGGAGGACCATGAGCACATAATGGTTGTACCCTGAAGGGGGTGTCATGTTTCAGCATGATAATCCACCAATACACACAGCAAGACTTGTGACAGAATGGTTTGATGAACATGAAAGTGAAACTGAACATCTCCCATGGCCTGCACAGTCACCAGATCTATGTATTTTTGAGGGTATTTTGGAGGAGCAAGTCAGAAAATGTTTTCCTCCACCAGCATCACATGGTGACCTGAACACTGTTGTGGAACAGGAATGGCTCAAAATCCCTCTGGCCACTGTGAAGGACTTGTATCTGTCATTCCCAAGACAAATTGATGCTGTTTTGGCTGCAAAAGAGGCTATACACCATACTAATAAATTATTGTGGTCTAAAACTAGGTGTTTCAGTTTTGTTGTACAACCCCTGAATAATGTGTATATATATATCATTCATCTATTTATAATCTTCCATTTTCGAAGAGACGAATAAACCAGAATTATTCTTTAACATCTGTTTTGATTATTTGAAGAAATTTTTACACAAAATTTAATTAAAAATGCAAATAACTTTTTCTATTTAAGCACATTTAATACTTTATTAATCTATTTATAATAATTATTTTACATTAATTTTTATTTTTATTTTATATTAATATTTATTTTATATATTAATTTATTTATTCATCTATTTATAATCTTCCATTTTCGAAGAGACGAATAAACCAGAATTATTCTTTAACATCTGTTTTGATTATTTGAAGAAATTTTTACACAAAATTTAATTAAAAATGCAAATAACTTTCTTTCTATTTAAGCACATTTAATACTTTATTAATTATAACAATTACATGTACTTAAATAGAAATAAAATAATGTATTTTAATAATATTCTTTAAATGTCAGCCGGTTTGATATATAGCATTCACACATTTGTAAGTGTGACATAAGTGTCCACATACTTTTAGGGCCTAAAAAAAATAAAATTGTTTTGCTTTTTTAGTCATGAAACAATGTCGAAGAGCCTTAGCATATGTGATGTGTTGTTATTTACTGTGTGACATTCTGGGACCTCTTCATCATGCAATTAAAGAAGTTCTCATGTTTATGAGAGTGTGTGTGTGATTCCAGGTCAGATAGTGGGGATGGAGAACCATTTCCTGTTAGTGACTCACTAAATGCAGCTCGTAGAGGGAGCACAGAGCCCAGCGGCCAGGGTGAGTCACGCACACAAACACACATACACTTTCTGTCTTCCTCTCATTTTTCTCTCTCACTTATATATCTACATTTATATTAATGCAAAATAACAGCTTGAAAAAGCATTTGTTGTCGACTCGATCGAAATGGATCTTAATACCTGGGACCAAAACTCTCAATTTTAATTTAATGGTGTCTTTATTTTTCATATGTTTTGGTTATACATTTGAAACAGTGTGACAGTTACATTTGCTGCATAGATTTCCACTGCAACATGTTTTTCATTCATTTTTACAAAGTAACAGATGAGATGAAACTATTTTTCGTGGTAATCAACCACTTGCTTTTGGATCAGATAAGAGTCATATTTAGATGTATGTAAACATACTGTCTCACGTGTGCCTCCACAGGCTCTCTGGGCTTTGGACTCACAGAGCACGCCTACAACAAAACAGATCACTTCCTGTCCTCTTACCCATGGTTCCATGGGCCCATATCACGAGTGCGGGCTGCCTACCTTGTACAGCATGCTGGGGTCAGCGGTCATGGGAACTTCCTGGTGAGACAGAGCGAGACACGGAGAGGAGACTATGTCCTCACGTTTAACTACCAGGGCAGAGCAAAGGTAATGAACTCAACATCATCATTATCATGAATATTATTTTTATTAGGGATATACAGTATATCAGTATTAATTATTAATCTTCTTTTTTTTTTTTTTACTGTAAATTATACTGTTTTATTAAAACACACACACACTCAAAAAAGCCAGAAATGTTTTTTATAAAACTGTATCCCACAATGCAGTGCTCAACTTAATATCTCTGATTCATTATCAATACTCACATCAATATATTACTGTTGCAAATTTTTTCTGTTTATGTCTGTATTTATATTGCATTTTCCACTGTTTTTCTTCCTTTGCAGCATTTGCGTCTATCTTTAACCGAATGGGGTCAGTGTCGTGTGCAGCACCTGCGTTTCCCATCAGTCATGGACATGCTGAGTCACTTCCGCAACTGTCCGATCCCGCTGGAATGCGGCGCCGCATGTGACGTTATGTTGGCCAGTTATGTGCGGGTAAACCCCACTCACACAGGTGAGACTAGAGAAATGTATACATATAAATATATATAGCACAGCTTTTTACCCGGGGTTATGAAACCCTGCTCCTGAGTGTGAAAAGATGCAGTGTTAGAATGTTATGACTAGATGCTTAGCACTCGTGTGCCTCATATACACGTGCTTTGGATCGTCACAGAAATACACAGAAACTGTTAAATGGCGACAGAAAACACGTCAATTGGCATGAAGAAGAGACCGTTTCATTCTTATCTTTATGGTCTGAAAAGTCCATTCAGGATAAACTTAGTAGTACAGTCTGCTAGGGGTACAACAGATCGCAGTTGATCCATGATCCGTACGAACCAGGCCCTACGGTTCGGCCCGTATGAGTGAAATTTTATCATTTGCACGTGTTTTTTCTTGACAATTTACACTTTCAATCGATTTTAAACCATTCAAGCGCAAGAAGAGGCAAAAAAGAACTCAATCCTGCACTGTTATCTGAGTGTACCAAGTGTGCCGCACAAGTCCTGAAAAGTGAAGCCAAAACGTTTTGATCGCCCCCAGGTGGCTGGTCCCAGTATAGGTCATAAATCCCGCCCTCTCCATGTAATCTTATGGGACTTGAGACAAACTAAACAATCAAATTACTAGGGCTGGGACAGTACTATATTGATGCATCGCGATTCGTGGATCGTTTCTGATGTTTTCCAAATGCATCGCAAATCGATTCTGAGCTTAGTTTGTAACAGCAGATGGCGCTCTAGGCTATTTTTAACAGCATGCTCAAATGCTCATGAAGAAGAGTGCTCGTGCGTTCGGCTGAGTCTGACAATGTATTTGCACCTCAGAATGCTTTTATGATGCAAGATTAATGTAAATAGTTCACTGCAAACAGCCTTGTAATTCGCTTCAACCATTTTGAACTTTATGAATGATTATTTTATAGAGGGTTCAAGTGGTGTGTGTAAGGAATTGGAAGGAAGCAGAGTACAGCTGTTCCTAAACCACGCAGTGCCGTCTGCTGTTAAAAACTAAGCTCAAAATCAATCACGATACATACGGAAAATATCAGAATCGATCCAGAATCATTTCTCGATTTGCGATGCATCGATGTATTGTCCCAGCCCTGCAAATTACACTTCAAATAAATTTTTCCCAAAGATGGTTTCTGTCATTTTAGGTAGTTCTTATCACGCTGATGTAAGTTCACGTCTTCGTTTTTTTTAATAAGTTTGGTTTTTGTTATAAAATATATAAAAACGGGAGTGTGACGTCACGATTGACAGCTGAGATTGACCGCTACTCTGAGCGAAGCAGTCTCTAAAGCACCAACGATGTTTTTCGGGATTATCGGAAGGAGATTGGAGCTTTCACTTTAATTTCTACATTTCCATAGCTGTTTATTTCACACCGACGTAATGAGTTGTTCTGCAGTAAACTGTACTAACCAATTCTGCGGGAGTGTGGGCGGGGCCTTGATACTGCACCTCCACTTCTCGCTCACTACTGCGCAGACTCGGGTCCGAATTAGCACAAGATGTCAGTGCCATATTGGGACATATTGGCGGCTTCACTTTTCTACAATGGAAGAGAGTGAAGATTGCGTCATCCATCTTTGTTTACAGTCTAGGGAGTGTACAGCTGCACACACCCGAAGCACGCACATACAGAGATGCGTTTCAGATTCGACACCAAATTGATTCCTCTTTCACGTCTCCTTGCGCTTGAACAGACACATACAAAATTATGTTAAAATACCAATCTCAGTAAGTATTCTCAGTAAACACAGTCAGTTAAGTGAACGTAAACAGTTTAGAAAGAAATCAGATGTGTATCATTATATTGGATCTGTTCATTCGGTCTTAAAGTGACAGCAGCCTATAAAAATCTGCAGCTGTCTATGTCATTAATGTTAATAAAACAACAAAACACATCTTGAACAAAGATTAATCTATTATGTAATCTATACAGTGAACACTATAGTGTTATTTTACATTTAATGATTACATTTCTGTACCTTAATACTACTGTTAGACCTTACTTTATTTGTAACTTTGGTGTATTGTATTCATCTATGCTTGTAATTTGTGTATTTGTTCTTATTGTAATACTGACTGTTAACTTGTGTTTAATAATGTTTATTTATTAAAAGCTAGATTTGTGCTGTGGTATCGAAGTACTTAAAGTGGGCTTTAAGTAATAAATGAAAAGAAAAACTTACATTCCCCCCCCCCCCTTTTTTTTTCTGATCCGATCCGTGACTCAAAAAATGTAATATGATCCGAAACGTGAGTTTAGTGATCCGTTGCACCACTACAGTCGGCAGTGTATAATATAAAGACGTGCAATGCTAGAGCTTTTATATAAACAGGTCGCGTACTTCTCTCCTCCAATCAACAACACCGACACCGCAAATATGCAAATAAGGACATTATCCCTGGGTTAACTATCTCAAGTGTGAAAAGCCCTATTGTGATTTTGCTCCTCATATTTTTGTTCTGATGGCTTAATGCAAGCAATATAACACATTCGGAGGGAAAAAGGCATCTTTTTGCAAATACAATAAATTGTTGTTTGAGTCGCAACAGATGTTTTCTTAGACGACTTGATTTGAAACACTTCTGAGTCATTTTTACAGTTTGATGTAAACCATCTGATGTTGCAGATCATAATAGTTATCGGCCAACTGGCAAGTAACCGTGTTGATTTAGTCACCAAAGCCAATTTTTTCACACATTTGGTGCTTGGCAAGGATTAATGTTGGACTTTGTGTGTAAACCACATTAAATAGCATAATAAAAATGTATAAATAATCTTTGACTAGTTTATGTGGTCATACACTTTTTAAGCAGTGCCAGTAACAAAGGCAATTTTTATTGTACTGTTAAAATATAATATAGAATAGTATATAATAAAAAATTAAATAAAATATTACATTGCAGTTATTGATCTGGAAATGTTCGGGCAGCTGAAAACATGCATACAATTTCTTTTTTGTCTCTGTCTGTCGCACACACACACACTCAGAGCTCGGCAGGAGCGTTTCCCTCTTGTGCTTTGTGGTTTAGATGGGTTTTAGTAGTTCTGAGAGACCTGACACAAGGAAACATGCACTCTCTCAAACACACAAACATACGTATCCATACACTTTTATGCATATCATCACAACTGCAGACTAACCTGCCATCAAGTCTCTGTTTCCTGCTGTCCCACCCTCACAAGCTGTAATAATGTGGTCAAACACACATATATACACAAAGCCTAATACTGTGTTTTAACACACACATTTACTAACATGCTCTATTTAGTGCACACACTTCTATACACTCAAACACACACACACTCTTACAGTTATACTAGCAGAGGATGCAGACGTTGTACATGTGAAGACGATGCCCTCTATGGGATACAGGCAGTATTGTATGGTTATTGAGGAAATATTTAATGTAGTAAAATACTGTAAAAAATTATAGTCAAAACTAGTCAATAATGTATTTATGTGCATAATTGTAGTATACACTACCATTCAACATTTGCTACATTGCTACATTTGTTTGATCAAAAAAAAAAAAAAAATATATATATATATATTTTAAAGTATTTTTTTTTCCTGTGATGCAAAGCTGAATTTTCAGCATCATTACTCCAGTCTTCAGTGTCACATGATCCTTCAGAAATCATTCTAATATGCTGAGCATAGCTGCTCATGAAACATTTATTAATATTATCAGATGAAAACAGTTGTGCTACTTAATATTTTTGTGGAAACCGTGATACATTTGTTCAGGATTCGTTGATGAATTGAATAGAAAGTTCAAAAGTACATAATTTATTTGAAATAGAAATCTTTTGTAAAATTATATATGTCTTTACTGTCACACATGATCAATTTATTGCATTGTTGCTAAATAAATGTATTACTTTATTCCCCCCCCCCCCCAAAAAAAAAACAATCTTACTTTAGAACGATAGTGTAATAAAAGTAATATTAAAGGTGACCTATTATGCAAAATTCATTTTTATAAGGTGTTTGAACACAGATGTGTGTCCACAGTGTGTGTAAACAACCAGCCTATAATGGAAAAAATCCACCCACTCTTTTTTATAATCCCCATAAATAATAAATAGTCTTTCCAAACGAGCTGTTCCAGATTTCCCCTACTCTTATGTAAGAGTAGGAGGAAGCTCCGCCCATGACTGGTGACAGAATCTGCCCTAATAGCTTAGCTCCTCCCCTGAGTGAGCTGTACACAGTCCACCATGTTTATCTCTTTGCCAGAGCATTTAACAGCAGCATTCAAGAAATGTATTCTTATTAAAGCTACTAAAGTTATTCAGTCAAGAGCAGTGAGTGATTTTCTGTTGTTCTTTTGTTGTTTGATTCATATTAACAGCATATATAGCAGAAGGTACTGTATATTACACTGCTGTCACTTTAATACACAGATCTAATATACACAAGATTTCTTTCCCTGCTGTTTACATTCACAGACATAACCTACTGTGTTTGTGAACTTTGAGTGGTTTTGACAGTTTAAATGCAATAAGATGTGTAAGAGAAACAGTTTAATACTCACAGGATGCGCCATCTGACAGACAGCTTTCTGTGTGCATGCCAAGTGTAAACTGCATGCAAATAATTAACTTTCATAATGACAAAGAACTGCAATGTCACACGAGCGTGACCACGATAGAGATAATAATCAAAACCAAACAGATATTTTGTTAGTTTTTGGCAGAGTATCTGAGGCATGAGCTGTACAGGCTCCACCCTCTTCTGGAAAGCGGGGGCGTAGAGCAGCAGCTGCTTTGCATTTAAAGATACATGCACGAAAACCACGTTTTTCCTTCCACTCAAAATGGGCATTTACAACATGGTATAATAAATGATCTGTGGGGTATTTTGAGCTGAAACTTCACATACACACTCTGGGGACACCAGAGACTTATATTACATCTTGTAAAAAGGGGCATAATAGGTCCCCTTTAAACAAAATATTTAACAAAAGTATTATGTGTTATTTACAGATGTTCAGCTCTAGAAATTGCTTTTTGTGAATGTCATTCACAAAAAATTCATAGAAAGTAATTGGTCAAAAGGTGTGGTAACCGTGAATTTCACAAATAAAACTTCTGAGTGTAGTGTTCATCATCATAGACAGATGAAGCAGTTTGTGTTTCTACATTTTAGAAGTGTTCAACCTAAATGAAAACTTCATCTACCTATAAGACTAAATCAAATTAAACTGAAAACCAAAATGCTAAACAAATATAAACTACTTTTTTTTATATATAACAACAGCTGTGTTCTCTCACTGTTGAGCTGATGAAGTGTGTTCTCTGTTCTCTCTAGGTCAGAGTTCGGCTCATGGCTCTCCGGTGTTGGTGCCCTTCTCTCGCTGGAGCTCAGAGCCGAGTCTGGCTCACTATAGTCCAGATTCATGTCCTCACTCCAGCCCTTCCATGGCCCAGTCGTGTTTGCCTCCATCAGCGTTAGCCGCGTTCCCGCACCGCACGCCCCCTTCCCTTCCAGATCGGCCCGTTCCCGTGCCCCTGCGCCGGAGCGAGTCGGTGGGCCGCAGAAACCTGCTCCGCCACCCCAACCCGCTGCCGCCCCTACTGCCCAACCGGGACTCTGACTATGAACTAGAGCCGCTCGACAGGGGGCGCAAGAGAGCGATCGACAACCAGTACATGTTCTTCTGACAGAAATGGGATGAAAAAGCAAACAAAAGAAGCTGCAGATGAAAGGTGCTCCAGAATTCCCGCCCGGATGGAGAGCATTCGGCAGACAAACAGAGAAAAGAGTTGTGCACAAGACTCGGGGTAACCGTGCGATGCACGTGTCTGAACGATACTGCCAGAGCCCTGACACCTAACCATGACGGCTGTCTACCTTGTGAATGTATTATACAGATGTTTCACTATCAAATCTGTGTGTATTGTAGAACAACTAAAGTAAGAAGGAGAAGCAGACAGCTGCTCATGAGGATACAGAGGATTTGTTGGAGATAGTGGAATGGGAAAGTTTCACAATGGCTAGTCAGTAAGTTGAACACAAACCAAGGGTCTATTCAAACACGTCTGTGTCTACACTGGAAGTGGCCGACATTGCGACAACTTGAGGTCGTCTACACTGGAAGCGTTCACAGACCATTCAGCTGCAAGCTTGAGACTAGACTTAAGCGATTAGTAAAATGACAATAAAATCAGCTGAAAAAAATCATTATTTTCAACAGAGATCTGTTATAAAATTGATTTTGCGTGTGATAATATTATACTTAATTTTATATATGTTAGTATTCTTACAACTGCAGATGCATATGGTTAAATAAATAAAAAATGATTAAAATTAGCACATCAGACCAGAAACATCTCGAGCTGGCTTTGATATAACGGTCAGAAGTTATTTTAACATGTAAAGAATACAATTTATAGATTTTAAATAAAATCACATCATTTTAGATGTGGCTGGAGTAGTCAGAAATAGAAATAGAGAAACGGGGCATCCGCATCAAGTGCTTACAGTGTAGAGAGCTCTGTTCATTTTAACCGGAGCGATTTAGTTTTGTCGTGTTGCCACGTGCCGCACATGTCCGATGTAGATACTGTGTTAAACATTTAAAAGATCCAATAGTTTAGTCTGGCTACACGCATACACACACACACACACACACACACACTTTCAGATTGTTTAATTCATGTTCAGTTGTAGTAATACACAGGTTTCTATATGTTTTGTGTATTAGAAGACTAAATAATACAGACCATAGAACCACATTTTGGTCGCATAGCCGAGGCCTAGATGTAGTACGTCTCTCAACACAGTGAGCCATGTCATCTTGGATTCTAGAGGTTTACAATTTAACTGACCAAAGATTAAAATTAACCAAACCAATCCAGCAATAACTAGAATTATAGGCAATAAGTTTTTTTTTTTTAAGCCTAAATTGTCATATTTTATAAATTAATTTGTTTTAACCCGTGAATTCATTCTTTCTATCTGTTTTAAAACATTTTAACCCTCATGTGTTTCATGGCTTCATAAGCTGTGGAAATACTACTTTTAAACTAACAGCTACCAAATCTGACACCATAAATAGATTTTAAGCTATTTGTCTGTCATTTTTCAGTAAATGCATTACCAAAAAAAAAAAAAAAAAAAAAAAAAACATTGCACGATGTTTTCAGAGCTTGTTCTCCTTTGTGTCTCTTTGAATCATTGTGAATGTCTTTCTTTGTGGCTTAACACTACCACAGTAGTCAAATCTGTAGTGCAGATACCCAAATCACTCTAATCTCATTCATACATAATTTGGCAAATCTCACATTTCACCCCAAGTCAAAAGAAAAAAAAATTGTGTATATATATATTGTATATATATATGTATGTATGAATGTGTGTGCATGCGTGAGTGTGTACCTGATAAACCAACGCCATCTCACGACCAATTAGTATGTATTTTACGAGGTGGCTAATTCAAACGAATTCGTACGACCTCACTCGTACAAATTCATACGATTTGTCTAAACCCCAGTGACGGGTAGGTTTAGGAGCGGGGTTAGGGGTAGGTCATTCATACGAATTCATACAAATTTGGCAACTCATAAAATACGTACGATTTAGCAAAAAACGTACAAATTCATAAAAGTGAGGTCATACTAATTAGCCACCCCGTAAAATACGTACAAATTGCTGTGAGATCAGTTTGGATAAACCCTACATTGTGATGACCTATTAACTATGCAAGCTTATTTCCGCCATGAAATAAAAAGTCACAATTACCTTTTTTATTTTTTTATCTCACAAATCTGACTGTTTTTCTCGCAATTGTGAGTTTACATCTCACAATTCTGACTTTGTCTCAGAATTGCGAGATATAAACTCACAATTGCGTGATATAAAGTCAGAATTGTGAGATATACACTCGCAATTGCGTGTTATAGTGTCCAATTGTGAGGGGGAAAAAGACAGGTTTTTCCTCAGAATTATGAGTTTATATCTTGCAATTCTGACTTTATAAGACGCAATTGTGAGTTTATATCTCGCAATTTTGACTTTATAACACAATTGTGAGTTTATATCTTGCAATTCTGAGAAAAAAAAGTCAGAATTGCGAGTTATAAAGTCAGAATTGCGTGATTAAAAACAAAATTGCGAGAGAAAAAAGTCAGAATTGTGAGTATATCTAATTCTGACATTATATCACACAATTCTGACTTTATAACTCGCAATTGCGTGTTCAAATCTCGCAATTCTGAGAAAAAAGTCAGAACTGTGAGATGCAAACTGTGAGAGTGTGAGTAGTGGCGGAAACAAGCTTCCATAAATGACCCCACGACGACAGTAATACCAGTCATTTTTGATCTTGTGGGACATTTGTTTTTGGTCCCCATGAGAAAAACAGTGTGTGACCGTGCGCGTGTGTGTATGTATGTATGTGTGTGTGTGTGTGTGCATAATAATATATTTACTAATATATAATATTTTTTACTATATTTATTTAAAAAATTGTAATTATATTTTTCATAAAATTAAGAAAATTAGGCCTGATTTTTTTTAAGACCATAAATAATTCTCATAATACATAATGATTATTTGTGATTATTTGTACTACAGTCATTTTATACAATATTACATTTTTAAAAAATGTAATGTACAGTTTTTCTTGTGGTTGTGGGGTGAAATATGACTGACATATTACAGACAGGTTTTGTGAGATTTACGCCGTTCACAAATCAGATTAATCGATTATTAAATCAATTAATGATGCAAAGCAAGAAACCTTTCTATACTCTCTCCTTCTCATCTGCTTTGCTGCAGATTTCGGTTTCTGCTACAGTACGTCCTGTTCCTGCTACTCTTCATCAGCCGTTGTTTCTACGTTTTTGTAACAAACCTCAATACCACAAAGAACCGTTTCACACTCAAAGAGTAGGCGACCACATTCTACACTCTATAATTATATTTTTTAACATGATATGAATGAAAGAATGAACTGTACCTGTGTATCACTACCTCGCATTGCATTGTGGACTGTGTGTTCCAGGTGGACTGTTCTTTTTTATGATTGGACGGTGTCAGAGCAGCATTGAGCAGATGGAGTTAGACTATTCAATTGCTTGTGTCATTGACATGCATGTCCACTAATAAGTGATGTGCTCAATTCAATCAGCAGAGTATTGTTTAAATGACTATGCTGCTTTGCAAATGACCCAGAATGTCCTTTTGTAATTAGAAAACACTTGTTTTTATGCAAATACGTTTCTAACATGATTTTTTAACATGTACAGATTAAATTTCTTATTGCTGACTTTATCAGAAAAACAACCGCTGCATTGTCTGGTTATGAACTGCTTACTCTACATGTAGTGCTCAACGGGCCATATTGACAAAGTACCTCTCGGAGTTATTTGCACTGTTGTATAATGTGATTGAAATGGGAAGATCTGATACTGAAGCTGTGCTGTGTACTTTGAGACACTTTGTACATACAGGCCCTGAACTGCACCACTTTGCTTTATAGTTGCAAATGAACCCCTTCTGAGGTCCCTCAAAGTTGAACTGATGAATGTATGTCTTCTTCTCTCTATACTGTTGTTACTATGAGACGTATAAGAGCACTGTAAACCCCTGGGCTTTACCCTCAGCTAGTTTAACCACCCCACCATGGCTTTCTGATCAAACTTTCCAGTTACTTTCTATGTAGCAGTATGCATATTAAATTATATCAACTGTATATTTGATCTTTTTTTAGGAAAAAAAAATAAAGTTAATATTTCAATCAAGTATTTTTGCTTCTTTATGATGGGTATATTGAACAAAATATAAGAAATATTGTTTTAAGCACACAATATTAATTTCATAATTCTTAAATTCTTATGTAAAACTTTACTAATTTACTTTCTAATTTGTGTCAAAAGGGTTAATTCTTAAATAAAGACATTTCATTTTGGAAAGCATTAATATTTTGCACTAAAACCTTCTGCTAAATGAATACATGTAAATGTACTATGGTTATGTTTGATTAACAACACTTAAAAGGTATCTAAAAAAAAGTATATATATACAGAATTGGTTCAAAGTCAGAGTTGGAAACGTCTTGAAAAAAAATGTCCTTTTCCACAAATTTTGTATATATGCTTCTTGTATAATATCCAAGGTACACATTTCTAGTAATTGTACAGTTAATTCTCATGTTGTATTTTCAGAAAGTTTTGGAATATTTTTCCTCTCCCCAAATTTGTTACTACCGAAACACAATAATAAATAATTTAATAAGAAGAGTTACATTGACCTAAGATTTTGTTTACATCTACCTTGTAAATATATATATATATATTGCTATTTTTTAAAAAAGTTTTCACAGGTGAATCAATAACAGTTACAATTTTAACAATATTTCAAGTGTAATTTATGAGATTTGTTGTATTTTGAATCCAATCTTTTTTTGTAAAATGCATAAAGTTTATCATACTGATTTCAAAGTTAAGGATTCATTAGTTTGAATATACATTGAACCAAACACTATCATAAAATCTTAGTTGATAATTCAATATACATTATTTTTGACAAAAAATCCTGTGTTTTGGTTGTGACGGCACATTTTCGGTAGACCACATCACATTACACATCACATACTAAAACACTAATGATTTGCATAATAAAACATACTAAAATTCTAATGATTTGCATGACTGTACTAAAATTTTGTTTATTTCCTCCAAATAAACGATTATGTGTTTCCTTTTGTCATTACCAAAACAATAATGTCACTACCAAAACAGTCACGACCGAAACATGTGGTGAAGTTTCGGTAGTGACAATTTTAGATACTTTTGAGCCTAGCTCAAAGATGCTAATCAGTACATGGTTAGCTAGCAGAGTTCTGAACAGCTGTACACACACAAAAACTACTTTTATCAAATAATCCCCAGAAAACAATGAGGTTGTTGCGGTTGTGACTGTTTCAGTAGTGACAATTTTAGATACTTTTGAGCCTAGCTTAAAAATGCTAATCAGTACATGGTTAGCTAGCACAGTTCTGAACAGTTGTACACACATAAAAACTAAATTTTATGGAATAACACCCAAAAAAGTTTGCTTGATTGCAGAAAAGAGGTGTTTGGTAGTGACGTTCCTTAAAGTTACAGACAGATTTTCAGACTTTTGAACACATTTAACTCAAAATGATGGTACCTATCTACTATGAAAGAGAGGCTATGAGAGGGAGGGACACAGAAATATTTCCTGATCAAAAATGTAGAAGTGTGGTTAAAATCAGTCTCAGCCAATGGACTAAAACATACACTGTTTGGGTAGTGACATGAAAATGTGGGACACATTTTTTTTTTTTTTTACATAAAGTTTCATGAGTTAAAAATAAAATATACATTTGTTTTAACTTCACTTAAAAAAAAAAAAAAAAAATCAAAAATATATTTTTAAAAAACAACAATGGAAAGAATTGCAAAAATGATTTCAATATCATTTTCACAAGTTGAAATTTAGGGGTTAGGGTTCGGGACAGCCACCTCCCAATTGAAAGTACCCAATAAATGATGATTTTATATATATTAAGCTTACTGATATTTTAAATATTATTGTGGGATTCAGTAGATAATAGAAGGATCTTAGTAAACATCTAAAATTTGAACACTTAAATGCTTTTTAAATGTGTTATTTGGTTGTGGGACAGCAGTTTATCTATAGCGTTTAAGGGCTATATATATATCTATATATATTTATATATAGCGTCTATCTATAGCGTTTAAGTGCTATATATATATATATATATATAGCGTCTGTCTATCTATAGCGTTTAAGGGCTATATATAATATATATATATAGCCCTTAAACGCTATAGATACTGTAGATAGATAGATAGATAGATAGAGTAATATATATTTGTTTAAATATATAATTTTTTAAATTATATATAATTATGTTTTCCATAAAAGTATAATTAAGCCTGATTTTTTAGGACCATAAATATTTGTCATATTTCATGACTCATGATTATTTTCACCTTTTACTATTACTGTAATACAGTAATTATATACAATATTAGAAAATTACATATTAGAAAATGACTGTTACACAATAATCTTATATCAAAACATAAATATATCATTAAAAATGTTAATATTATATACTGTTTTGCAGTATGGTAATTACAAGAATTATGGGGGTGAATTACAATGCAAATATTAAACACTTTATGTGACGGTAAAACTAGGATATATGGTGTCAATATTGATTGATACAGTATATGGTACATGCATTTATCACCCCAATTTATAGCCTATTGTTTTCAATCACTAATAACTGCACTATATTCATTTGTAAGTCAATAGATAAAACCTTCTGCTAACTGAATATATTTAAATGTCTATGGTAAGTTTGACTAACAACACTTCAAAAGTAAAGGACCATGCTAGGCCTAATCTGCCATAATACAAGGTAGCCTATATTTTAAAGTACCTGATACCACAACATTTATTAACAGGCTTACCATGTAAATATCATGGTACGTAAATTTCAGTACCATCTGATGCATCACTGTGCCATGGTATTGCCACAGTATTGTAGACTTATTCTAAACATTTTAGGTATATACGTCAATTAACTTTGATGGATGAATAGAATACATTGCACTTCAAAACCTACAATTCTCTGACTTCCAACCATCTTAGTCACTTAAATTTCAGATATGACAGACAGACAGACCTGCCAAACCAGAGGAGAGTTTGAAAGCATCTCGTGTGCGTGACGTCACCGCCCCACGTCAGCACCTTGCGGAAATACTGCTGAGAGAGAACAGGTCGATCGGAACCAGTACTCGAGATGTTTTCATACTCAAATTGAGAGTTTCAAATCTAAATTAACGAATCATTATCTAGCTACGCCACTAGTTGAGTTAGTGCCCTTGTTCTCCCATCCGGTGCCGGTTCCGGTTAATAGGCGCAACAGGAAAAAAAGGGACAAAATGTCCCTCTTCCAGTCAGCGCTCGATTTCCTGGCCGGGCCCGGCGGATCCGGCGGCGCCGCAAGCCGGGATCAGAACGACTTCGTCGGGCAGGTTGTGGAGCTCGGAGAGCTGAAGCTCCGGATCAAACGAGTCATTGCGGAAGGTAAAAGATTCATTCAAATAGCATCAGGCTAGTCATGCTAACCTGTGTTTATGTTACTAACATGTATTTTATTTACAACAGCTCTGAATTTGACTGTAAAATGTTCATAATATATTATTATTCACATATATAAACACTGACTTTAGTGCATGTGTGTATATTTGGGAATTTAGTGGAATGACAATGGACTAAAACTGGCTGGCTAAGTTGTTAGCAAGTCACTTGGCTCTGAAACACCTGACATGAACCCATATATTTCATATGCTCATCTGTATGTGCTTGAGGCATTCAGACATATGCATTTGTATACAGGCCTACAGTCATTCAATAGCACATCTGTATGAATGGCCACGTTAATAATAGTTCATATGTGTATTCCATAAGTTGATACTTTGAAATATGTCCATAAAAACATCACATGACCATGGTATGTGTAAAAAAATGGTGGTACTATGGTATGTTTTGTTAGTGGTCTTTCATCCCTTTAAAAAGTACTATGATAATACCATGCTATCACTATTTAGTGTTGTGGCACATTGGAATTTATTATAGTACTGAAATTCATGAATTTACATCAAACCCGAAGTACTATGGTACTTGTTTCTATAAAGTCTAATGTGTTTCATATGACACATTTTAGTGTCATTTAGTGTCATGTATTATATATTTATCTCTCTGTTTCTGTGTTCATTTTTGGGGGGTGGCATACAGATAGGGCTGCACAACATAAACATCATTCTAGAATGATTAATTCTTTCCAAATAGAGTTAATCAAGTCATCCAGTGAAATAGTTTTCATATTGCAGAAAAACAAAATATTGCAATGTCAGTTTTTTCCAATATTGTGCAGCCCTAACGTATACAAGCTTTTCATAATGTCAGTCTATATTGTATGAACTGTATAAAATTACACACAATATACACTATCGTTCAAAGGTTTGGGACTGGTTCCATTTTTTATGTTTCTGATAGAAGTATTTTCTGCTCACCAAGGCTGCATTTATTTTGGTGAAATACAATAAAACAATAATATGTGAAATATTATTACAATTTAAAATAACTATGTAATTTAATGTAATTTTAAAATGTTTATGTTACTAACATGTATTTTATTTACAACAGCTCTGAATTTGACTGTAAAATGTTCATAATATATTATTATTCACATATATAAACACTGACTTTAGTGCATGTGTGTATATTTGGGAATTTAGTGGAATGACAATGGACTAAAACTGGCTGGCTAAGTTGTTAGCAAGTCACTTGGCTCTGAAACACCTGACATGAACCCATATATTTCATATGCTCATCTGTATGTGCTTGAGGCATTCAGACATATGCATTTGTATACAGGCCTACAGTCATTCAATAGCACATCTGTATGAATGGCCACGTTAATAATAGTTCATATGTGTATTCCATAAGTTGATACTTTGAAATATGTCCATAAAAACATCACATGACCATGGTATGTGTAAAAAAATGGTGGTACTATGGTATGTTTTGTTAGTGGTCTTTCATCCCTTTAAAAAGTACTATGATAATACCATGCTATCACTATTTAGTGTTGTGGCACATTGGAATTTATTATAGTACTGAAATTCACAAATTTACATCAAACCCGAAGTACTATGGTACTTGTTTCTATAAAGTCTAATGTGTTTCATATGACACATTTTAGTGTCATTTAGTGTCATGTATTATATATTTATCTCTGTTTCTGTGTTCATTTTTTTGGGGGTGGCATACAGATAGGGCTGCACAAAATATCGTTTTGGCATCGATTTTGCGATGTGCGCATTCGCGATATTAGTCACATCTCACAGAATGTGCAACATCAAGTAGTATAGGGGTCATAGTTGATCCATACAGACCAGCCACCTTTGTTCGAAATGCACATGATTCTCGGATTAATTGCAAAGTTTAACCATCACAGAGCGAAAGTTTATCATTTGCATATGTTCAGGTCCTGTCAGTTTAAACATTCAAGCGATTTTAAAAGATTCGATCACAAGAAGACGCGAAAGAGAACTCAATTCAGAACTCGCGTGCTGTTTTTACAAACAGAGCCGCACACAAACACCAGTTTCCGTTCTCTTCCATGTCTGTTTGTGCTTGAATGGACACATACACTCAAAATTATGTCAACATGCCCGTCGTGGCGAGTATTCCTCATAATGTCATAAACGCAGTCACTTATGGCTTACATGAACGTAAACAATTGAGAAAAAAGCGGATACCTATCATTACATTAGATCCGTGCATTCGGTCTTAAAGTGACCGCAGCCTAATATTCCTGGTGCTATCTGTGTCATTAATGTTAGTCAAACAACAAAATACAAAGAGAAAATCACTTTCGTAGCTTTAACAAAGATTAATTATATTTAATTTATGCAGTAAAGGCTATGCAATGTTATTTTACATTTGATAATTCAATTTCTGTACCTGAATACTGCTAGACTTACCTGAAAAACATAAAGCACTGTTTAATTCATTTGCATCTTTGTTCTATTATATTTATATATGCTTGTAATTTGTTTATTAATTTTCTATGCAGATTCAAAATCACCCCAATCATTCTAGAATGATTAATTCTTTCCAAATAGAGTTAATCAAGTCATCCAGTGAAATAGTTTTCATATTGCAGAAAAACAAAATATTGCAATGTCAGTTTTTTCCAATATTGTGCAGCCCTAACGTATACAAGCTTTTCATAATGTCAGTCTATATTGTATGAACTGTATAAAATTATACACAATATACACTATCGTTCAAAGGTTTGGGACTGGTTCCATTTTTTATGTTTCTGATAGAAGTATTTTCTGCTCACCAAGGCTGCATTTATTTTGGTGAAATACAATAAAACAGTAATATGTGAAATATTATTACAATTTAAAATAACTATGTAATTTAATGTAATTTTAAAATGTAATTTATTCCTGTAATGCAAAGCTGAATTTTGAGCATCATTATTCCAGTCTTCAGTGTCACATGATCCCTCAGAAATCATTCTGATATGCTGATTTGCTGCTCAAGAAACATGAATTATTGAAAATATTGAAAATAGTTGTGCTGCTTAATATATGTATAGAAACCGTGATACATTTTTTCAGAATCTTTGATGAATAGAAAGTTTATTTTGACAAAGAAATCTTTTGTAACATGACAAATGTCTTTACTGTCACGTTTGATCAAATTAATGTGCCCTTGCTGAATAAAAGTATTAATAAATTAAAAAGTATTAATTAACTATTTTGCAAATAGTTGTGCTACATGTTTTATGTATGTTCATATATTGACTTTATATTCATATAGCCATGTTTATATATTGATTGTCTGTCAAAGTTGTGTATTTTGCTCAGACCATTTGAAATCTGTTGGATTATGGCAGTAAGATCGGTGTCCATAACCCCTCATATAACTAGTTCGGCCCACTGGCTCAGGTGTTTGTTGATATCTACAGGCCTTAAATGGAAACAGAGGGCATTCTGGGTAAACAGGAATGATTTGCATGGTGGTGGTGAGGCATAGTGGTTAGAAGATCTAGTCTGGTAACCAGAAAGTTGGAAGTTTGAACTCTGCAAGTGGTGATCTGTGAATCTCT
Organism: Mylopharyngodon piceus; assembly: GCA_039654765.1. NCBI lineage: Eukaryota > Metazoa > Chordata > Actinopteri > Cypriniformes > Xenocyprididae > Mylopharyngodon > Mylopharyngodon piceus. Next base: position 2,600,600 of record CM077443.1, on the reverse strand, counting down.
GTGAATATCAACCTTGTGAACTGTGTGTAATGAGTGCACTGCAAGTTGCTTTGGTTAAAATCATCATTTAAATGACAAAGTATCTGACTCAGTATTGTTTACATAATAGTTGTATATTCATTGCACCACGTTCTTTGTATCATATGACATTTCCGGACTGCAATGTTGGCCAGTGCTATTATAAATTTTGAAAATGAAATGTTTGGGCTCAGTATATTTTATATTTACCCGAGGTCTCTTGCTCTTCTTCTGTTACTGTGTTTTGCACCGTTCTTTGCAAATTTGTGGTGCGTGTGAATGTCAGTGCTCTGTAACGTGAAACTCGAAAGCTTCTTTTGATTCGTGCAGCCTGACTCAGGCCTCCACTGGTATTCATTTACCCATTGCCATGGTTACATGCCGTTTTGGTAGCTTGAGGATTGTTTCACAAGTGTCCATAAATACCTGACATTGTCACTTTTGTTTATCTAAAGACATACACACCTGTGCATGCATAGTTGACCTGATACAGTCAGTCAACATCTGTTCATGCAGCCATACTTTCAATATTTTATTATCGTTCATTTTAATAATCAGTCAGGTATGTTCTATTCAAAATTTTGGAGCAGAACAACAAAATTCTTGGAAGACGAGAAATGGACATTTCTTATTTGTATATCTTCATTTATAAATAAATTGAAATCCCCTTTTACTTTCTTAATACATGTTCCTGGTCATCAGTGCGTGCTTTTCCAAAGAAGAAAAAAAAAATTAATCTTTCTTCATATAATAACTTGTTCCACCTTTAAAATTACTTGCTTTTTTAACTACAACATGATTTGGGGAACACATATTCACTATTAATTATGACTTTTGCCTCAATAAACTCCTAATTTTTAGCTTATTAATAGTTATTAAGGTAGTTGTTTTAATGGTTTAGGTATGTGGTGGAATTAAGGGATGTAGAATATGGTCACGCTGAATAAGTTATAATTAATATTTGCTTTATAAGTACTAATAAACTTCAAATATGCTAGTAATAAGCAAATAGTTAGTAGTGAGAATTGGTCCCCAAACTAGTGTTAGCAATTTTATTTTAAAGTCATTTATTTTAATTTTACATTTTTATGATTTAGTTAATTATTAGCTTTTCACCAACCCGTGTAGGCAATTAGCTAATAGTTAATATTAACTAATGACCAAATATGTATTAGGGAGATGATAACCTGATAATAGATTTGATCGATATTCACACTTTCCTACTTTTACATATTTATACTTTTCCGTAATTAAAGGATTAGTCCACTTTCAAATGAAAATTAGCCCAAGCTTTACTCACCCTCAAGCCATCCTAGGTGTATATGACTTTCTTCTTTCTGATGAACGCAATCTGAGAATTATTAATAAATATCCTGACGCATCCGAGCTTTATAATGGCAGTGAGAGGGACCAACGAGTATGAGCTGAAGAAAGTGTCTCCATCTACATCCATCCATCATAAACGTGTACTCCACATGGCTCCGGGGGGTTAAAAAAGGCCTTCTGAAGCGAAGCGATGCGTTAGTGTAAAAAAAAATATATCCATATTTAACAAGTTATGAAGTAAAATATCTAGCTTCCGCCAAACCGCCTACCGTCTTATTCAACGTACGAAGAAAGTGTAAAACTCTTGCAGTTCAAAAAGCTTACGCTACATCCTACGCCTTCCCTATTCAACTTACGGAAAAGTGTAACTGACCAGACGCCAGTTTACACTTTCTTCGTAACTTGAATACAGAAGGCGGTCTGGTGGAAGCTAGATATTTTACTTCATAACTTGTTAAATTAAATTTTTTTTATTCAAATGGATCGCTTCACTTCACAAGGCCTTTATTAACCGTTTGGAGTACACGTTTATGATGGATGGAAGTGGATGGAAGCACTTTCTTCAGCTCATACTCGTTGGTCCCGTTCACTGCCATTATAAAGCTCGGATGTGTCAGGATATTTATTAAAATATCTCCGATTGTGTTCATCAGAAAGAAGAAAGTCATATACACCTAGGATGGCTTGAGGGTTAGTAAAGTGAGTATAATTTTCATTTGAAAGTGAACTAATCCTTTAATTCAATATTGGGTCTAATGATAAATTATAAATTAATTTTTAGTATTTTCTCCACAGCACTGAGTCTTGGTGAAATGTTGTGTAAAATGGTTGCTTGCGCTGTGCAATGAGACAAAGATCATATCAGTGATTCATTAATGTTGTGTTGTGCCATCGCTGCAGTCGTAACAAGTTCATTCTTTCTTTGTCTGTTTGTTGAATAATAACTGCTGAAGGCAGACATTTTTCTGTGTGAATGTTACACAAGTACTCTGGAATACTGACTCATTAATTTATATGATTTTATAATGTGTTACTGACTCTCATGTGCCACCCAAAAAAAAAAGTTTTTTTGCTTTTTATAGAGTAGTCTACTTGTCTTTTCGGAAATCAGTCTGTCTCACGTCCTGTTTATGCCACAATTCCAAGTCAGCACAAAACTGAATCTGCCAAAATCTAATTCAGACTGGTGTCAACACGGTGAACCTAAAATAAACCTAATGATGAAAAATGTTCCCTCTCTTTATAGGTGGATTTGCGTTTGTGTATGAAGCCCAGGATTTGGGCAGCAGTAAGGACTATGCGCTCAAGGTATGATGATCTCATCACACATAAAATGTCTTAACATTCAGATTGTTTCAGCCTCAGTAGAATCAGTATTGAATGCCATTATATGTGCTAATGAAGTTAAATATGCTCTACATAGCAGTGAATGAATTAACGTGTTTTCAAAGAGCAATATTTAACCACCTGGAGAATTTTTTTTAATCTTTATTATGGCTTTTTTGCCATATATGATCATATAACAGTGTTGTTATTGTAAACTTAAACTATTAAAACTTTTAAAAATCTTTGGTAATTGAAATAAAGCTAAAATAAATAAATATTAGACAAACTTTATAGAAATGTTTTCTCGGCAATTAACTGAAATGTTAGTTATGAAATTTAGCTAATACTAAAATTAATATAAAACTGAAATAAAAATGACAAATAATGATAATAAAATTACTTAAACTTTAAAATATGTGATAGTGTAAAATATAAAAAATACTATACGAGTATATAAATGATACTGAAATGACATTTCCATAAAAGAACTCGTAAAACACAAAACATGTACACAAAATGAGGAAATTCACTTTAGACACATTTATTTGCCCTGATATTTTAAGCATTTGGGGCATTTTGTCACTTTTTCTGGTAATTTTGCCTTTTGCCAACAGGTTTAAAAAAAGATTTTAAAAGTTCCTTTTAATTTATTTGTTTGTATGTTTGTGTGCAGAGACTTCTCTCCCATGAAGAGGAAAAGAGCAAAGCCATCATTCAGGAAGTCTGCTTCATGGTAATAATTAAATGTCTTTAACTCTTAATGATTAGCAAAACATTCATACATTTATTACGTTTTCGTATTTTAATAACAAATTCAAAAGAATACCTTTTGGAACTTGGAGGTTTCATTATATATTCAGTACATTACCCAGTACATTCAGCATCTGGCTCCTATTCACTATCTCAACCATATTCTCAAAACTATTGTTTTCAATGTCTTCAAAATCAATATTTTGATTTCTGATAGCTTCTTCACCAGATCCACCATCAAATGACAGTGTGACTAATATTTGATTGCGGTACATTACTTGCTCTGCAGTAAATCGCTGAGCCATTTCAAGTTTTGCCCATGATAGTTATGTATTCTTTTGTTTTCTGCCTGCGGTAATTATGAGTGAAACATCACGTCATCATTTTGTATCAGACATTGCCACCTTGAGGAGTAAAGGTGAATTGCACTTATTGAGTCAACAGAGATTCAATTATTGTTGCACAGAAAAAAAAAAAAAACCTTGCACTATTACATACCTCGGGTCGCTAGTGACCCTCTACACTTTTTACAAAAAATTAATTAGAAAACAAACAATCTTTTATAAATTTTTTTTCTTGTTATATTGTTTATAATGAATAGATTGAGAACTAAAAAGGTTGATGTCTTACTTTGAAAAAATTAATGATAGTGAGGGTAGTAAATGACGTCCCAGGTCAATAAAGACCCAAGCTATGCATTTAAGGGTTAATTTAACAAGTTAACTACATTATCACACAATGTCCTTTCTAGGCATGGTTTTTTCATACCTAGTTAGGCAAAGATGTTGCTGGCCAAAGCATCTCTTGCATTTTTCTGTCACCAGTTTGTAAAAAAAAAAGAAGAAAGGAGCATTTCCCAGTAAATCAAACCCTTTCTAAAAGCTATTGGATGCCTGATCTGCTTCTCCATGTGCTCTGTGTAGAAAAAGCTGTCTGGTCACCCCAATGTCGTGCAGTTCTGCTCTGCCGCGTCCATCAGTAAAGAAGAGTCGGACACAGGCCAGGCTGAGTTCCTCATCCTCACGGAGCTCTGTAGAGGTACGAACACATCATCGCATACACACAGTTCTGGGCTCTCGTTTATTAGAAAATCATGGAGAAAACCTTCTTAATGGCAAATTTATTTATCAATCAAATTCAAGTCACACTTTAAAAAAAATTGTTATTGTTATTTGCAGGTATCATATGCAGGGCTCCAGACTGAGATTTTGCGACCTTTTTTTCTGCCAGTGCGACTAAAATTTGTTAGAGATCGCACTGGTGCAACCACCACATTGCACAACTGATAAGAGCTGCCATTTCTGTTTCATATGAGAAACATCAAACGGCAAATGAAACGAAACAGCGGTACTCTATGAGATGTGCAGCGCAGACCGTTTATCAGCATGGAAAAAATAATAGACAGAGCAGCGCGAGCTCAGCGCACGCCGATCTCGATTACGCGACACTACTTACTACACACTGCTGGGTAATCCAGTGAGAAAGCGTTTGAATTCGCTGCAAAATTAATAAGATTGCTGCGAGATATAGTGGGAAGCATTTAAATTCAGTGCAGAATTATCTGCTATAAACCACAGATATCAGATCAAATAGCATTGACGTGGAAACCAGGAGAAACACTATGCCACGAACAAGTTAAGGCTGCACAAATCACCATGGATTTAATGTAGTAACGCTTAGTTAAATCTATGGAATTGTGGTTGAAATACTTGAATGCTTTTACAATATTCATTTCAGGGTTCATGCAAACTTTTGAGAGTGAAATTCAAGCACTTTTCACACTTTTTCCAGCCCTTAAAAGCTCTAATTATTAATATTTAATATTATTTTTTATGTGCTGATTTGTAAAACTAAAAGTTAAAAGATGAAGGAAAACTAGCACTTATAGGCAAACAAAACTTAAAAAAAGACATGAAATTACCAATAGATGGCGACAGAGCAGCACTTATTGACTCCCTAATATATGAAAAGGTCTCATGAAAAACAAAAACTTTTTCAAATTTTTGTATCTCAAAAAATTACTTATTTTAAATATGTAATATTTCTAATATAAATATACAAAATTGCAATATTTTTAAAATTCTTTTATAATAACGTTTTTAAAGAAATTGGAAAAAAAACTAAAACTATTTCTTCTCTGCATTTCTCCTGTTCTCTCGCTTGCTTCCTAATCTAAACCTGGCATTGTATATTACGAATATTGTTGGACCTTTGACAAATTGCTTTTGTTCCTCTTTTGTAAGTCGCTTTTGTAAAGTGTCTGGTAAGTGCATAAATGTAAATAAATGTTAATGTAAGAAGATCATGGCATTGATCACGATTTAACTGACAGCCCTGTAACACACCTTAGCACAGTTTGGTCTTAGTTACTGGATGATCTCTGATGTGCATTTAAACTAAATTCTTAGTAAAAGGCAAAGAAGTTTTTTTATAAAAGTGAAAGGGAAACTCTTGACTGACATAACACATTCCACTCTCTCCTTCTAATTTTGTGGCACTGGTGTCGGTTTCCTGTGTTCATGTTGACCTCCACCCTCTTTTTCCTGCAGGCCAGCTGGTTGATTTTGTGAAGAAGGTGGAGCAGAGAGGGCCCATGTCATGTGACACAGTGCTGAAGATCTTTTACCAGTCATGCCGTGCTGTGCAGCACATGCACAAGCAGTCTCCACCAATCATACACCGTGACTTGAAGGTGAGGCTCCTCCCTCTTTCAGACTGCAGGCTAAATCCTTGAATAATGATTTATTTACAGAACATCAAAGTAAGATATGAACAAAGTGTTTATTTATTAGATTACATGTAATAGGACTTAATAGGTTTAAAGCAGTAGGGTGAATCTCTAGGAAACATTTCACTCCAAAATCAAAAGAAAAAAAAATAAATGTTTTCATGATTGTTGAATTTCACTTAATAAGCACATTTTCCTTTTTATTTTATAATAATAATAATAATAATAATAATATATATTTTTATTACATTTTAATTATTTTTATACAATTGTTTTTATATATTCTCAGCAGATAATTTTTATTACTGTATTTTTTTTTGTTTGTTTGTTTAATTTTATAAATTTAATTTATATATATAAATAAATAAAATGTTTTAATCTAAATATGCGTTATGCAGTACAATGAATACTACCATAGTGTTGTGTGTATATATATATTGTGGTAAAAGCACAGTAACACATGGCCTCAGGTGACTTATTGCTTTAATAAATATGCACAGCAATGTGTATTTTCTCATTTGACCTGTGCCAAATGATCAAGTACATTGTTTGATAACATTTCTTCTTTTTGTAGATCGAGAATTTGTTGATCAGTCACCAGGGCACCATGAAGCTGTGTGACTTTGGCAGCGCCACTACCGTGGCACATTACCCAGACTACAGTTGGTCTGCTCACAAGAGATCTATGGTGGAAGATGAGGTAAGAAATGCAAAAAATTTTCTTTTCTTCTCCAAGCGCCCATCCAGCTTTATGCTACATAAATATTAGCACCAGCTTAACATCATCATGACATCGTTGTCCTCCGGTTGGTTTGTTTTGCCATCATTTTGATTGTGATTTATGGATTGTCACAATAATTGTGGAAATGATTACATGGACAGAGAGAAATATTTTGCGGTGATTGTATTAAAATCTCTGGCTATTTCCCGTGGAAGCATTCACTGATTTAATTGTTTTGTTAATTAAATTAGTTTGTTTGGTTTCTGGTCCTCTTAAATCAGTTATTTGTAGTAAATTGAAACCCACGCAATGCACAAAGCCCGCCATTTCTCTATACATGAACATCTGTTTGTTCTTCTTCAGTGGAAGTGCATTTTTGTAAGAACTCAATAAGGACCAATTTTTAATTTTCATGTTTGTTTTTTTTTTTGTTTTTTTGTTTTTCTTGTAGTGTTTAGTTTTGTAGACATTCTGTTATGTAGTGGAATATAAGAATTTAATACTTTTATCCCACAAAGATGCATTAATTTGTTTGCAATAAAGACATTTATAATGTTACAAAAGATGCTTTCAAATAAGGTCGATTTCAAATGCTGAACTTTTTATTCATCAAAGAATCCTGAAAAAAAAAAAATTGCGGTTTCCATAAAAATATTAAATGACTGTTTTCAATATTGATGATAATAATGTTTCTTGAGCAGCAAATCAGCATATTAGAATGATTTCTGAAGGATCATGTGACACTGAAGACTGAAGTAATGATGCTGAAAGTTCAGCTTTGCATCGCAGGAATAAATTACATTTTAAAATGTAATCAAATAGAAAACATATTCAAATATTTCACATTATTCTGATCCAAATAATGCAGCCTTGGTGAGCATAAGAGACTTTTTACAACAACTTTTGAAGCATTGAGCAAGGCCCATTTATTTATCATAAATTATTTATCTGAATCCACACATGCACATCTTTTAACATGAAAGCCAACTAAATTATAAATGATTTCTCTTACTTATTCTCTGTTTATCTCTCAGATCACTAGAAACACGACTCCAGCATACAGGACACCAGAGATGATTGACCTGTATTCCAACTACCCAATAAATGAGAAACAAGACATATGGGTGAGTTAGTTTATGAGTGAGTATAGTTATAAGCAGACCCAGGTAAACATTGTTTGGAGGGAAATCCTGCAGAATTCTTGGAATGGCTAGAAAAATAAGAAGGCTGAAAAGGAAAGTTGATTTAGAGATGAAGCAAGTTGATGCAAAGTTTTAAAGATCAAGTTTTTAATGTTGTTTATATGTCTTTGTGGTGTTTTTAATATGCTTTAAGACAAACCATGTGCAAATACCATTGCTGAGTATTTTCTCCTTAACTGCAGTGAAAAAAAACACAGTCTCAAAAACATGGTTTGAAATCGCCGGTGTTTCTTACGTTACAAACTACCTTGTAACCAATCACGTCTTTAGCATTTTTTTTTCACAAGACTTTATTGAAAGAATATGAAGGTAAACATTTTTTGTCCAAACTAGGTGTGACGAGAAGGTATCAAATGATCAATTCTTTTTTTGTTTTTTCCAAACTAGTCGCAACAAGTGTCACACAGCAAAAGTACATTTTGTTTGTTTCTCCACATAGCTGTATATTAAAAAGTAAATATGTTCTGATTGGCAGTTTTTGATTGATTTTTGGCGCATTAGCGTTACTTGTCACATAGCACCTGGTTAAGGCGCAGTGTAACACTATTTTTCTATCTGCAATTATTGTTAGCTGTGTTTTTAAAGAGTCTTGTTTTTTTCCCCTGTAGGCTCTGGGCTGCATCCTGTATTTGCTTTGTTTTAAGCAGCACCCTTTTGAAGAGGGAGCCAAACTCCAGATAGTAAACGGCAAATACAACATTCCACAAAATGACACCAAGTACACAGTCTTTCATCAACTCATCCGTAAGTATCCCGCAGGAGCTTAACTACATTCCCTCTTCCCCAAATCTCTCCAAATTCATACTGTCATTTTGTTCCTGAATGCAGTTGCGTGAAAATCCTTGTGTGTTTGTTCTAGGATCTATGTTGAAAATCAACCCAGAGGAGCGGTTGTCGATCAACGAGCTTGTTAACCAACTGCAGGAGATCGCTGCAGCCAGGAATGTCAACCCCAAATCTCCCATTACTGAGGTACTACCCATGTGTTCTGAGGGTCTCTTAGATCAAGTCTTCACTAGTCATTCATAGGTTGCTAAATATGTGATGCAAGAGTTTATAATGGTCAACCAAAATGGGTTTTCTAATGAAATGACCTTCTGTTAATCTGCCAAGCCAACACGGTTATTATAATTAAAAAAATGGCCGAATACTGGAAGAATAATTAATTAATCAGCCAAACTGATTAATCTGCCAGTATTTAGTCATTTTGAGATCATGGCATCAGCCAATAACCATATCCACTTTGCAGATTAACCAACGGCCTGTTTACAGTCCTGGTCACTTCATGTGACTTTACTGATCGAATAGCTATCTGATTTGTTAAAGTGGTTCTATTTACATTTGGCCAAATAAATGTCTCCGGCAAACGAATATAAATCCGATCATCAATTCCCACGCTATATGCAAATTTAACAGAGTTCACATCGCTGCATTTTATTTATCATCAGCGAATTTCAAGATCAAAGACCGCAATAGGAGAAAGAGCGGCATCAACACTGGTAAGATCATTTAGTCTCAATACATTTAATGAAGACGATTGTGTGCTGAGCATCTGCGACTTACTTTCAGTTACATTTGTGGCAGTTTGTGCGTCTGCTTGCTGAAGAGATACTCAGCTACTCATCTCCGGTGATGCGTGTTGCAGTAGCGTTGTCATATCCGGCTATAATATGTCATATAGCCTATAACACGCTCTCATATTTATGTTTTGTTTTGCATTTTGAGAGGAGTAAATATTTACATGTGTAAATATTTTACATATGTGGTTTCAACAACCAGATGCATTTACACTTGTCCAGTTTCATTTGGAATGCGTCTAAAACAACCTCCTGAAGTGGTTTGAGCGATCGGATTTAAATCCGTTTCGGAGGGCATTTACACCTGGTCTTTTCACGATCGGATAGCTATCTGATCAGAGAAAATGCATGTGCAAGTGACCAAATGTAAAAAAAGTCCCCAAGATGTAAGCTGGTCTTATGTCAGATATAAAAATAACAGCATTTTTAATACATAAAGTAATGATTTAAAATTTGAGGGAAAAAGTTTGTAAAAGCAGTACTTTTCTTACAATTTACTGTGTGTGCATGTGCATTGTGTTTAATATATGTAATGTATTTATTTATATAATATCGTGTGTGTATATGTGTGTGTGTGTGTGTGTGTGTGTATGTATATATATATATTAGGGATAAAATTAGCAATTACAAATTTTAATCTAATTAATCGCACATTAAATTTGCCTGAGAAATTACTCCCAAAAAATAATTTAAAGCCATTATTGTGCTAAATGAGAAAAGCATCAAATAGACATTACAAAAGGTAGCTTTATGAAAAAAATATTTTATTTGATTCAACATAGAATTTATTACACCTACTTTTAGGCTTCAACGGCCATGAGGGTAAGTACATGTTGACAGAATTTTAATTTTTGGGTGACCTATACCTTTAATTTTTTTATTAATATGGAAAATTTTTTTTTTTTTTTTTTTTTTTTTACAAAATGATAATCTAAATAAGAAACTAAAACTGCCAGTAGGTGGCGGTAAATTTTTAAACAATTAAGTAATTGAGTCATTCATTCATTCATTCATTCATTCAGCTGTTCTGCTCTGGCTTTGTAGGTAATATTTTAATTGGCAAAATTGAGCAAAAGCAGATAATATTGTGTCTGAAATATAACACAATATTAACTTCTTATTTATTGAACTGCTGTAAAAAATCAGTATCACATTTGCACTTGTGCTATTCTGGACAAAAACAGCACACGTGTGATATTGCTTAACTAGCATGATATACATATGAGACGACAACTCATACAGGAGGGCATTTTTGCCCTAATATCTTGAATTTTTATTTATTTTTTTATGTATCCAATGTATGTCTTTATGTAAATATATAATTTGTGTTATTATTTATTAATATTCAACATTTTTATATTTATTTATTTATTTATTTATAAAACGGTTAGTTCCTGTCCTTGATTCTGATTGGTCAATAGCTGTTTTATTCACGATAAAACACGGCTATGACCGCTTCACCCAACGGTTCTGTGTATCACTACACAACACCCTTAGCAACCACTCTTAGCAACGTAAACTGTTTGTTCTCAATTGATATTGTTCATTGAAGCTTACTGTATTATGTAGAAGAGTATTGTGAGAAAGAGATCGAGTGAACGAGTTTATTACCTGCATTCAGATTTAGCATTTTCCTTCAGGTCAGTCCTATGTTCATAATAAAAAATCAGTTTAAATGTTCGATGTATTATCTTGTCCTTTTAACAGTTAAGGGGTTTTCCCGTGACTGACAGCACTAGTCAAAGCATTTGTCAGTTGTGTCTTGTTCCGTGTTCACAACAATTCAGTCTTTTCAATGTAAAAGTCTTCGCCACTGACTGACACACTCATAAAGACAGTCTTTGCCACCATCTTATGGCGTAATAATGTAACTTCTGTTGCTGTTCACGGTCAGGGACTATTTTTTCTGGCGAAAGGAAGGCTTTTAGTTAAAATTTACTTCATGAAAGTTGCATTAATACATATTTTTGGCTTTAATATTTGTATTGTGTGGTAACCGTATTATAAAAGCAATAAGGTGCTCAAGGCTACTGCTGTATCCGCTTTGCGTCGTGCCTAACAACGCTCTTCTTATTCACGATACAGCACAGCCTCTCGTACCTTATTGCTTACATATACATATGTGTGTATGTATGTATGTATGTATGTATATGTGGTGTTGTTATAATACATAATAATGCACAATACACATCATATTACATATATAAATACATATATTACACAGATATTAATATTAATATATTTGGTATAAAATAATATATAATTTGCAATCATTCAATTATTTTAAGTAGTATGTGTATATATGTGAAATCAAAAATCGCCCTCTTGGCTATTTATTTATCAGCATGAGCCATTGAAAAACGCACTATAATCTACCACTACTGTCAATTCATCTTGATTTTAGTAACCTCTCCTTCAGAGCTCCTGTTTGATCACCAGACTGGTTTGGATGGTTGAATGAGGCTCTTTTGGTGCTTCATTTGAAACAGACCCCTCATTCTTTCACACTTACACACACACACACACCCGCAGAGCCAAGCAGAGTCCCACATACTGATCGCAACTCTCTGAAGGGCCATTTAGAGACACCGCTGCACTCTTCCTTTCTTGTTCTGTCCTTCTTTCCTTTCCTCCCTCCCTCCATGACCTGGAGACAAAGGAGCATCTCATCCCTCTTTTTCTCTCTGACCTAATGGCCACTGATCTCACTACATAAGACAGAAACAGGACTGGTAAACAAGTAGTAGGACAAGAAAAGGATTGGGCTGTTCCAGCCATGTTTGGTCGAAGAACGACTGATTTGGACTAACAAATCATCAGATCTTGGATTAATAATTATGCATGTGTATGATCTACTTAAGAGCATCCATACAGCATTTGTATGAGTGTTTGCATACAGAAATCAGTGTTATGCTCCTATGTGCACACATGGTGGAGAGGGTGGCTTTAGATGGATCTGATCTGGGTTAAGAAGGGGTTTCTCTCTGGATTAAAGTGATTACCACCAACAGCCAGAAGCAGAGAGACACACAGAGCCTGCAGCGATTGAGTCGTCTTGATGTACTGCAATCATTGAATAGCGTTCAGATCCATGAGTATTCTGGAGTCTGGTGTCCTGCTTTTCTCCTGATGTGTGTGTGCATCGGACTGTTGTCCAGATGAGTCTGTTAAGTTCTTACTACTGTCTGAAGTCTGTGTATGACGGCTATGAATCCCTACAGCTCCTGGAGCAGAACGGAGGTTTCGGGAACAACAGCGCACAGCTTCCTTCTCAGATCAACAACATACACAATGCTGGTGAGTTCTGCATTCAACTCATTCTTTTATGAGCAAGGCATTTTCTTTGTAGGTTTCTGTAGATTTGACATGTGGCTTCCTTCTTATTCAAATGTTATTCTTTCTTTGTAATTGATGTGATCTGTTCTCTGGAGGGATTTCACACTACCTTAGAAACATACTGAGTAAAGGTGAACAGTAGCAGTGAAGACCGTGCTGTTTGATCTTATCCTGTCGTAGGATCTGTTGATGCACTGACATCCTGTGTTTACATGCATTACATTTTGCAAGTTTCTTCTTGTTTTGTGATGCCGTTTTGCATTTTTAGTTCTGCAACATGCATATAGTTTTCATTATTTATTATGGTTGGTTGGTTGGTTGTTGTTTTTTTATTAATGTTTATTTGGTTTCTTATTTATTTTAGTAAATGTTATTTTTTTCTTAATTGTTAGTTATAATTATTCTTGTTAGATATTATTGTTTGATTGGTTAGTTATTTTTTGGTTTGTTTATTAATGTTTGAGTGTTTATTTTTTTGTTAAAGTTAGTCTTGTTGGTTGGACAGTGATGTTTTATTCGTGTTTGTTGCTTTTAGTTTAGTTTTAGTTTTTTAATGATTGTTTGAGTTATTATCATTAGTTATTGTTATTAGTTACTATTGGTTAGTTTTTCTTTAGTTTATTAATGTTTGTTGTTTTTTACTTATACTAGTTAACTTTAGTTATCAATTTTTGTTTGTTAGTCATTTAGTTATTTTTGATTGTTTTGTTGGTTAGTCTTGTTGGTTGGTTTGTTATTTTTTTATTCATTCGTTTGTTGGTTGGTTCTTAGTTTTCGCATTGTTACTTGATTTTGGTTTTGTTTGTTATTTTTATTTTTTTGTTAATATTAATTATTAGTTGGTTGGTTAGGTATTTTTTGGTTTGTTAATGTTTTCTTAGTTATTTTTGTATTTACAAGTTATAACTTTTAAGTTATTGTTTGGTTTGTTAATGGTTGTTAGTTATTTAGTTATTTTTGGTTGTTTCTTTAGTTAATGTTGGTTGTTTGATTAGTTATTTTTTGATTGTGTGTTAATGGTTTGGTTTAGTTAGTATACGTATACTCAGCTGTGAAATATTTCATCGCCTATAAACCTCTCTCTTTGTGAGTACTTGTGTAGAGTAAAACTATTAGCCTCTACAAATGGTAACATGCAGTGTATAATAATATGGACAAGTAATATCCGGCACAGCTGTACACAGCTGCTAAAAAGCTCTTAATGCTGCACATTAATGTATTCAGGAACTGGCTGAGTTGTGTAAACAATGATTTCTGGCTTTAGACCCACCAGCTTTTGTGATAATGAGAAGTACTTGGTTTGTGAGAGATTCACATCAAAGGGTATTGAAGATTTTACAGGATACATCTGCGTCAGTCATGTCATTATACTTTTGTTAAAACCACACACACAGTTTGAATGAGCTCTTCACGACACCTTCGAGTTCATAAGTGTGATTTTTCACCTGACAAAAATACACATACACCCATCACAGAAAACATTCTGCATATTTACAAATTTTAATAAAACATTTAGTATGTTTTTAAAGCTATTTTAAATATGAGGACTCATGAAATGTCCTCATATTTCATGTTTACATCGTAATACCAGTGTAATACCCCTGTCATTATACAAATTTGTGTCCTCATAAATCACAAAAACACACGAACACACACACACACACACACACACACACACACACAAATGCATTAAAGTGAGAAGTGAGAACACACCACTAAACTTAACAGGGATCTTAGACGTGTTTCATCCTATAGGGTGCTGTTAGTTAACTTCAACAGCAGTGGACAGATGCATCAGTAAGAACCAACTTAATTTTGAAAATTTAGCTAGACGTTATATTTCAGCCAACATGATGTTTAATGAAGTGTAACCCTCCACTTACCATCATGCTGCCATACTACTGTACACAAACAGAAAATGCTTCGTACACACCCCTGCCCCCATATTTACCCCATGGGATGATTTTTCTCTCTCCGTGCTGTAAGAGGATTGACCTCTAGTCACCATCTGCTGAGTTTACTCTGATTTTCTGAGTGAACACAGTCAGAAAGCGATAATACTACTCACGAAACCACACACGCAATCCTGTCTCAATTTCAGTCCATTGAAAGGGTCATATTCTACACTTTTGTAGCATTTCCTTTTTTCGCCTTCAAATAACTTGTAATGTTAAGCAAGGTTTGTTGCACCACAAAACCTCTGCTTACTTTTATTCTTTCTGACCCTGAGAATTAAACAGGCTGTTTTTGCTACTGTACCTTAAAACTTCTACATCTAAATAGTAGGGCTGGGTATTGACACAATTTTCACGATTCGATTCGATTTCTATTCACATGCTTTCGATTCGATATCGATTATTTTGGATGTAGTATATCAGTATATCTCTCAACTAATGCTGTAAACTACACATGGGAGTCAGTTGGTACTACATTACTATAATATTGAAGGTTAAAATTAACTTATTTATATACAAACACTTAAATTACACTCAATTATGTTTTTTTATAATAAATAAAGTTTAGAATTACATAATCATATTTCTACTCCAATTCGTTTTTTGTTTTTTGTTTTTTAATTTAAATCATGGCTGTCATAACTGATTTATTCAAACATGCATTAAATATTGAAGAACATTATAATGAATATGTAACGGTGCATAGCTATATTTATCAGAATGCTGCTTTCTAGAGTTCATTTTTCTAGCTGACTAACGAGTTTATGGTCACTGAATATGTTTATAAATATGAGGTAAATGTGATGTTATGTGACATTGTTTACAAGCTGTTTTATTGACGTCTTTCCGAGGTTGAAACACTGATTGAGCTATTACATAAGACATGATATGGATTTCGGTAAGTTGTACTGTATATTTTAACATACCTTCAGATGTTTATTCATGTCTATTTCGCGCTGTAACTGGTATTAAAGCGGAGGAGAGGATGTTCACATGCGCTCCGTGCTGCCGCTTCTCTTTAACTGAGGCGCTAAAGCGATCTGTCATGTCACATTAAACAGCGCCAAAACGGTATTTATTTTTTGAATCTCATAATAAGATGGACGTCGTTTGAAATCTGAGACTTTGCTTCATATCAAAAGTAACAAAGCACAAAGATTATTGCGATTTATTGGATGGGAGGCGCGCTACATGTTCTGTTCATTCATCAACTGAAAACAGACTAGACTAATCGATTCTTAAGATTTAAGAATCGATATCGGTTCGTAAAAATGAGAATCGATTAAAATCATTTTTTGTTTAATTTTGTTAATGTTAGTTAAAAATACAGTTGTTCATTGTATGTTAATTTTAGTTATTTAGAATTTAGAAATTAGAATTAAATAAGATTAATAAATGCTGTTTGTTCATGTTAACTAATGTTAACACAAATGAGACCTTATTGTAAAGTGTTACCAATTATTCCTGTTACTTTATTAATAGTAGTACTTATTAGGCTGGTTGATTTGATTTGGTTAGTTGGTTAATTATTCCTTTTATTGGTGAATGTTTGTTATTGTTTCTAGTTTAGTTACTAGAAATAAGTCACTTTTAAGTCACTTTATAATAAGTCTCATTTCTTAACATTAACTATGAACTACCAAGAACTAACAATAATGAACTAATATATATATATATATAATATAGAGAGAGAGACACTGCAAATACTCACAACTCAACCAAATACAGAAACGTGCTGCAAATACTCACAATGCAACCGAACACAGAAACGTGCTGCAAATACTCACAACGCAACCAAATACAGAAACACACTGCAAATACTCACAGTGCAACCAAAGACAGAAACGCGCTGCAAATACTCACAACGCAATCAAAGACAGAAACGCGCTGCAAATACTCACAAGCCAACCAAATAGAGAAACGCACTGCAAATACTCACGACGCAACAAAATACAGAAACGCACTGCAAACACTCACGACGCAACAAAATACAGAAACGCGCTGCAAACACTCACAACGCAACCAAATACAGAAACGCACTGCAAATACTCAACACACATACGATCAGGATGTTAAAATAAACAAAAAACTCACTTTTCATCGGCAACACTGATGAGTAGACATTGAACAATAAGCATGTCCCAGCCAGGTTCGTCACTTGTTGGGGACACCTTGAAACATTTTCGTTGTGGTCTGTGCTATTTGCAGCGCGTTTCTGTATTTAGTTGTGTTGTGAGTATTTGCAACTGATGAAGATGTTTTCTTAATTTGCTCGTGTTTTTTCTATTTGCATGTATTTTCTTCAGTTGCAGTGCGTTGAGCTCTCTTGGCCACCATACATTTGATATGTATGGGTTTTATCTCCTGTTACTGAATGTTAGGTTCAAATGCTAAGATGATGGTCACATGAAGCTATAGAGCGTATGTACGTGATGTCACCGTTGGCCGGAGTTACTGCGATTGCGCCCATTGAACGGCAAAAAAACTGAGTGGCATCATTGGTTTTCAGCGTGAATGCCACGAAAAACACAACATTAACACGCATCTAAAACGGGAAAGAGCTTTGCAAATGACTGTTCAAATAGATTTTACAAGAAATCTGAGGTATATTTTTACTGCCAAAAGCTACAGAAAAGAGAAGCAAATAGACCGCTGCAATTCACAGAAACAACTGGACTTCAGGCACTGAAACGTGGATTTGCAGTTATCATTTTGTGTCAATATGAAGAATTTGGGGGTAAAATAACACCCTATATTTTGTATTGTTATATATTGTATTGACAACTCATCAATTAAATATTTACCCTGTTATATTCTGCATAATTGGGTGTTTTTAAGTAAACACTGACAAAAACTTATACTTATTGATATATGTGATCACCTGGATTTAGATCTAGTACATATATTGTATTTATATAAAGCGTTCACAGGCAAATTTGCTTCATGTATTTCCCCGGCGTCAAAATCAGGCACATATAAATGTCAGGAAACACGATTCCTGGCTGCATGTCAATATTCATGGATCACTGTCTGGATCTTTGGTAAGTTGTAAGGAACACTATCGAGTCCAACCTTTAGTTTAAACTGATAATCACTTGTTTTATTCACGTTTTCACAGTTTCCCCTATTAAATCCAGTCCGGCTGAGGGGGGCGTGTTCCGGCAGGAAAGTGGATATGTCAATGCATACTCTCTATAGCAAGTCTGGTCAACTTTGCAGCTTTTTCTGATTAAAGGCAGCCTACTTAGACTGGAAGAGACCATCAGATGCCCATGCAAAGCTACCAACCTCAGTTTGCATGGTTTAAAATCTGTTATAACTGTGCACTAAGAATACCTTGTGTACATAGTAGTGTTTGCAAAAATCTTGAATATCATATGGCATGATCCTCATAAACTTTGGCATTTTAACCCCTTAAAATCTGATAATTTAAGAACAGTTCTTCGAGACGTGTTATGAGATGATTGTGAGTCATTGCATTGAAACGTTTCTTGTGTGCATATGTCAAATATATTAAGCAAAACTATTGCCCTGTAAAAGCACTTTTGACAAATGTTGGCCTGCGGTTATATGCGTGTTTGAATCTCCAGGTGTGTATGACACAGACCCGGCCATGGGTGGAGGCTTCCTGGATATCCTGAAAGGAGGAACTGAAAGATTTCTCACCAACATCAAAGACACTTCTTCCAAAGTCATCCAGTCGGTGGCCAGGTGAGCGACTCATTCAGACAGCAGTAAAACACCCCTGCGGCTGTCGCACACTAACTAGTGCACACGCCTTGCTCGAGTATGTTTTGGCTTGCCTTGGTTTCGCTATGATGCATCACTTTCCGCTGAACCATTGACAGATTCGGCCGAATGAAGGAAGAGGTCGTAGTGGTGTAGTAGAGAGTACTTGTAATCTACTGGTGGTTAATCTGATATCACCTAATCTAGCTCTCAAGCAATGCCACCCGCTGCTGACTTTGAGCATGTTTTCTATAGTCTGTGCTCTATTCTTAGTATAAATAGATTCAGAGGCTTTTTTTCATGAGCATTAGACCTCAAAAACATGCTGTCCTGACATGAAGGTTATTTAAAAAGGTAGGCAGAATAATTAGGAAACCTTCCTTTGGCCAAATTCCAAGATGGAGGACGAAACAAGACTAATGTTATAATTAAATAATTACATGTGTGTATATATATGTGTGTGTGTGTGTGTATATATGTATATATATATATTATACACAGACACACACACACACACACACACACACACAGTCAAAGTGTAGGACACTATAGGTAGGACACTATAGTTCATTTATGTAAGTTAGGATAGCAAAATAAAGTAAACTGTGACGTACCCAAAAATTCTTCATACAGTGGACTACCAGTAAAATTGATAAAAATTTGGGACCAAAAATTCTTCAGACACTTTGACCTGACCATGTAGGGGACACATATACAGTATCTCACAGAAGTGAGTACACCCCTCACATTTTTGTAAATATTTTATTATATCTTTTCATGTGACAACACTGAAGAAATGACACTTTGCTACAATGTAAAGTAGTGAGTGTACAGCTTGTATAACAGTGTAAATTTGCTGTCCCCTCAGAATAACTCAACACACAGCCATTAATGTCTAAACCGCTGGCCACAAAAGTGAGTACCCCTAAGTGAAAATGTCCAAACTGGGCCCAAAGTGTCAATATTTTGTGTGGCCACCATTATTTTCCAGCACTGCCTTAACCCTCTTGGGCATGGAGTTCACCAGAGCTTCACAGGTTGCCACTGGAGTCCTCTTCCACTCCTCCATGCGCAAATGTTATACAAGCTGTACACTCACTACTTTACATTGTAGCAAAGTGTCATTTCTTCAGTGCTGTCACATGAAAAGATATAATAAAATATTTACAAAAATGTGAGGGGTGTACTTCTGTGAGATACTGTGTGTGTGTGTGTGTGTGTGTGTGTGTATATAATATATATATATATATATATATATATATAATAAATATAAATATTTTTGCTTAATTTTCCGAAAAAAAGTATAATATTATAATTAAAAGGATAGTATTTTACCCAAACATTGCAATATATGTATTTGTATTTCTCAAATCATTGTTATTTTAGTTTTAATACATACATTATAGTAGTTAGTTATTAATATTTTACATTTGTTTTTATATTTTCAGTTTTTTTTTTTTGTTTTTTTCAATTTTATGTCATTTTTATTATTTTTGTGGGGTTTCTAATTTTTCTAATTTAAATTTTTCATGTAATTGTATTTTAATTCAGTTAACGAAAGCGTTAATAGTTGTAGCGTTTTAAATAGTTGTAGGTGATTTGGGATAGTTTTAATAGTTTTTTAATAGTTTAAACACACTGTCTCAAATGCAAAAAATAAACATAACAAAAAATAAAAACAAAACGACATTTTAAAATCTTGTGGTTTCATCAGATACCTCATTCGAATGCATACTGCACAATTATTCCTGTACAATGAACGTGTGATCCATGATATCCAATTTTACGAACAATTGATTCGTATGATTTTTTTTCTTTTTAATCAGTTTGTCTGGAGTGCTGCTTTTGTTTTTGTTTTTTGTTTTTTTGTAGAATAACAAATGCTTATGCTTCATACTCGATAAAACAAAGGACATTTATAAATATAAATGGGTCAATTCTGAGTCCATGCTGATTTGATCATCAGAAGGTAAATTTGATCTGGCTAATTGTAGTGACTGTATGTTAATCTCTTGGTAAACTCAATCAGGGTTTTGTTTATGACACACACTGGTCTACCAGATCATAAATTCCCCTCCATAATCCGTTTGCATTTATTAATCATGTTTAATAATTATCCCCCTTTCATCCCCACAAGTCTGTCATGTTTATTTTCTCCTCAGTTGGCCCAATTTGCTTTAATTTTTTTTTTTTTCATTGTCTTTTGTTCATTTTGTTCCTGAATCACATTTCTTGGTCCCAAATCACCAACCCCTTTCAGCTCCAGGTAACTATGGGACAGCGCCTGTGTGTCCGTGTTTGCGTTACACGCGTGTATGTGTAGAGCTGTTGTGTGAACTTCACTCCTCCTTCATCTCATGCCTTTGTACTCTGTTTGTTCATAACCACAGTTTGCTCCCATCAGCACAGCTTGATCAATAGAGTTTCTTAACAGTTTGAACAGCTTGCATACTAAATACACATGTGTGAATGCTACTCTTTGAAATGACTTTAAAGGAATAGTTCACTTTATTCTATTCTATATCATGGTATATTCAAAGTCTTCTATATATACAGTATATAATATAGACCTTATATAGCCCCGCCCCTTTTCAGCGCTGCACTCATTGTGTTCTGTCTTCCGGTTTATATTTCCACAGCGTGAAGGCAAGATATTACAGATTTATGATTGAACCGCTCGTTTTAAAATCTTCCCGGTCTACTGACATTTGTTATGACATCCGCTTTAAACATCGCAATGCTCATGATAACTTTTGTTAACTCTACAATAAGTAAATCCACTTCACCAGCTGATTATTCTTCATCAGCGATGCCATAGAAATATACAGAACTGTTGTAAAAACGGAAGTTCAAAGACAAAATTCTAAAGATGGCTGTGCGCTTGTTTCTCTGACGCATAAGGTCTGTTCAGTACCTTTCAAAAGTGTGGGGTCGGAAATATTTTTTTAATGTTTTTGAAAGAAGTCTCCTATTCTCACCTAATCTGTTTTTATTTAATAAAAACAGTTAAAATTTTTAAATATTGTTACAATTTTTAAAAACTAGTTTCTATTTGAATATGTTTTAGATTGTAATTCATTCTTGTGATGTCAATGCTGAATTTTCAGCATCATTACTCCAGTCATCAGTGTCACATGATCCTTCAGAAATCATGTGCTTTGTTGCTCAGGAAACATTTGGGTAACACTTTACAATAAGGCCTCATTCGTTAACATTAGTTAATGTATTGACTAACATGAACTAACAATGAGCAATACATTTGTTACAGTATTTATTAATCTTTGTTAATATTAGTTAATAAAAATACAGTCGTTCATTGTTCATGTTAGTTCACATTGCATTAACTAATGTTAAATACAACTGTTGATTTTAATAATGTAATTAACATTAACTAAGATTAATAAATGCTGTAGAAGTATTTTTCATTATTAATTCATGTTAACTAAAGTTGTTAACTAATGAAACCTTATTGTAAAGTGTTAACATCATTTCTTAATATCATCAATGTTAAAAGTTGTGCTGCTTAATATTTTTGCGGAAACCATGATCCTTTTTTTTTTTTTTTTTTTTCAGGATCCTTTGATGAAGAGAAAGTTAAAAAGAACAGCATTTATTTGAAATAGGAACTTTTTTTAACGTTATAAAAGTCTTTACTGTCACTTTTGATCAATTTAATGCATCCTTGCTGAATAAAAGTATTAATTTCTTTCCCCCAAAAAAATCTTACTGACCCCAAATTTTGAACAGTAGTGTATATAACAGACTGAATGTAAGCAAGTTAGTTTTCCTTTTTGGGTGAACTATCCCTTTAATTGTAGTCTTTGCTTTTTGTAGTAAAGTTTGATGACTCTTGAGTTTTGACACAAGCCGTTACTCTTATTCCTGTTGACAGATTTTCTGTCTGTAATCTAGATGTTCTTCTTGCGTTGCTGTTGTGTTCACACATTTAAACATTTGTCCTATCCTGTGTCAGTTATGCTAAGGGAGACCTGGACCTGTCCTACATCACCTCCAGACTAGCAGGTACGATCACCTGTGAAATAGGAATTTAGATTCATTTTGGATGTCTTAACCCTAATGGTTTAAAGTTAATTACTTGTCTGTTTGTGTGTTTTTGCAGTTATGTCTTTCCCAGCTGAAGGTGTTGAATCTGCCATTAAGAATAACATTGAGGATGTGCGTCTGTTCCTGGATTCTCGACATGCGGGTCATTATGCAGTATACAACCTCTCCAAACGCTCCTATAGACCGGCCAGGTTTCACAACAGGGTGAGAGCGGATAGCAAAGCATTTTGCTTTTTCTCGAATGCAAATGATTAACAGCTAATATCATCCAAATCCAGTATTGTAAATAAAACTAAAGCTATTAAAAATAGTTTTATTTAATTGAAATAAGCTGAAGTAAAATGTAAAAATAGATGAAAAACTCTAAATTTTGCCTTGACAAGTAACTGAAATAAACTAAAACTATATATATATATATATATATATATATATATATATATTGCCAAAAGTTTTGGGACGCCTGCCTTTACGTGCACATGAACTTTAATGACATCCCATTCTTAATCCGTAGGGTTTAATATGGAGTTAGCCCACCCTTTGCAGCTATAACAGCCTCAACTCTTCTGGGAAGGCTTTCCACAAGGTTTAGGAGAGTGTTTATGGGAATTTTTGACCATTCTTCTAGAAGCGCATTTGTTAGGTCAGACAGTGATGTTGGCGAGAAGGCCTGGCTCCATCCCAAAGGTGTTCTATCGGGTTGAGGTCAGGACTCTGTGCAGGCCAGTCAAGTTCCTCCACACCAAACTCGCTCATCCATGTTTTTATGGACCTTGCTTTGTGCACTGGTGTGCAGTCATGTTGGAACAGGAAGGGTCCATCCCCAAACTGTTCCCACAAAGTTGGGAGCATGAAATTGTCCAAAATGTCTTGGTATGCTGAAGCATTAAGAGTTCCTTTCACTGGAACTAAGGGGCCAAACCCAACCCCTGAAAAACAACCCCACACCATAATCCCCCTCCACCAAACTTTACACTTGGCACAATGCAGTCAGGCAAGTACCGTTCTCCTGGCAACCGCCAAACCCAGACTCGTCCATCGGATTGCCAGACAGAGAAGCGTGATTCGTCACTCCAGAGAACACGTCTCCACTGCTCTAGAGTCCAGTGGCGGCGTGCTTTACACCACTGCATCCGACGCTTTGCATTGCACTTGATGTAAGGCTTGGATGCAGCTGCTCGGCCATGGAAACCCATTCCATGAAGCTCTCTACACACTGTTCTTGAGCTAATCTGAAGGCCACATGAAGTTTGGAGGTCTGTAGCTATTGACTCTGCAGAAAGTTGGCGACTTCTGCACACTGTGCGCCTCAGCACGCGCTGACCCCGCGCTGTGATTTTACGTGGCCTACCACTTCGTGGCTGAGTTGCTGTTGTTCCCAATTGCTTCCACTTTGTTACGATACCACTAACAGTTGACCGTGGAATATTTAGTAGTGAGGAAATTTCACGAATGGACTTATTGCACAGGTGGCAACTTATCACGGTACCACGCTTGAATTCACTGAGCTCCTGAGAGCGACCCATTCTTTCACAAATGTTTGTAGAAGCAGTCTGCATGCCTAGGTGCTTGATTTTATACACCTGTGGCCATGGAAGTGATTGGAACACCTGAATTCATTGATTTGGAGGGGTGTCCCAATACTTTTGGCAATATAGTGTGTGTGTATATATATATATATATATATATATATATACCAAAAACTAATAAAAATGACAAAAGAACAAATGACACAATTACTAAAAATTTAAATAAAATGAAAATTTAAAATATGACCAAAAAAAAATTAGTAAATGCTATAATAATAAATAAATAATACAAAATTAACTAAATAAATCCAGAGTAGATGCCATACTTGCCATATGCCATTTCTTTTTTTTATATTATTGGGAAGGTAATGACACCGTTCACTTTTAAATATGGTGTCTACTCGGTCTATTGTCAACACATATTGTAACTGTTTTTCTGTGCCGTACCGTACTTGATAAAACTCATAATTGTGTTGTGTGTGCAGGTATCAGAGTGTGGCTGGCAACCTAGACGAGCTCCTACTCTGAAGAACTTGTACAGTATATGTAAGAACATGCATCAATGGCTCAAACAGGACCAGAGGAACATCTGCATTGTACATTGTCTGGTGAGCACACACACACACACGGCCTTTTTCCGCCGATATTACTGTCTATGTTACTTTATAACATGTCCACAAACAAACATTATATTGTTGTCTTTATTGATAAGTCATAATCTTAGTTTTGATAACCTATTTTAACATCCCAATTAATTTAACACTGCATCTTCAGAAGAAAAATCATGTGGGGGTATCCAAGTATATCTTGTCATCTTCATATTGTGTCTTGTCATCTTCATATTGTGGCTTGTGATGCTCCAATCGATTGGCCGTAGATCGGTATCAGCCGATATCACATTTTATGACTTGATCGGAAGTCACTAAATTTGGCCGATCTCACCAACCAATTGCAATTTTGATGACACATTTAAATAGAATACAGATGAATCTTTTGTGCCATGTTCTGCTTTGTAACTTCATGAAAACATTAGTAAACCATAGTAAATCACACACCTTTATTTAGAGCATGTCATCTAGATTCAAACGAGCCCACACACAACACAACATAACATGATGTGTAGATATTGAGAAAATCCTCAAGGAGTGACATGACTTGCTGCTTGTCTAAAGCTGTAGGACTTCCGTGATCTGATCACATCGTGATCATGACGCAGTGTTTTCCAACATAATTTGAAAGTTTAACCAGTGGAAACTGGATCTCGGGTATGGTGGGTAGGGACGATATGTCAAGACCAATCGCATAATGTTTTACAGCTGAAGCTCGCTTGGATTGATCGCTCTAAATGACAGGTCTTGATTTACCGTACACCATAGAATAGGAGCTGAAACAGCGCTGGAAGATCATCACTCATCAATCAGGATCTTATTACTTGATACTTATTCTGTGCATTTATAAATATTTTTATGCTTTGTGGCATTTACACATGCAAGTAGTTATTATGTTCAGTAAAACACTCATTTGTTTGAAGAGGTTTTTGGACTTTTGATAAAAAGGCTACCATGGTTCCAAATGCCATAACTTGAGCTATCAACACATAATTTGGCCCAGATGCAGTTGACATGATTGTGAACAAGCCCAAACTTGGTTTTATGAGCAGTCATATACTTTCTAATAGTCATCATGTCATGCATGAATAACAAAAAAATAAATCAATAAATTGCATCACCTTATCTGGGGGTTTCTCAGCAGTGTTGTAACATAACAACCTCCAAACATGATCAGAATCTATTTTCTTCGAAATTTTGAAAGGTTTTCTATGAAATGACACCATGTACTTGATGATAGCCTTTTTTTTTTTTTTTTTGCTTGAATGATCGGGATCAGGATTGGTTTTGACATTGGCTGATCATAATGACAAGAAATCGGTAGTCTGTATCGGCTGAAAAAATCCTGATCGGAGCATAACTAATTGTGGCCGTGTGTTTTTGTACGTAGGATGGACGGGCAGCGTCGGCTGTGGTGGTTTGTGCGTTCCTCGGTTTCTGTCGTCTGTTCTCTACGGCCGAGGCTGCAGTTTACATGTTCAGCATGAAGCGATGCCCACCGGGCATCTCGCCCTCACACAAACGGTAACAACTTCCTCTCTTTTTCTCACTTTGTTCCTTTGAAATAAGACACACCCCACAACAAAATGTCAGGACAGGTTGTTCTAGAACAGAAATAGATGCTCGGTGGATTAATTCAGCAGCTCAGACACATGAACAGGAGCAGTGAGCCTCAAGTGTGATGGTTCTTTGGTACTGAGGTCACTTCCTTCCACAACTGTTCATTGGCTCGCCAAGAGCTTCTGCTGAACTTTGCAAGCTCATGGGACTATTTTGACTCTTTTGACTCTAACCAAGTGTGAATGTACTAGATGTAAAGGAAGTGACCTAACCTCGAATAGAGCGTTCAATTCTGTTGCTCACTACAACCGAAGCCATTAAAGAAGCATCTCGGGCAGTGTTATTTAGTATTATTTTTATACTATTATAGTATTAATCAATATTTTGAATTTACTTTTTTTCTTTTATATTTTTTGTTTCATTTTTATTTTAGTTAAGGTTTTATTAATTTTTTGTGCTTTTGTCATTTTATTTATTTTTTTAAACATTTCTATTTAGCTTGAATGATTTTTCTTCAGTTTTAGTAATTAGTTTAGTACTTAGTACTCAGTTAAAATATAGATATCATCAGATATCTATATTTTAACTGATATCTGATTTCATCTGATATCTAATGATATCTAATATTTCAATTAACAAAAACAAATTTTAATAGTTTTAGTTAACAATAACCAGGGTTATTATCGTTAAATAAAACTAAAACCATAATGAAAACATTTTCATTACTTGAAATTAAACAAAATATATAAAAAAAAAAAACTTAAACTTATTTTATTCTGTTTGCAAAGGCAATATTTCTAATTTTCGTTTAGTTTAAGTTGAAGTGCTTAAAAAAACTAAAACTTTATAGACATTTTTTTTTAACAAAATTAATAAAATTCAAAAATCTAAATTCAAAAATCTATTAAATTCAAATCTAATTCAAAATATTAATAAAAACTACAACAGCATATCAATAATACTAAAATTACACTGTCAGTAAGAACACTGGTTCTGAAGTTAAATAAAGTTGAGCTTTTGTATTTATGCACAGAAAATCAATTCAACTCGTCCTTCCGTTTGGGAAAATCAAAATCATGTTTACACTAATGCACTTACAATAGAAGTCTAGGAGACATTAGACCAGGATAATCATTAAAATGCATAAGTATTGCCTCAAGACTTAATCATTATATTAGTGTTAACATAAGTGAGATGGCTTACTAAACTAGTCGGTGCAAAGTTAAATCCAATATTTTTTCCTGTCATGATCATATAAAGCGGGTAAACCGAGCGAATCGCATTATACATGCAAAAATAGACTGGTTTTATTGGGGGGAAAAAGTCCAAATATTCACCTCAGTAATGCATAAAAGGACTAAAAGTTTAAAATGACACTTTCAAGGAACTTTACAGCTCAAGCAACACACATTTTTTGTACATATCTCATGTATATCTCCTGATGTGTGAGATCTGCTTGTGAGGATGTGGGGTTCACAGCAAAGATCGTAATGATCTCCGTTTTCACTTTTCATGAGAATGAGGTCAGACTTCTCATCCCAGACCTTAGATGTTAGATGATGAACCATGATGATTTTGCAGGCTGTTAATGGTGCTTTCTAAGCAATCATCACTGTTACATTTTAAAATGTTCGCTATTGCTTTTTAAAACCTCTTTGTTTGAACCCCTGGTATATTGAAGTGGTACAGTATATTGAAATATTTTTGAAGCCATTATATTCTATATTCAAAACTTTTTCCATTTAAGAAGTTACAAATGTGTTGAATATTGCCGCTTAAATAGTGTTTTGGCTCAAGAACAGAATGTATCATTGTTTAGCTGTAGATTTACACTAACGGTTAAATGTTTCGAATAATTACAATTTTTTTATGCTCACCAAGGCTGCATTTATTAGATCAGAGATACAGTAAAAACAGTAATACTGTGAAATAATACAATTTAAAATAGCTGTTTTCTATTTGAATTGCTATATATTGCTTATCTGCTTTTTGTAGAAACTGTGATAACTGCCATTCAAAATATTTATAAAAAAAAGAATAAATTAATACTTATTCAGCAAGAATGCATTAAATTGTTCAAAAGTGACAGTAAAAACATTTTTGATGCAAAAACATTTTAAATAAATGCTGTTCTTTTGAACTTTATATTCATCAAAGAATCTTGAAAAAATGCATCAACGTTTAAAAATGTTTTCCTTTCCATTATTTATAATTGAGCACAAATAATAATTCATAACAATTAAGCACCAAATCATCATATTGCAATGCAATAAAATATTACTGTTCTGAAGTATTTTGCATAAAAGACTTTGGTAACACTTTAGTTTAGGGTTCAATTCTCACTATTAACTAGTTGCTTATTAGCATGCATATTACTAGGATAGTGGCTGTTTATTAGTACTTATAAAGCACATATTAATGCCTTATTCTGCATGACCATATTCTCTACCCAATACCTAAACTTAACAACTACCTTACTAACTATTAATAAGCAGTAATTATGAATTTGAGGCAAAAGTCATAGTTTATAGTTAGTTAATAGTGAGAATTGGACCCTAATCTAAAGTGTGACCGAGACTTCTTTTAAATACACTGGTAGTGTATGCCATAACGGATTGCATTAACCAGTGACTGTTGTTGTTGTTTGTAGGTATATTGAATACATGTGTGATATGATGGCAGAAGAGCCCATAATCCCCCACAACAAGCCTATAACCATCCGTTCCATCGCCATGACACCCGTACCGCTCTTTAATAAGCAGCGAAATGGCTGCCGGCCTTTCTGTGAGGTTTACGTCGGGGACGAGCGCATCGCAACCACCTCACAGGAGTATGACAGAATGAAGTAAGTCACTTCCACACTGTGATGAAACTTATGTCACATGATCCAGTGCTGATGGACATGATGATAACCATGTACCGAGTGTCTTTATCTCTAACTTTGCCGTTTCTGCAGGGATTTTAAGATGGAGGACGGGCGAGCAGAAATTCCTCTGAATATAACCGTGCAGGGTGACGTCCTGATAGTGATTTATCACTCCCGCTCCACGCTGGGCGGACGCCTGCAGGCCAAAGTAAGACAAGTAGTGACCGATATGTGTGTATATTGTCCCAGTACATGTTTATAACAAAGATCTGAATTTAATAATTGCAAATAAAATGGAGTTACTGATTAGTTGGCCTGTAACTTTATTAGGAACGGCATAATTATGATATAAACAGCAACGTAAGAACAATAGTTTGACCCCTCACTAAGCAAATCAAATCAAAGACAAACACACCATTGCACATTTTTAAAAATGAATAATAAATAAATAAATAAATAAATAAAATTAAATAAGTAAATAAAAAATATAACTATTCTGCATCTTGTATCAAATGTACCTCATTTGTCATAATTCCACCAATTTTAAGACACCATAATGAAAATACAAGGAACAAAATTAAGATGGAGTTTCTGCTTGTTCTGTAGTTTCAATTTCCACAAAAATGCAAGGGATAGACGGGCAGAAAATTAATTTGTCATAGGGATAACATATAGATTAATATATACTATTAATGAAACAATTAGGGCTGTCAATAGATTAAAATTTTTAATCATGATTAATTGCACACTTACCGTGGAATTAAGCATACGTCATTACGTGTTTATTTTGTCATCATTTGATATATGCCAAATTTTCTGCTAGCTTTTTTCAAGGTTAATTTAAGTGTCTTTCCAAAAAAGGACACTTGGAGACTCCAAAAGGACACCTAATAACCAAATCAGTTCAAAGGAGTCCATGTAGCCTAGTTTATAAATTTATGCACACCAAAGCACACACACACACAAAAATTACAGAACAAAACTTTTCAGAATTCAGTGTACAGTATGTGTACAGTGCAACAGATGTAGTGTGACAAACTCCCGACTTCTAAGATCATCTAACTGCGTGACAAATTACGTTCATGATGCAATTTCGCTTGCTTCATTAATTTATTTGCATTAAATTATATTAACGCGTTAAGGATTTTGAATTAATCGAAAGTTTAATTGTATATTATATCAGGTTGTTTATTTATTTATTGCCCTGAATATAGCCTTTGAAATGATGTGGCAATAAAAAAACAGTAAAATAAATAGTTTTGGACAATAAAAATATTAATGGGCTGGTAAATGTTCTCATTTCAGTCTATTCTATTCCATTTTATTCTATAGCTTGCTTCCAACAGATCTTCACACCTGAAGTTCCTGAAACCTGACCATAGTTCAGCACGTGCCATGACTGTTCGTATTTTGTTAGTGCTTCTTAGTCATTGCCAGTCGTTGTAGACATGTTGTGTTGTGGTTTTTGCAGATGGCTTCCATGAAGATGTTTCAGATTCAGTTCCATACAGGCTTTGTGCCCAGAAACGCCTCCACTGTCAAATTTGCAAAGTAAGTTTCAGATTACTCTTACAATGATCTCATATCAGTTTCGCTTTCAGTTGTATGTCGAAATGTGATGCTCTTTTAAAATTATGATGCTGTATTATATTTGCAGGTATGATCTCGATGCGTGTGACATCCAGGAGAAATATCCTGACCTCTTCCAGGTACATGTAAATGTGGAGGTGGAGCCTCAGGATCGCCCTAGCAACAAGACTGCGCCTTGGGAAAATTTTGCCACAAAAGGACTAAATCCCAAGATCCTTTTCTCCAGCCGAGATGAACAGCAAGAGATCCTGACAAAATTCGGTGAGTTTTCTCTCTTTATGCGGTCTTAAAAAGTCTTAAAATGTCTTAAATCCAGTTTGATCAAATTTAAGGTCATAAACAGTCTTAAATATATTAAATGGTATAGCAAATGTCTTGGATAAAATGCCTAATCGCTAGTGCGGTGGCTTCAATATACTTAAACCTACTAATATCCATTGCCATGATTTTTGGAATGACTTATCGCGAGAGGAAAAATTACGTTTTAGTCGCATAACATCGGTTAATGGAAACACTGTCATTCCGCAATAGTTTTTTATCAACATTTAGAAAATATTGCAAAAGTTTTGCACAAATCTGTAATGGAAACCCGGCTAGTGTAAATATGCTTTCCATTTATGGTTTCACATCAGTGTCACATGAACCACTGCAGCACGCACACAGTGTGTATTGATCCAGAGATACGATACCACAGAGCGGGTCATACACGCGAGTCGCCGCAGATGACAAAACACATTTGAATTCTGCACAGAATGTTGTATTTTTAAAGCGATATGGAGGAGATTAGGAGGAGAACCGGTTAGACAGACACTGCATTGGAAACAGCACTGATGAGTAAAACACAAGTGTCATGCAGCAACATAATTTACACACTTTTCAAACTGCACATCCTCAGTATGATGATGATCACTGTTTTGCTTTAGTAATAGTTTTATATTACATGTAAAAGAGGAATCTATTAGACTTGAGATCTATTAGACTGTGACTGTCATAAGCTGTCAAATGCGGCTTTGCCAACCACAATGGCTCTGGCCAAACTGTGATATAATCAAACGCAATTGGCTGTTTAAAAAAAGGGAAGGATCTGCTTGATATGTCCCACCCCGTCTTCCTGTTTCAGTGGAAATTACTTCAACAAACTGAATAACACTGTGCATTTCAAGGCACTTCAGTGGGACTTTAAATTTCATTTTTAAAAACTCTGAGATACCCTGCATTCTTGTTTCTTGTCTACATTATGATGTTACACATTTCCTATTAGTTTTAACGTTCTTAACAAAGTTTTTGTTCTTAATCTTTCTGGTTGATCAGGTAAACCAGAGCTTCCACGTCAGCCTGGTTCAACAGCCTGCTACGCCTCTGAACCTTCCCAGCCGGAGCATTCGCCTGAAGGGCCACAGAGTGAACCAGATTCCCCTTCTCCTCAAAGCACTGACACCAACGCCAACAGCTTCTTCCAGATGCTTGACTGGGAAGGTATACAGCACATTTACAACATTTTCAGTTAATAAGAACACAAAATCCATGCATGTTTTCGTGTTTTCCCCCTGATTGTTAGTTGCTTCTGCAGAATGGATGTAAGGATGTAACTTTTTAAATGTTAAAACTAGGGCTGTCGTGATTCCTCGAATAAATTAGAGTGCTCGATTTAAAAAAAACAAAAACAAAAAAAAAAACTTGATTGTAGGGCTGGGTAAAAAAATATCGATTTCTCGATTTTAATCGATTCTCATTTTTACGAACCGATATCGATTCTTAAATCTAAAGAATCGATTAGACTAGTCTGTTTTCAGTTGATGAATGAACAGAACATTGTAGCGCGCCTCCCATCCAATAAATCACAGTAATCTTTGTGCTTTGTTTCTTTTGATATAAAGCAAAGTCTTTCAAATGACGTCCATCTTATTATGAGATTCAAAAAATAAATACCGTTTTGGCGCTGTTTAATGTGACGTGACAGATCGCTGTAGCGCCTCAGTTAAAGAGAAGCGGCAGCACGGAGCGCATGTGAACATCCTGTCCTCCGCTTTAAAACCAGTTACAGCGCGAAATAGACATTAATAAACATCTGAGAGTATGTCAAAAGATACAGTACAACTTACTGAAATCTGTATCGTGTCTCGTGTAATAGCTCAATCAGTGTTTCAACCTCGGAAAGACGTCAATAAAACAGCTTGTAAACAATTTTACGTACCGTCACATTTACCTCAGAAAAACCATATTCAGTGACCATAAACTTGTTAATCAGCTAGAAAAATGAACTCTAGAGAGCAGCATTCTAAAATATATGCACCGTTATATATTCATTATAATTTTTAATGTTCTTCAATATTTAATGCATGTTTGAATAAATCAGTTATGAAAGCCACGATTTAAATGTTTATATTTAAAAAAAAAAAAAAAAACGAATTGGAGTAGAAATATGATTATGTAATTCTAAACTTTATTTATTATAAAAAAACATAATTGAGTGTAATTTAAGTGTTTGTATACAAATAAGTTAATTTTAACCCTCAATATTATAGTAATGTAGTACCAACTGACTCCCTTGTGTAGTTTACAGCATTAGTTGAGAGATTTTTTTTTTTCCTCTAGAAAATTTGCCATGTACTGTAACTGATATACTACATCCAAATAGGGATGTGCAACAGCGATCGAGTACTCGACCGCTGACGGCGACGATCAATCATGTAAATGATGATCGAAATGTTTTTGGTTTTGTTTCTTCTCCTGATTGGTTATAGCAGCACTTTGGGCTCTGATTGTTTAGCTTTCCACCGCATGCGTCAAAAGACGTGAGAGAGAATGTCTGGCTTCACTTTGACAAGATCGATGAAAACACAGTTCAGTGCAAGCTGTGCAGCGCCAAGCTTTTATCTTGTGCTGGAAATATCCTTTAAATTATATTCATAATTAATTTAACAATAATCATCAGCATAGGTGCCGAGCCCCCGAGCACCCACTGGAAAAACACAAGCACGAATCTCTCTGCTCGGACGCGGATTTCTTTTTGGACGCGCTCAAACTTTGTCCTGTCACGAATCTCAATGTGCTTTTTCTCATGGAGAGTGGGCACCCACTGGCAGAAACATAAATCGGTGCCTATGATCATCAGTGATTTTCATACTTAAAATAACATTTTGGTTGATCAGAAAGTGCAAACTGAATCCAAAATATTGCTGAAATATTAGAAAAAATAAAAAATTACAATAGTGACAATTGTAGCCTAATAGAATGTGAATTTGTTGTGCTTTCGTTTCGTTGGCTTTCGTTTTAAAGCGCAATAGGAGTTACACTTTCGGTCAAGCTCACGTTTGCATTCGTGAACTTTTTGCAGATGAAAGTTGTAATAATAATAATGTAGATGAGAATAAAGCACAGATCTGCCATAAACATAGCATTATAATGAGAACTTTATAGAAATCTATAGTAAATTCTGTCCTTGCCCGTGTTTCAGCGCGCTGTCATGAAAGCACATCACGGCGGGAGCGCTCTCTCTCTCTCTCTCTCTCTCTCTCTCTCTCTCTCTCTCTCTCTCTCTCTCTCTCTCTCTCTCTCTCTCTCTCTCTCTCTCTCTCTCTCTCTCTAGTGCATAACTTAAAGTTCACTGGCATTTGCATCCTTTTATGCAGATACAAGTCTATGTTATGTATCTAAGTTATCTGATTAATATCATAGGATGTGTCATAGAACGGGCTTCAGTTTATTGGCATAGCCTAAAGTCACACTTCAACTATTGAAGCTATTCCTTTTAGATGCTTAATAACATTGCTGCATCATAATCATAATCTAACAGTGTTCTAATCACGTGTTCATGTTTTCATAGACAGGTTTTCATGTCATATTTTCATTTTTAACATTCATTTTCATACTTTCATTATCTCCATGACGGCCATGCCCCGCCCCCCCGCACACGCCCCGCCCCCTGAGTACTCGTTTACTCGTTTTTGAAACCTATCGATGATCAAAATGAAAAATTGCCAAAAATGCACATCCCTACATCCAAAATAATCAATATTGAATCGAATCGAATCGCAAGCATGTGAATAGAAATCGAATTGAATCGTGAAAATTGTGTCAATACCCAGCCCTACTTGATTGCAATTTAC